>OZ038517.1:57345655-57438155 GCA_964036315.1 Acanthosepion esculentum | reverse complement strand
ACATTTGAACCAAATGGCTGTAGCCACAAAGATTCAACGGAAGACCTATCAAAATTATGACTTGAAGATTTACCACATTTTTAACTTCAAGATGATTTCTTTTATCAGAATAAATTATGTCCATCACAGAAAACCATCTTTCAGCTTCCCCAGAACTTACAACAACGGTATTAATTATATCTTTACCTATTATATATTGACTACTAATATATAAAATTATTTTTGGATAATCCAACAACCAGTTCACAAAGCTTTTATAATTTTAAGTATCAGTTTGTGCAAACTGGTAGGATGTCACCTACTACTAGTTTTATAGTGTTATATTGCAGTTTATGTGCCAATGTAATGGTAGATAATAAATACTTAGTAAGAGCAACATGATTTCTGGAGAAATCTCTAAAAGTCAGAAGAAAGTGAATGAAATATGGATTACCTACAGTGATTTTTGAGAGTTATTTTCAGATTTGAAAATTGTTTAATTTTGGAGGAAAGACTGAAGATCAGAAAATTATACTTGAAAGCTGATTGCCAACTTGATTAAGTATTGTTAATCTACAAGTAGGTTTGCCAGAATTAACATCATAATTTGATCAGTAAGCTTTAAAACAGGACAGTGTTTCTGAAAGAAATTTAAATATAAATAAACCTTTTCTGTTGAAGAATAAGTAAAACACAATTTAATAATTAAGCATTAAGGTTTTAACAAATTGTTTTAACATTTGCTCTTATCCTATTCATTAAATCCACATTACCTATATTTTAAAAAATAAAAAGAATTCCCACTATATACTCCAATGGTATGATACACAAATGCTCTTGTTTGACTCACTAGTTCCATGCTAACCCCACAATAAGATATATATAATTATAAATGATAAAATTAGGATTACAAATCAAAATATTGTGAAAATATAAAAATGTAGAGATAAATCAGCAGTTAAATAGTATTTTTCTCTTAAATATTCTTTGCCAAATTCTCAGTGATTGTTTGGCACAGAAGTGTTATATAGTGGTAAATACAATTTGCTGAATTATCCTCTGTATTTCATTATGCTTTTAATTCTAGTTGTCAACTATTTCACTTAAAATTGCTTGTAGAATTAAAACAACAATGTGCAGCAAAATAAAATGTTTACATACTGCTTGGAGCATTTTCTTTGCTTCTTTTGCCAATTCAGAAATGTCTAGACTGCTGCAAAAATAAAAATAAGAAGAATGTCCGTAAAAGAAACATAGATAATGATTGGTATCACAGCTCTGTTTTTTAGATTACCATTTTTAAGAAAATTGGGGGGAAAAAGAAAAGGTTTCAAATTTAATCCTTTTTATGTATAAAATATATTAGCCTTAAAGTAAATCAACATTATTAACATTTTACAAATCATACTCCTATATTAATGGTATCATGGCATCATACAGACTTATATCACCATTTTTGAAGTCCTTTCATTTGTTAAATTAAATAATTTTGAGTAATTTTCTGCAAAACAGATTAGGAATGCATGTACATTTTTTTATATTTTTTTTTTTACAATAGACTTTATAATTGCATTACCTGATATTCTCAAATGTTCACCCATATTATGAACAGGCTAACAATTGAATGAGAAATAATAACTTAATATAATATTAAGTATAAATTTATGCAACAAACATTCACTCAAATAGTTTTTTTAATATAACCTTGAATTTTTTTATTCTTATATTTTAAAAATAATCTGTTTTACAAATAGGTATTAAATCAATTTCAAATTTGACAGAGGAGATTTCTTTTAATGTACATAAAAGTAAATAAAGCTCTACTAATTCGATATTCTGCACTAGTACATTAAGCTGCTACTAATATTTTTTTATATACAATTGACTGGACTGACAATTTCAAGATCAGTTATCACTTTTATGAAAAACTAAAATGTCTTGAGTTTTTTTAGGTAATTCGTTTATATAAAATTTTATTTTATTTATTTTTTATTTTATTTATTTATTATATTTGAAATTTAAACAGTATAAAATAATGCTAATATTTTTAAAGTAAATATTAAATTGTTCAATTATTTGAAGATTATGAGTACAGTTCAAAAAGTTCAAAGCCAAATGCAAATCTAGAACCTTTTCCCTCCTGTTTGGAGGAACCCCTCTCTTGTTGATCTCCACCATTTCCTATCTCTAGCCATACCAGCCATGTGAGGCCGAGTTATTGGGTCAAATCATCACAACATTTGACTTCCCTCTAGTTCTCTTTTCCACTGTTTTGGTGTCCTCTGTTGCTCTAATAGTCCACTTGTTGTCTCTGAGATGAGGGACATGGAATCCAGCTGTTGCTCTTCCTGCCATGTAAGGTGATGCATTTTAAGTTGGGCACTGCAAGAGTCTATACAGTGGTAGCGTTGAGTGCCCATCTCTCAAGTCATCACCAGTAAAACATATTCATTAAACAACTTAGTCCAAAAAGAGGAAGTTATAAATTTCTCAGCAAATTGACATGTGAAATTGCACCAAAATTTGTAAAATAGACAGAAACTATGAAGTATATTTTATAATCCTAATCATGCCAACTTTAAATAATCAAAAATGAGAGTGAGAGAACAATCAAAAACTTCCTTTTTCATCACTTAACAATTTTTCAAGCTAATTAATCAAATATAATTTCTCTTGTTTTAAAAGATGCTTCATTTCAAAAATAAGGAAGATGTTAGTCTGAATAGAATTGCCAAAGTTTAATGCAATGACATTTTAAAATGATAAACAGATATTCAGACATTTTCCCAAAAGACTACCAAGCTTAATATTGAAATCAACACATTCACTCTTAATTAAAAACATTGAAAAAAACAATTGTCTTGTTGATAATAGTTATAAGCAAAATTCAAAAATACTTAAGGCCACAAAATTTAAGAAAAAAGCTGCATCTATTTATTTTTGTCCTTATGATCTAAGATGATATACTATGAAATAGGAAAACGCATGCCTCATCTTTATACTTGTTTTGGGTTTGAAATATCTGAATAAATTTCAGCCAAATAAATTTTAAGAATGATTAGTTCTTCAATATTGAAGAAGAATATCAAAATCGTGTTTCCAATATATCAGCAACATTTCTGCTTAAAAAATAAACAAACAGAAATTCACATTCGTATTTTTGACTTCATTGCTAGTATTACACTTTTCATACATTTCTGATTAGAAAGGTAATAAATGCTATTGTTAGTGTTGTGAATACTCTTTTTATGCCAACACTTGAATAATATCTGGTTTAATTTTACAAATTTTTTCCTGTTCTATTTTTAGTATTGTCCAAAATGGGTTTCTTTTTTTTTTTGCTATCAAAAGGTCTTTAGGAATAAAAAGAAACGTTTCACTAAAATCAAATTACTCGATGTATGACTATATTCTAGAATCTTAACTTTCTTTATGTGTTATATGCAAACATTGTAGAAATCATTTGGCTGAGTTGTATAAACATGGATTTTTTTCTTTATTACTGAATATGTTATAAAATATAATTTAAGACAAGAATTTCTATAAAAGTAACAATAAAAATGTATATGAAGTTAGAGTTTAACACTTAAAAATCATGTAATATATTTTATAACCTAAAAGATTATTTCTATATAGTAAACATATTCTTTCCTGTTATAAGAATGTCAGTATTACTGTTGGAAAATTTGAGCAATTTTTAACATCCTTAAAAAAGAACACAACAATAAAAATGTAAATGAAATTAATATTGTTACTCTACACTTAAAAATCATGCAATTTACTTGCAAAATCTGCAATAATAAAGTGAAATAAATATTTAAAAAGAATTATATGATGTGCATGATCAGTGGCTGTAATATCAAACTTCCACTCTTACAATACAGTTGAAGATTATTTAATTAAAAACATTCATCATCACAAATAAAATCAGGGCTTTTCTGAAATTTTCTAATTGACTTTTGTTTGCTAATTTGCAGTTATTGCTTCCTTGAAGTCTATTCATAAGAATGGGACAGAAGATGAAAGATAAGAAAAGATCAAAAAAAGAAATTTAAAAAATAAAGACCATCCAGTTACACAAATACTATAAGAAAATATGACACCATATATCTTCAGTTTTGGTTCATATTATAATCTAAAAGTGTAAATTTCCATTTTCCAATTAAATCTAGGAGTCATGTGGATCAGATTTCTCTTATAACTCAATTTCACAAGATTATAAATTGTAAATATAAAAAACAATTCCATTAAAACTATTAGTGTAAAGATTTTTAAATAGCAAAAAATGCTGAAATATAAAATGCATATTTTTATAGCTATTTAAAAATTAATTAAAAATCAATAAAAACATTAATATCTGACAATCAGGGTTATTTATCCAAAATATTAATAATAATAATCATTCTTCAATTATCTTTCCCATTTTCAATTTTATTCTAGTCAATGGGAGGTAACTGAGATAAATATTTGCTTGCAAAGTTTAAATAATTGAGACAATGTTACTTTTTGGTGAGTGTAGTTTTGATCTTTGAGAATAAATACTCAGGAATTTCAGAAGTTGCACTGGTAAAATGGAAATATTAAAAATCAATGACCAGGTATTCAAACACTGGGTGTTTAAAAAGAAAAAGAAAAAAGAAATCAATATTTTTCTCCATTCAAGCTACACTGCAAACATATCATGCATATATATCAGAAACCAATCTATGCTATTTAAGACAACAAATGTAAGACAATGAAAGACAAAAGAGACACGCTTGAAGAGAAAAAAAAAGGCATTCAAGTGTAAACATATGCTACATTTCCAAAAAATAAATGTCAATACTTAGATCATGTCATTTTGAAAACACCTTTAAAAAAAAAATTACAAATTACAATAAAACTTACAAGATCATAGAAAGTAGCTCACTTTAATTTTTAATTAATATCTTTAAATTTTATTAATTTCCGTTTAATAGTTTTTACCTTGTTTGATTATTAATTGCATGTGGATTGCTTATCAGTCATAAATGTGTACTTTTATCATGCAATTTTGTAATTTTCATATTATTTACATTTACCTTAAGAAACTTCATACTGTCAACTTTTTTAGAAAAGCATTTTTATTAAGTGACATAATCTTTATATTGAACAAAGTGAAAAGGATACATGCATTTTTCAGAAAAAATATAAACATGGATAAAAAAATACAAGTGATAATAGGAAGCCATGGGAAGATAATCTACGGAAACAGCATCTCTATCAGAGTGAAGTTTAAAAAGGAAGGGTAAAACTGAACACTTGGGAAGAGTCATTTCAGATATATTTTGATAGCAATGACACAGGGCTAGATGAAACAATGATGAGCTGAATTTTGATGTCCACTGAATATATTATTTTCAGACATTTTAAAATAAAATCCCAAATTTAAAATTTATTAATTTAAAAATGTTGTCAAGAATCCTAAACAAAGGACAGAAAAGGAAACATAGACAGATAAGGGTTTAAAGGAAAAGGTAGTTCACATCAGTCACTGTATAATACTGACAATGAATTGGATGCTCCTAATGTTGATATTTTCTTCACTACACCCTTAAACAGCATATTTAAACTTCAAACACTGGAAATATAATAGATACATTCTTTATATTCACCTTGTTTAAACAGGATATAACTTCCAAAATGTCAATATAATGCCATCTATTATCAAATATTATATCACTTTCCTTGCTGCCACATAGTGAAATTCAAATGTAAACTTCACCACATCCAGTATCAATATTTTTTATAATTCTCTTTCCCCCCACCCCCAGATTTTGCTCAAAATGTTGGTTTACACATTCTTTAAAATATCACCCTCTCCAAATAATCAAATATTTAATCTCCTTTCCACCACTTTTTTGTTGCATGTTTATCTATGACTAGAGATATTAAAAAAAATTAACATCATGAACATTTCTAAATAACCTTCAAGTTGACAGTCAGTCTACCTACTACTTGAGATTTAATCTTGTATCATAAAATTAAATTTGTACTTTACAGGCTAACCAAAAAAAAATACTTCAAACTAATTCCTCAGTGATGTTTCAGATGTGAAAAATATATAATATCTAATTTTAACAATTCTATGTTCACAAATGAACAGATTAAAACTTTAACCCATCAAATGTAGATGCCAAGAATGTTTGTCATTGCACTTCTTGGGCTCAACCACAAATGACAGAAATTTCTGCTACAATTAATGGGTCAATGCTAAAAAAATCTTTTACACCTTCCATGAATTTTTTAATATGGAACAATATTTACGTCATCAGAAATTTTCTATATAAAATTTTGTCATCTGAAAATATTTTAGTTTGTTTCAAGACAATCTCAAAGTAAAGTTTGTAAAGTTCAATTAGGAAAAAGTAAAAAAGAGGTTTGTTTTAAGCAAACATAGCAATTCTTTAATTTATTAATTTAGAATTTATTATCTTGCCAATATTTGAGTCAGTTTTTTCTATGGTCTATATATATATATATATATATATATATAGTGTATTGGAGCAGCAGATCACTATTAAAACATATTGAATATAACAGACAATGAATGTCTATTATGTCTGATCATGTGCCATTCTAATGTTTGAATGTTTGCTTTAATTTCTAATGAAAATAAAGACAAAAATTGTCCAACATTTGGATATATTTTATTAAGGTGGTCCTAACCTTTTGGCTCACATGAGCCATCCTAAAAGTGGTTAAACAGACATGAAACAAAGATATCCACCGTCAATGATGATATTTTGTTATTTTGAAATAGAAATGCTATGACGTCATAGAATTGCATCTTGAACTATGATCTATGTCTGCTATTCCACAACCGTTATCATCACATAGCAATTTTCTATGTCAAAATAACAAAATATCATCTTTGACTGTGGATATCTTTGATTCATGTCTGTATAACCACTCTGTCATGTGACTAACTTAATAAAAAAAAAATATCCAAATGTTGGACAATTTTTGTCTTTATTTTCACCAGGAATTAAAGCAAACATTTGAACAGCTCATGATCAGACATAATAGACATTCATTGTTTGTTATATTTAATAATATATGCTTATATATATATATATATATATATATATATATATATATATATATATATAAAATGAAATTATGATTTGCACATAAAAGAAGCTCCTCAAGTTTTTATTTACATACATTATTTTTCACATATTGCTTTTAACTCAAAGTATGAATTTAAAAATATAATTTCATATAACATCATGTTGTCTAGAAAGCCTTTACAGATGAAGACCCTGAAGTCTGGCATGGTTTCTATAACCACTAAGCCCAGCAATAATTCACAATATCATTCTGTTGGTTTTCCATCACAATATGGGAATACCAATGTAAATACAGATTACTTTATATTGGGGGGGCCTCTTTATATATTTCCTCTTTTCTGATGTATTTATCCAAATAATTTATTCAAATAGTCTGACTTAGTGATTAAATGTTACTATTCCACTTAGATTCAAAATTCAGATATGTCTCTTCTATTCTTTCTTCAGATTGCTATAATTTTCAGTTAAGTCCCTTAAAAGGAAACATTAATTCATTGATTTGAATTTTGTATAACAATATCTCAACTAGAAAGGAATTCTAAATTTACTGTTAATCTCCAAATCTCTATAGCCATCACAAGTTACCCTCTTTTTCACATCTCATAGCTGGAAGTAAGAAACAAAAGGATCTCAGTTTGGTAGTTGAATTTTTAGTTTATTTTAGTTACCTCCCTTTGAAAAGGACACGCTCGCTCGCTCTCTCTATCTATCTATCTAAACGTTTTTTTTTTGTTTTTTTACACAGGTCACCAAAATTAGGGTCTAAATTTCAAATTTGGATTTCAAATTTAAACAAAAAGCAATCAGTTTTTCTTGAATATTTATAATGATTAAAAATATGCTCAAACATGTTTTTATATTTTATTCAAAGGCTTTTGGTGTTTGGCTGTGCAAAATATACCTGAACAAATGAAGACAAAAAGTAAATTAATTCAAAAGATAAAGAAATTAAAGTAATCAAATATGAAAATAAAAATAGACAAGATTTAATCCCATTTCTTTAAATATATAAACACTGAAGTAAATTATGATTTAAAATACAACTTTAACAAGAAGAATAAAGGTTATTTATTTTCATTATAATAATTTAAGAGAGTTCTTTAGAAGATAAAAATGTCATTAATTTAAATTTTGGTTATAAATATGAGTAACATTTTCTTCAATGTCTAAAATGGAACAAACTGACTCCAAACACTGAACAATCTATCACCCCCAAAGGTTTTTATTGGAATTAAATATAAATTTGAACAACATAATTTTCTCAAGAAATAATATTACACTATAATCTTCCAGAATAACATTCTTGGAGAAAGAGAACAGCTAACATGCTAAGCTGAAATTTATTATGACTAGACATAACAAAAAATGGGATGACAGACACAATGAAGGGTTGAAACGATGGATGACGTGCTGGGTTAAAAATTAAAGACGAATAACAGGTAAATGAATGACAAACATCAGGATAGACATCAGGTGATATCAACAGAGAGATCAGTGGTTCCCAACCTTCTTAAATAATTAAAGCTAATTTTCCTAGTATTTTAGGCAAATATTCTGGTAGGACATTGTGTTGAAAATTAGTAAAACAACATTGGTCAGCACACCATTTTTTCTCCCAGTTTGCTTTAGTAATATACAAAATGTTAAAAACTTGAAGGTGAAAGATTTTAGGGTCAAAGCGTAAGACAATGATGACCTTTCTGATATCACTCAAGGAGTCATGTGGCACAAAGTAGTAATTCTTTTAGGATAGGCTAATTTTTCTCTTATGTGTTCTTATAGTTAATATACTAAAAGACATTATCTTGAAAACCTAATAAATGACACCTAATATTAAATTTATTAGCCAGAGTGTCAAAAAGAGAGAGAGAGAGAGAGACAAAACATTCCCAACATACGACAACTCAGGAATAAGTCTCAACTAACAACCTCATCCATTTTTTTTTTTTCAATTTTTAATCAAGAGATATTAACATTATTTTGCAACAAACATTTACTTGCACCACAGCCAAACTAACTAACATTAACAATAGGAAACTTTACAAACTGTATAAACAGCTGCACCAGTACAATGAACAATATGACATGTGAAAATGGTGACAAAACAAATGTGACAAAAGGAAATGGAAGAAAAAGATGAGGATGTTAGTATGAACAGATTTATGAGCTGTAATGATCCGACCGATGTTGCTGAATTGAAATGATATTATCACAGCCAAAAAGAGAAAAAAAATGGCAGTTTGTAAATTTTATGTCATCAATATATATATATATATATATATATATATATATATATATATATATATAAATCCAAGGAAGTTTTGAAATGCTTGCACCTAACATTTCAACATCAAGAAAATAAGAATCCAAATAACTAACAAAAAATCGGTTTATTAGATCATAAACAACAACACTAACTCCTTAGAACCAACCCAGTAGAAAAAGATTCAGGGACTCAAGGTTGAGAACCACCGACTTAGCTGGAGAGACAGAGATTCTTACTTTAAAATTCTAGTGGACAATTTTTTTCTCTCTCTTTTTTAATTTTTGACTTTTTTTTTTTTTAATTTTTCATGATTTTCAGCAAGTTTACCTTTAAGACATATGGCTTGAAAAATCTTTCATATTTTAATTTTGAAAGGCATTCAATAAATTTTGAGCAGTATAATGATATTCATGGCTATGTAGAAAGAAAATGTACAGGTTTTAGAGAAAGAAAAAAAATGGTTTAAAATTCAATTACACTCTTTTCAGGAAATATAGCAGATTAAAGATTAAAAATAAATAAGAATTGTTTTTAACAATAACATCAGTTCCTTTTATACTGACAAAATATATTTTGTTAGCCTTTGTCAGCTCATTTACAAAACCAAATTTCTTTGCTAAATCATAATATAACTATCAAAGTGATTTTTCAGATTTTTACTTTTGTTATAAAAATAAAACAATTCTTATATTTATGATTAAAAAGACTATTTTGCTATGTTAAAAATATAAAAGCAAAAAAATAACTTAAAATAGGTTTCAGGAGGTAAAGGAATTTTTAAATTATATCAAAAAATATTGAAAATAAATGAAAAAGAAAATTCTACAACCTGTTTTTAATTAATTGTCCTTAACATGTTCTTTTTTTTAATTACTCATTTTTATTTTTAAAATCATTTTTTCAAAAGTTTATGAACATTCAGATGAAATAACCTGAAATATCATTTTCTACACATCAAAATATAAAGCATGTACTCAAAAATTAAAAATCTTTTCTATTCAACTTTATGCCATAAAGATAAACTTGCTATAAGAGTTTTTCCCCTTTTTTCTGATTTTCTTTGTGATCTTGATGTTACTTACGTTGAACTACAATTATGTAATCCACATTTTTGGCCAGGACAGTTAGGTGGGTAAAGGCCGTGATTTTGCATCTGTTTCATCATCACCCCTCGTCGTAAGGAGTTGGCCGCGTTGTGTTGTCTATGGAAGAGGGAAGGTGCCACATTAACACAAAACTCAGTAGTTCCAGATTATTCCTGATACGCTATTATTATCCATATACATTCTAAAAGTTTGTCAGCTTTTTCAACAGTGTCATAATATAGATACCCAAATAAATGACATTTCTGACTTAAATGGAGCCTCTGAGTGTAGCTTATTGATTAAAACATTGATTTGTCAATTTCTTTAATGCCAATAAAGTGGATACCTTTCAAAGCTTATTACAATACAAAAGTAAAATAAATCCAAATTTCACTTAAGAGCCTAATAAGTAATAATCTATATAACCTACTACACTCAAAGGCACCTGCAATTACATATTCAACTAAATTCCTTAATGCTGATGACAACAGATGAAAAAGAAGCAACTCTGTTAACTTAGCTTTCTTAACTTACCTTGTCTACAAGATAAATAATTAGATTATCTCCTTTGCAGCATGATGAAAGTGATGGAGAGAAAGAAAATGGTAGTGGGGAAAGTATGCTATTATTGTGCTTTTTCTGCCCCTTTAGGGCACCATCAGCCAGAAATGGTTAATACTTATGTTAATGTCATTATTAAAAGCTATAAATAAGTACTATGTGGGTTGTTTAACCAGACTGTCCTTTTGTAGACAGTTTATCCATATCATGTATTACTATGAATTAAACCAATCTGAGAGTAAATAATGACCATCAGTAATGGGAAATGAAAAATAAAAATCCCATCTGTAATATGTATACAGGTGATACATTTTTGAGCAGTGATGAATGCTTAAATGTCTCTTCTAACAAGAAATTAACCACCAATATAACTGCTACATCAGTGCCTCCCCCACCCCAAGAAGAATCCTGTACAATAATGCCATTAGTGCTCATTTAAAAAAAAAAAAATCATTCAATAGTACTAAAAAAGAAAACTAATGCATCTAGCAATAGAATACAATGAAAATGAAGATCTAAATCTAACCTTTTTTTGTTGTTGATTTTTTACAAAATGGGAGTTTGTGTCATTGCTGAATTAGTCAAAATTAAGTTTCCATTATTCAGCTGATTATCCTAGAAAAACAATTACACTATTGAAAAGGCTAATAGTACTTTACAAGGATAATAATTTACTTTAATATGCAGAATTAGGTGAACTAAGTTGATGCTTAGTTGTGATTTTCATTCTTAAATAATTCATATATATATATATATATATATATATATATATATATATATATATATATATATATTCCTTTTTAAAAATTCAAACATATTGGTAAAATGCAATGGGGTCCTTCTATCTTTTATTATTTATGCAATTATTGTACCTCATGACCAAAAAGTGTTATTTTAAGTAAAAAAAAAACAAAAAAAACTAAGTATGAGACCATGCTTAATTTAAACCTGAAAAAAAAGTAAAGACCTTTTCTGTAAAAGTTGATTGAAATATCTCAATACATCTACACACCATACATTATTAAAATAAGCAAATAGCAAGCAGTTAGTAATAGAGTGGTTCAGCATTTCTTCTTTAATATTCTTTATGTGGGAATTATAGTCAATCAAGTTAATTAAAGCATGCATACCATTAATTATAGAAAATACCACTTTGTCCCATAATAATTGCTATATTTGTATAAACATTTCATTCACTAAATATAATAAATATTATAGAACAAAAGTAGAAAAATTTTAATATAGTTAAAAATTAAGACTTTTTATTAAAATTGTATTTCTGATAGAGTGAATCAAGTGTCGTTAACATTTCAAAGAAATCAGAGACTTTCAGAAAACAACAGGAAAATAAAATATACAGATTAAGCTTACAAAAATTACAAAAGTTTTCTCAAACATTCCTGCCAGGTAGCTTCAGTGATTGGTATGTTAACCAAAATGCAACACAAATTTAATGACATTCAGAAATGTCTGAAAGCAAAGACAGAACCTATAGATGAGACTTTAGCTAAAAATCTCAGGAGTTTCATAATGGCACAGAACTCAACATATAATCAATAATGCATTTTCAATATTCCATAAGGAAATCCCACCAAATTCCAAAAGATCCTTATTACATTAATAAGGATCTTTTGGAAACTGGAGACAAAATGAAAATGAATTTAAAATAAACAAAAACTAAATAAGTCAAATTAATTATGTGTAAATTAAAGCAGTCATATTTTATGTGGGGAAAAAAACAAAGTTAAACTGTATTAATGAACTTTCAAAGACTGAATCAAATTTTCACCATCAGCCATAGTCACCTTCAGATTATCATTCGTTCTCTACAGAATTCTCTGTATGAATAAACAATTGTATGAAAGACTGCATAAAAAGACACCTAAAATAGTTCAAAAAGATAAATATTTCTAGGAAGATATTATAAAAAAGATGGCATGAGAGAGTAAAACAAAACTTTATTTTATTAAAGTTAATGTTGAAAATAAAATACATCTTATGTTTACTTAATACATCAAACAAAATATATTCACCTTGAAGTGGTTTAATTTCAATAGTTTACTCCTCTTGTGACTATATTGGGGCAGCAATTTAAGAAGAGGTCTCTGATTGATTGATTCATTTTCAACCCTTATCAACCCTTTTCAATTTATTTAAAGCCAGAAAATATTTTTACATTTTAAGATTTTTTTTTCAGATAATAATGATTTAGTGATACAAGTCTTACTAATTAATCTATAGGTGGTGGGAGAAGAGGTGGATTCATACGTTTCCCAAGGGTATTCGTGCATAACAAACCCAACTGGAATTGGAACTTGGCTCTCTGATTAACAATTCGGAGCCATTATCCATTACACCACCTGTACATCTAAGCTTACAGCATCTGGTATTCCCAAGTGGTCACCCATCTAGGTATTGACCAAGTTTGACATTGCTTAATTCCAGTGATCAGACAGGACCCGGGATTTCAATGTGATGTGGCTGTAAGCTGAAGATATCAAAATATTTTTTAAAATGCAGAACTTTGAAGCATATAAGCTATTGCTTTAGTTATAAGAAGAAAATAAATGGACCTTAAATTAACAAAAACTGATGCAGATTTCCAAAACAGATTTCTTTGTGCTTTAGAATATTCAGAGTCATTTAGCAGTTAAAAGTAAGAACAGATGTCAGTAGTTCTAAGCAAATTATGATAATTCTCATTGGTCCAGTTGTAGAATACACAAATATAAAATGAATATTTCACAGAGCATACAATATGATACTTTGGACACAGATTCATATATAAATAATCCTGTCATTTATTTTATGATCACTAAAGTAGGTAAACCTTATCAATCCAATGACCGAAATCAATATTAGCCCTCTTCAGTTCAATTATTGGAGCATAGGGTTGAAAGTTAAGAAACTTCTGATAGTACTTAAAATTACAAGTTCTTCAAGTATATAACAGTTTTAAAAATAAGGCAAAGATCTTTATCTCAAGAGAGTTAGTCTTGTACAATTAAATTCCAAGATATGTACATCTTTGTAATTTCTAAGTACAGTTATAATTCTAAAGAGAATTATAACTATACTTAGAAATTACAAAGATGGTCAATGCTTATCATGAAATTAGGTTATAGTGAAATAAACTTTTAAAGGATCATCATTACTATTCTCTCCTTATATTTACAAGATGACAACTTCTAAGAGAAATCAAAAAAAATGTCTTTCTAAAAATGAATAACAAGTAATTAAAATCAATACCATTTCTCTAATTCCACTAATTTCTGAGGCTATTTGACACATTTCTTTTTCTTTTTAATCATTTCACCCCAAGCAAAGCAGTAAAGCCACTAAGACACAAGTGGTTACTGTGGAAGAATAAGAAAAAGAAAAACATTAAGGAGAGAGAACAATAAAAGAAGAGGAAACAATAAGACAGAAGATATTGACATTACATTTAAATTTTTAAAGATCAAAGTTGACAGGAAAGCATGAAGCTGTATGAGAATTCCATAAGCAAGAAATATGAGAGGAGAAACTGTTAGCATAGAACTTACAGTTGCACCTAGTTAATTCAAATGTAAATTGATGAGACCTTGTGGCCAATCAAGTATTGTGCTTAAATTCATAAAGTCTTGATATCATAGAAGAATGTTAATCAGAACAATTACCATGAAAATATTTATAGAAAAGGCACAGAGAAGTTACATTATGATTATGGGAAAGTGACTGAAGCCAAGATGTCAGACTAGGACCAATAACATTGTGGATTGTTCTTTGGATTTTATCAAGAATCTCTAAATTTATAGCAGGAGCATCAGACCAGATGTGGTAGCAACATTCAAAGCAAGGACAAATGGTAGACTTATAAATATGTAAGATAGATTCTGGCAAGAAAGATTGCCTAGCACAACACACTGGACCAACTTTTTTAGCAGCAGACCTGGCAATTGATTCAATATACTCTTCCCATTTCATGTCAACTGAGAGTGTTAGCCCAAGAAGACACAAGGAGTCATTCTCCTAGTTTAGCATCAGCTATGCTGATGGAAGGCAGAAAAGAGTCTCTGAGACTATTCATAGAGAGGTTTAATTTTGTAGGTATTAAAATTAACAAGCCATTCCTTGTCCCAGTTAAAAAAAAAGACTGTAGTTCATTTTTGAGAGCAGCTGCCAATTTGACATTATTGAACCAATCAGACTTACTATTGAGTAAATAACTGTGCCATCAGCATAGATACAGAGTTGAGAATTGATGCCATAAGAAAAGTTGTTGATGAAAATTAGGAACAAAGTAAGTCCAAGAATAGAGCCCTGAAGAATACCTGCATGAATACAAAAAGATCTAGAAGAGTGACCATTCAGGACAACTTTCCTTTCACCAGTTGATAAGAAAGACTGAATCAGTTCAAAAATTTGTCCATAAATAGCATAACTTTTTAACTTGTGAAGAAGACTGGTATGCCAAACCTGGTCAAATGCTTTTAAGGTGTCCAAAGCAACAGCCGAGCTTCAGCATTCTTCTGTAAAGCTTGATACTCTTTCAGCAGTGATCATTAATATATCAGCATTTGACCTAGACCATATTACTTGACTGAAAGAAGGCCCTGCGATGTGAGATGCTTAACCAATTCAGTTGATTAGGACCTTTAGTAGTTTGCCAAAAAGTGGTAATAGTTAAAAAGATCAGATTATTCACCTGTGTTCTTAAAGACTGGAAATTCCCACCAGCCATAGTAAGTCTAAGAGATAAATATAGTTGTTAAAATTGAACAAAACATAATTTCAAACTTTTCATTATTAACAGGAAATATAGTGCTTGTTAAACTGGTTCAATATTGCTGTTGTAAAAGTTATTCACATGTTTGCTTGAGTAATAATATTATTAGTTATAATAAAACTTAATAACAAAGCAACCCTATTATAATTTTGATTCTGTACAGAGCAAAAGGCATTGATCAAAGAAAGAATAAAACTAATACTTGTTTGCACATTAATCCTCTATAAAGAATAGTCTAATTGATAAAATCAATCAATATTATCTGTCATTATCCTAAAATCTCCTAAACACTGATATAATCACCAAGTACTTCTAGGAAAATTAAAAGCATTGAACAGTGAGCCATAAAGCCAACCAACCTGATCCATGAGATTTCAATCCCATATATCATACTTCAAATTTATGCAGAAAAAAAAAATTATAATCAAAGTAAAGGTTCCTTTTTTCTAGCAGTCAGTTTCATATTTTCCAACTTTACCCACTAAATGTCATAGTTAATTAAAAAAAAAAATTATACGAACTCATTTTTCTGACATTTATACAAATTTTGTTCTAAAAAGTATATTACCTGTTTGGCAAATGACTAGACTCCCCTTGTAGGAAATTTAGGGGCTAAGGGAATTTTTAAACCCTAAAAGCAAGTACAAGAAACAAAATTTTCTAAGAAAACTCTGGAACAATGTTTCTTTTTGTACAAAATTCTATACAGTAAACAGACATTTTATTGTTTTGAAAATTTTAAATCTGGTAACATGCATGAGGGTAGGATGTTTGCAAGCGTCTAGTGGAGGACAATCAATCAGGTCTCTGGTATGTTTCACAAAGGATAATGATTACTAGTGGTTTTCTTTTTTTTTAAAAGAAAAAAGTAACATTCTCACACATTTGTCTAAACTCACTGAAACTAAGAGGGAAGTCATAAGAAATTGGAAATTTTTTATATGAAACAAAGAGATGCAGGATAGATTTAAAAGTGGGTAAATGGTATGCATGCCTTAGATGACTTTTTTCTTCTCATGCATATTATTCCTTGAACATTTCTTTTAAATAAAAAATAAATTCATGAAAAGAATACTGCTAAATGTACATAATAATCAATGATAAAAGATTAGGAGTGTGACCAAGATTTTATATTTATTGATAATACATCATAAAAGATAATGCTGTAGTCTCTTAATGTACACACAAACAGAAAAGTCAAATTAATTGCTAACAATTATTAAATTAATTATTAAACTATATTTAAGAAAACATGATAAAGAAAAAAGAAACAGTGAGTAAAACTGAATTCAATATGGCATTTTCATATTGTCAGATTGTGGTTGGAACTAACTTTGAAGCATAAGAAATTTCAAAAACCTAAGAAATAAACATCAATTAACTCTGATTAATTTGTCAGATATCAGTTTATTATAACTACTAAAAATACAAAATCATAAAATTACAATCTCTCAAAGTTAAAAGTTCTTGGTGCGTGTCTGCATTAACATGTGTATATAGAGGGGAACAAAAGTTGCTTATGAGTCCAAATACACATAATATGCATGCATATACTATATATATATGTATATATATATATATATGCTAAAATTTTGTTCTTTATCAAACTTATACAATTGAAGGCAAGATTTTCCACTCATGCTTATCTTTTCAATTTTTGGTTATTCTTTTAGAAGCCATTTTCATTAAAGTGAAGTAAAAAACATTTTGCTTAAACAGTAGAGTTCACGTTTACTACTGTATGTGTATGGATAAATGAATGTATGTATGTATGTATGTATGTATGTATGCACAAAGGATTATGATTACATTAATTTTATTAGGTTATCCCATAAGTTCTGTCTGAATTTTAACTTTTTCTTAAAATGAACGAAATTTAAAGAGTATTTTATAATGTCTAATGGAGCTGAACATTATTTTTATGTTTAGATGCATTTAAACTGATCAAATTTTATTTCAGAGAACAATAAAATTAAATTTTGTTTGATTAAAACCCTGCTAACATGGAAGTACCCGAGAATCATTTGAGGCACATAATGCTTTATGAGTTCAAGAAAGGAAACTCAGCAGCCGAAGTGGCTAGAAACATTCACTCAGTTTATGGAGAGGAATGTGTGAATGAAGGAACTTGCAGAAAATGGTTTGCAAAATTCAGAAGGCGAGATTTCACACTTGAAGATGAAGATCGAACCGGATGTCCAGTTGAGTTTGATGAAAAGCTTCTTGAAGCAGCCCTTGAACAAAATCCTGCTTCATCAGTTGAGGAATTGGCAGTGGTTCTCAGTTCAAACCATACAACTGTTCATCGTCATCTTCAACAACTTGGAAAAGTTCCTAAACTTGGAAATTGGGTGCCTCATGAATTGTCTGAAAACAACCTCAAATCACGAGTTGACATCTGCTCTTCTCTCCATTCTCGCCAACTTGTTTCACCTTTTTTGGATAGACTTGTGACTGACGACGAAAAATGGATCTTTTATCAAAATGTTAAGCGTTGTAGACAGTGGCTTGGTAAAGGGGAAGGACCCCAGCCACAGCTGAGAAGGGAACTTCATGGGCAAAAGGTTCTTCTTTCAATCTGGTGGGATTGCCAAGGAATAATCCACTTTGAATTCTTACCACCTAATGCAACAATTAATGCTCAAATATACTGTCAACAATTAGAGCGTTTGAACCAAGCTTTGAGGAAAAAAAGACCTGCTCTAGTGAATTGAAAACGGGTGATGTTTCATCAGGACAATGCGCGACCACACACAGAAAGAATCATGTCACAAAAGATCGAAGAACTCGGTTGGGAGAAAATTCCTCATCCACCTTATTCTCCCGACCTTGCTCCTTTAGACTACCATTTGTTTCATAGCTTACAGAATCATTTGGAAGAAACAGCTTTTGTAACACAGGAAGAGGTTAAAACTGACATTTGTGAGTTCTTCGAATCAAAGCCAAAAGAATTTTACAGTAATGGAATTAGTAAGCTTGTTAATAGATGGAAGGAAGTCATAGATAATCAGGGAAAATACATTGTTGATTGAATCTGTAATTAAATGTAACATTTGGTCACTTGTTTTCTTTATTCAAAATTACCTGATAATTTCTTTTGGTTCTTAATATGAAACTAACATGTCCTTAATCATTGCCTTATATCTCAGTATAGCAAACATTTACATTTGAGATTTAAAATGGTTTTTCCTCTTCTATTTTTATCTTAAATGTTTTCCTCCTCTTTTTTCACAGCCATTCTCTCAAGATTTGATGATTCTCTTCAGACTTGTTGAAGCTTTACTTTTCCTAAAATATTTACGAGAGGAACATCTATACAGAATCCGTTTGTTGCAGAGAAAAAAGTGTAATGAAGATATCTGACCATTCTTGGAGACTATCTCAAATTTCCCTTTCAGATCAGTCATCATGAACAATGTGATATGTGAAGAGTGGAAATGAATTCAATGCACTTTTCACTAGATAAAAACCCACCCAAAGACTGCCTGCTTAATCAATAGATATGTGTGCTACAGACAAAAAATAGAAGAGATATGTGTAGAATAATCAAATTATTAAAATGATTATTTTATCCAACAAAGTCAGATCAGCTTAGTAATATTTATATATAAATAGAACAAATACAAGCAGTGTTTGTTGGTACATTAGGAGAAAATACAGCAAAGATGTAAGAACGTATAAGCATGTCAACCCGTAAGTCATTCAATTGTTCATTTTCTTTAGGGCTAACCCCAAAATATTATTCAATTGTTAAACTAAAAAAATTGGACAAATTATAACAAAAGAAAATTTCATTTGAAACAAGAGTTGAAAATTCTTAATGAAATATGCAAAAAATGTTTTGCTATTTGAGTCATCAATGTTAACAAAAGGAACATTTAATTCCAATCATTTCTTGTAAAGTTTATTTATTTATTTACAGAGGCTTATAATCTATATATTCATTTTTCAAACTTTAATAAGTCTTTTGAAATAAAGAGAATATTTTTTTTTAAATTGCCCACAGAAGTAGACTGCACTTCTTGTCTTACAATGACATTAACTGCTTAAAAAAGCAGTTAATGTTATTTTTCAATAATTTTACTAAGACTATTAATGAAATTAAGTTTTTAAAATGAATATAAAGAATATACAACTGTCTTAATTTTATATGCTCACTAAAATCAAAAAAAGGAAGAAAAAAATCTGTATTTTCAGTTTAAATATTCTCCAGTTACAAGAAAAAACACTCATAAAAATGAATTACTTTGCTGCTGCTTTTTTTTTTTTTAAGAGACTTCCATACTGAAGATTCCCAAAATAGTTTGACACATTTCCTATAAAAAGCATCACAAAAAACATTTGCAGCATGACAATTTAGTAGTTGCTTTATTGCCTGATATATGAATTCACCAAAAACAACTTGTGCAACCTGTTTCAAAAGCAAAGCTCATTTGATCAACTGAAATGAATACATGGAAATAGAATTTATTTGATAACTTTATAGCTTCAATATATGTAGAGAAAACACAAGCAAATATCCAATATAATAACCAAAATCAAAACCAACCAAACAATACCTGACTTTCTGATTTATATATATATATATATATATATATATATATATATATATATATATATATATATATATAGCATGTCTAGAAATATATATTTAATTTTGGGACAGTTAATAACTATCATGTTTAATATATTTAATTTAAGTAATTTGCAATTAAAATAAATGTTACAACAAAACATACAGAAAAGCATAAACGTTTTAGATTTAAATTATATTTTAAGTGTCTGAAATCTCTAGTAATAAAGTGTACATAATCTGCAGGATGCTGGGACATTGTGTGTGTGTGTGTGTGTGTGTGTGTGTGTGTGTGTGTTGTGATCTAAATTTATGAATAGGTAATTTCACAAAGCCTTGAAGCATATATTTTCTTGATCCAATTGATTCTGACACAAGCTACTAATATTAATATAAATATATAAATATATTAAAAATATTATAAAGAAATATATAGAAATCAGCAAAACAGCTAAGCAATTTTGTTGATTCCAAGGTCATCTACTCCAAAAAAAAAAATGGAAATAAATTATTTTTCTGAAAAAAATGTGCAAAATTTGAATGAAGAACTCCAGCACCTCCTCATGGATGCCATTTTAAAATTCCTTTTTTTTTTTTTTTTTTTTTTTTTTAATTGTAAATTTTTGAGTCAATAATGATTCCAAAATATCATAACCAACTAATTTTACAAGAATCACTATTATTTCCTTTCAGATTAACAAAAAATCTTACAGGTGTAAAGAGAAAAGTTATTCTATATTTATAAAAATGGAAAGATATATTGAGTCTATACAAAATATCAGGCTAATATAGTTAGCCCTTTTAATATTACTAGCTGTAATGACTTCACAAAATTTCTCAGGCCTTTCACTCATTATATGACATTCTTCAAGGTCAACAGATATCACACATCTTTAGTATTGTGTGGGTGGTATCATTCCAACTATTTTACTGATTAACCAATGTAGTAATAATAATAATAATAAGCAGTGACCAAAATGTCTACATCGAAAATGTTCATGTTCAAAAGTTTTTCATAAAAAACTAGAATTTCAAATTTTAAATTTGATTAAATGGGAAAAAAAAGAAACAAAGATGATAACTGCAGAAGTAACTCTTCTTGAAGGATTAATGCATATAAAATCTCAAATTAACTCTAAAAAACTTGTTATTACTGAGAAAATTAATGGCCTTAGTATAGGACAGTCTAAGCAAATACTTATACTTGAAATGGCCTTCAGATTTGACATACAAAGAATGTCAATCATTTTTTTAATATTGATGAAAAAAAGATTAATGTTTATGACATTGTTTATATGATTACTTAACAGTAACATAGCAACAATTCTAAGTAGAAGCTTATGAAGCTTTTTTTGACTAATTCAGCTTTTGCGCTGAAAACATTTATTATAGATGGTAACAAGTGAGAGGGGAGATGGAATGTGCTTATTTTATTAACAAATTATTTTGCATTTATAATGCCAAACAATAAAGTTAAAAGACTTAAGAGAAATAATAGACTAATAACAATTCAACTGGATTCTCTTAGACAAAGAAATTAAGTTTTGTACAAAATGAATTTGTTTTCATATTAATTTATTTCAGTCTTACTGGCCCCATTGGTAGATACCCAAACAGCATTTGTGCCAGAAGCTCCAATATGAACATTTCAGAGTGTTTAGGTGTCAACTTAGGTGATTGTGCAGAGGATTCAGAAAGAGTTGGATGAGTCTAATGGTGATTATGAATGTACAGCAGTTCAGAAAACTCACCCTGATCATTCTAATAAGAAAAGAACTCCCAAATTTGTTGGTGAGTACCTCAGACTCAACACGGAGGCCTACATCAAGTGCCTTGAGGAAGTAGTGCTGCCCTGGGTTAAGAGGGTGGCTGCTGGAAGACCCTTTGTCTGAGAACAGGACTCTGCACCATGCCATACAAACAGGAGAACCTGTCAAACAATTTCTGTGACCACATCACCCCTTACATCCAGCTACCTAACTCCCCAGACTGCAACCCCCTTCATTATTATGTGGAACACAGTTGAGTGAGAGATCAATAAAACTCCTTGTAACACCAAAGATGAACTAAAGGCAAGGAGTATGGCAACATTCACCAACTTAGACAAGGAGACCTCCAGAAGAGTTGCAGGAAATCCTGAAGTCATCTGGAGGCTGTAGTCGAAACCAATAGCAATTTTATTGAATAAATTCATTCTTTAGTATTTCAAGATATTATTGTGTCATTTTGGTAAATATATCTGTTAAAATGAGATGTCAGTGTTATTTTCATTTTTGCATAATTTAGACGACAATTTATCCATCGCACAATGTATTTTTCAGCTATAAAATGTATTCAAACTGATCATTAAATGTTCATACTAGATGAAATGTTAAGCATAATACTTTTACAAATTAAATAATTTGCAAAGACTAACATTTGGAAGAAGTTAAAATTCCACACAAAAATAGAGAGATTTGAATAACTTTTGGAAAAATTGTCTCCATAAGACAAGCAAAATTCAGCACCTAACAGAGAAGCAAATAGACGGAATCATTTCACAACACACAGTATATGCTAACATATACTGTAAAATGAATACTTTTGCAGGGCTACAAATGAAAAATGCTCAAAGATTTAAAGAAAGAAATAAAAAATATGGAATGCTAGAAATTTGCAACTTATGTCACAAAATTTTGGCATGCAGTATCTTTTGATAGCAGATTCACACTTTAGATAAAAAGATCTCTGAAAATAAATCTAGTTATAAAATATGTATGCACTAAGGCTTAAAAATAAAGCACATAAAAAATTAAATGATGATCTAATTGAAAGATTTCAATGTCTACTCTTTTTTAAATCTTATTGCATATATATTTTGATTCATTATTCAATAATAAAGGCAAAGATTCAACACAATTATTTTTTTTATTCTCTAGTTGAATATTTTAGCTACTTTGTACTTGTGTCCTTAAGCATGAACCTCAAATCACAACCAATAGACTGGCACACAAATACACAAGGCTCCTTTATTTATGTGCTTGTAAAATCTGTGAATTATCAAACAATTTTGGTTACTCCAAATTACATGCCTCTAATAGTATTTTACTAAATATTTCTATGAGTTTTATTGTTTCAATGTTAAAAAACATTTATGGCAAGCATTATTTCCATAGGATATTTTTACAATGTTAAAAATTAAATTAAATCCTGACCCCACAATTTAATGGAATATAAAATACAATAACACTTATCATATACAAATAGATAAAGCCTTGATGTAGAGAATCCAATATATAAATAATTGCAATTCCTAAAACAAAAACACTTGTCTCAAAAACAAGATAATTACATCATGCTCTGATAAAAAATTAAAAATATTTGCACAAGAAAAGTTTTTTTTTTTAAATATTCACTCGCTCACTTTAAGCAACACTAACATTTCAAATATTCACCAACCATTATTATTAAAAATAACCATTGTTAAATAAATAACAAAGAAAGATAAAAATTAATCATTATTTCAATGATACCATATTGCAAAAAACAATCTTACAAATTTTTATAACATTATTAGGCTTTGCTTCATTAGAAATACTTCGTAAATATTTCAAACTAAGCTTGTGTCTAAATTTAATTTAATGTATAAATCTATTTGTTGGTCATTTGAATTATCTGACCACTCTAGTGTTGCAATAAAGAAAAAAGAATTATCTTATTACCAATACAGAATCACTAAGAGAAATGGCCAATAAATTTTATCATGCTTGATGTTCTTTGAAATCCTAATAATCCTAAAATATATGAAAAAAAAAAAAAAAATATTCTTCATGAATCAGGCAAATTTGTGTTTTCATAAAATCACAACCAGTAATCATGAAATTTGTACGAATGCAGTCAAAGAATTCAGGCATCCAAGTTGGCCAATAATCAATAACCAATATCAATTTTGTTCACACACAGAGAAAAGTGTGAAAACGTAACTGAAAGTTAAGTCGATATATTTATGTGTGTGTGTGTGTGTGTGTGTGAAATTACATATACAAAGAATTATGACTTTTGTCTATTTATCATAAAATCAAATATGAAATGAACTACTATCAAAACATGCAATAGTATTGTATATAAATTTTGTTTCTTTAAGAAATGACAAGAACCAATCTCTTGAAAGCAGAAATAATTTCAGAAAACAAAGTTAAAACCCCGACCATTTTTATCTCTTTCAAGTAACTCAGACTGCTTATTTGATAATAAAATGAAAGCTAATTTTTATAAGGAAATTGAGTTTAGTTATAAATGGAAAAAGTATATTGTGTTAATACAGCAAGCACTGATAATACATGCAGAGCAAATAAAAATGGAAAAATATATCATTTCACAAAAAAAGCATATAAGACAGTAGAATCTTGTATAGCAATTTCCCATTAAAACCAAGGTTTTTTTAATCATTGAAGAGAATAGAATTTCATTTGGTAGATTTCATTAAATTAAATCTCTTTAATTTCTTCCCAAGAACTCTTGCTTTGTGGAGCAGAATCCCAGGAAGATGCTTTGACTACTACAAGTCTACAGTTAACCGTTATCTTTCACATATATCCTCATAAAACCCTTAATCTTACTGCTTGCACAACACCTTGAGTAACCTTTTACCTGGAGTGGCCCTTGAGCCTTGTATAGGATAAACATTAGTTATAAAGTTAGTTTATAAATAAATAAAAAAATGTCCATTAGTTATTAGCTACATGGTTCATCAAAGTACTTTAGCATCCTTACATATCAGAACAAAAACTTTACAAAATTTTCACTCTTTTGGATTCAATATAAATTAGCCTTTTCCAAGATAACAAGTTTTACTATGTTATTTTCCTTCTTATTAGACATAATAATTTTTTTAAAATTTATAATGATTATGAAATGTAAGATTATAAATAATGATTTACATGCCAAAAACTTTATCAAAATGACATTGATTTTAATAGAAAGGCTAATAAAAGATTCACAGGATTTTTTTTTCCTTTTTTGTGCAATAATAGAGAAAGAGAAAAATGAAAAAAGCTCAATCAGAAATCTCAAACATGCTTCAGTTATTTTCACTTTTGTCCACTTAAAAAATATGTTAAAGCTTGAAGAATAACAAATATTATCACCACTGTGCCTGAATACAAAGCCAATATTTTTGTCAGTACAAAAAAAAAGAACAAAAAATATTCAAAACTATGCCAATTTAAAGAAAATAAAAAGTTCAATTTTCTTCTCATGATTTCAGTTGTTTTCAGAATGAAATAAATCAGTGCTATACTGAAGTGAACTTGTCATCTCTTTTCCCAAGTCTTTCTTATTACAAATAATTATCTTAGGCTCTTCTTAGACAAAATTTATTTTGTCTCTGTTTGACTCTTAACTTTGAAACACTGATAACTAAAATTATATTATGATTTTTAATCAGTGAATGAATTTTAAAAAATCTTAAAAGAAAAATTGTTTCATCTTCTATGGAATAGCATAGAATAAGCAAAAATACTCTATTTAAAGTAATGCTTGTTGGTTACACCTGTCTCTTAAATAAGAATTTGCAAGTGATTCATTTAGGAAGAAAGATTGTACAAATAGATACATACTACAAAAAAGGAAACTACATTTTAGTTTGCCTAAAACAGAAAACAATGTCTACTTTGTCTATAACTGAGGGTTTAATGAGAGTACACAGCAAAATCAAATGTATCCTAATCAGAGACCAATGTCTGACAGGAAATTCAAAATGGTATAAATTACAAGTATAAATATATTAAATATAACTTTGGCTGATTTACAATATTTTAGTAAGACAATACTTTGTGTCCACTAGGCCTAAATATAATCTTTTATATAATCAAGTTTTTATAAGCTATGCTAAAATGTGGAAGTAAAAACCAAAGTTTTTTAGATCTTCCCTTAGGAAATAAAAATTAAAAAGGCTGCCTTATAACATTGCCCTAAAACAATAAGATTAACCAAGTCAATCTGTGGTTGTAAGAAGGCTTAATCAAAAAGAAAGTACTTAAAATCAGAATAAGAATGTTTTTTCTATAAACATATTAATAATTCCTTTGCTTAAAAACAAGTGTGAGATTTGCATATTTGCATAAATTGAATGATAAGCTCAAACAGTATAGCACAATTCAGATAAAACATCACAGTTTTAAATATGAACTAAAAAAGCCACTACCCTCTGATGACTTGCTTTTCACAGAGCATTTATTATATAAAAACAAATGTGTGCATGGATTTATAATTTCCATTGTTTCATGTTTTTTATTCCTTCCAATTTATCCAATTTTTGAAACTTAAATAAAGGAAAATAACAAATTTAAAATCAGTACAAACTTCAGCAAAACAACCTACCATTAATTTTCATATATACACTCCTGATCAAAAATTTAAGACCACTTGAAAAATTTTTATAAGAGACTGTTTGTCATGGATACATTATAAACTTTTTCTTACTTAAGGTTACTAATTCTATAATCTAAAAGGTTATGTAGACAAAAAGTTATAATCCAATCAATCTATTCAGAAATGGACATTTTTTATAAAATGAGGTGTTTTACACTTCATCAAAATTATAAGACCAGGGGGTATAAATTGTTAGTTCTAGGGTAATTCCAATGTTTTTAGTTCAGTTAGAGATTAGCAATCACTGCGTAAAAGTGTCGCCATGGCTAAAGCAAGCAAACTTACTGAAGTTGAGCGTGTTTGAATTCTAGATTTCCATAATCAAGGTTTTTCACAGTGGGCAATCACAGCTATGGTAAATTTCAATAAAACTGTCATTTGCAACTTTCTAAAGGACAGTGCGAATTATAGAAACAAAGTCTACTGGTAGGCCCAAAAGAATTTCTCCGGTATTGAGTAGGAGAATAAGACAGGTTGTTGTGAAAGCCAGTGAACTTTCTTCTAGTGAAATTAAGGCAGCCACAGGTGATGATTGCAGTCCAGTAACTATCAGATGACACTTACAACAAAAAGACATGGTAAATAAAAATCACAAACAAATTCCTTGGCTGCTTCCACATCACTAAGTGAACCGTTTAAGGTTTGGCTGTGAATACCAAACATGGGACATTGAGACGTGGAAGAAAGTCCTGTTTTCTAATGAGAAAAAATTAAATCTAGATGGTCCTGATGGCTTCCAATGATATTGACATAACAAAAACATGCCTCCTGAAATTTTCTCCACACGTCATAGTGGTGGAGGATCCCTAATGTTATGGGGTGCTTTTCTTACAGAGGGATGATGGAGCTCCAGGTGGTACAGCTGCTGGTTATGTTAACATGCTACAAAAAGCATCGTTGGTGACGGAGAGCTATCGTTTGTGTGGGGATGGATGGTTATTCCAACAGGATAATGCTGCAATCCATACTGCATGCCAGATCTTGACCTTTTTACAAGAAAATGGGGTCCATCTATTGAGACATCCTGCATGCTCACCAGACTTGAACCCAATTGAATATGTTTGGGGATGGATGGCAAGAGATGTTTATCGAAATGGCAAACAATATTCAACAAAAAATGAACTTCGTGAAGCTATCTTCAGAAGCTGAAGCAATATTCCTCACAACTTAATGGAAACACTAATTTCTACCATACCCCAAAGAATTTTTGAAGTCAGTGGAGGTAGAACTCATTATTAAATTTGGTTGTTGAATGTTTTCATACAATTTCGTAGAATTTTTGTCTCTAGTCTTATAATTTTGATCAAGTGTAAAATGCCTCATTTTATAAAAATGTCAATTTCTCAATAAAATGTTTGGATTATAACTTTTTGTCTACATAACCTTTTAGACTATAAAATTAGTAACCTTAAGTAAGAAATGTTTCAAATTTTTCCATGAAAAACAGTCTTTTAAAAAAAAATTCAAGTGGTCTTAAATTTTTGATCAGGAGTATATGTGACATTGATTTATTTAAAATAATTGATTAATGACAAATGAAAAGTTGAAGAAAATGTTAAAAGTACTTATAGGTTTTCAGTCATTTTTTTTTTAATAAAAATAAAATTATGCACTTTATTTTTTAATTTGTTGGCAAAGTTTTGGATTAGGAGGTTTCAATCCTTATTCACAGCAAATGTCTTCATAGAGTAATTTTTTCACATTAAAACAATTATTTAAAACATAAATCACTTTTGGCTTTATAGCTTATACTATTTTTACTTATAAGTGTGAAAAATAATACATGTCAAATTTGTGAAAAAAAATAATTGAACATTTAATATGAACTAAGATTTAAAAAAATAAACAGAATGACAAAAACAGTAGAATATACCAAAAACATATGTAACAATAAAAAACAAAAATCTGTGCAGACAAAAAAGTGCAATTCAAATACTCACCTGTGCACACGTCAAAAAAACAACATAATAATAATAATAATAATAATAATAATAATAATAATAATAATAAAAGCACACATTTTAAATGAAAAAGGAGTTAGTTTTCCCTCTATTTTAAAAATAATATTCACATTATAAAACTCATATTACATTCATCTTATTGCCTGACTGCTGAAGAGTAATACATTTTATTATGCAAGTCAATATTTTCACAATAATATTGGTATTGCCCAATCAATGTTGGTAAAAGTTTTCAGCATATACTTACATTTGCGGCCAAAATGTTCAGAACATGGATTTTGCAGTAAATCACTAAATCATCCATAACTTTTGTATTATCCTCTCAAATTACACCAAAATCTCAGACAATAACAATTAATATCGTATTTATTGTCTGTGAAAATTATAGAATATAAAAAAACTTTGATAAAAACTTATACCTACTTTTCTGATGAAAACAATGCCGTTCTGAACATTTTGGCCACAACTGTACATCTATATGATAAATATACCATGTAATTTCAATTCATCTGTTTTTATTAAAAATATTTACAATAACTCATTTGGTAATTAGAGATTTTACTATACAAGTAGTGGGTTGATCACCATACTGTAAATAAATATAATAATATGGTTTTTTAATTTTTATTTTATATGCCATGCCTCTTCTGGACTTGGGCGATCAAGAAAAATTACTTAAAACCAGAATAAGAATTTTCTATAAAAATATTAATAATTCCTTCAGTTTCCTATCCTTTGTAGCTCTAAGCAATGTCAGTCCCCTTAATACACCTTCCAGACCATTCTGCCATCCATTTACAAAAGCTTGTTAGGTAAGTTACTTGAGGTTTCCTTCTGTCACTCTTGCCATATGAAATATATCCTATGAGTGTCAAATTTACCAAGCATTCTTTCCTCATTACATTATGTGTCCCACAATGACATTTATTTTTTCATTTCAGATATATAAAAATTGTTACAGGACATAAGAAAAATATGTCAAAAGAGGAACAAAATATTCCAAAGTTATTGAGTGATGGACACACAATGATGGAAATTACAAAAAAAAAAATAGATAGAGATCATAGAATAATTATAAGAGAAATTGAAAACATTGACAAGAAGAAAAAAAACTGGCTTTAAGAATGTCACCAAAAAGGGATTTAAGAAAAATAAAAAAAAAAATCAGCAAGAAGGCATTTGAAGTAGCGAGTATTGCAAAGGTAACCAGAGAAAAAAGATGTAAAATATTAATAACATTGGCGAAAGACAAAAGAACAACCAAACTGATATCTTTAACTAAATATCATAAAGAGAAATGTATATGAAAATTAATTTTTTCAACAATAATTTTAATGATGAATGTAGAGTTACATTAGATGGACCAGATGACTGGACAAGAGGTTAGGTTCTTCATGCAAATAGTCAAGCAACACCACTTAGAAGACAACAGAGAAGGTAAAGTAAGGGTTTGGGCTAGTATTATTGGCAGTAAAATTATCAATCTCTTCAAAGTTAATTATGGTATAAAGATAAATGCATAGAAGTTTTGGACAAGATTCTGAGTAAGACAGGTTAAAACTAAGAAGTTAAACAGTATATTTATGCAAGACAATGTATCCTTCACATTTTGAAGTGCTGACTGTTGTCCACCTTGCCAAAAGTATCAAATTAATAGAATGGCTCCCAGCCTCTAAAACTTGTATATGACAATGGAAAACAAAATTCAAAAAAAGATCTCTGAAACAATAAGTATGATTGCAAGTAATGTTAAAGTTGAAATGGTAGAAACATTAAGAAAATCACTGAATAAAACAATGGTGAAGGTTATAAGATGTCAAAGAGCCCACATTAACAAGTAAAATAATAATTTACTCAGATATTCACAAAATATTGTATTAAGCAAATATATATTTATATGGCATATATCTTTTGGATTTATATTTGCAATTTGTTTGCATTTAAAAATTGACATCTGTAAAACAAGCTATTATCAATATTTTTAATAAGGATAGATAAAGATAAATAAGCTGAAACTCACATGATACATTACTTATATAAATATATCCTAAATAATTACCAACATTATTTAGATAATAGCAATTTTATTGTGGAAATATCAAGTTGTGCAATAAAATCAGATAAAGTGCATTGAATATATTTTCACAAATCATTGCTAATGAGTACATTCATATCTGAAAAGTCAATATTGTCTTGTATTAATGTTAATTGTGTTCAACAAATATTTATTATTATATATTCTGCATCAAATGTATAGACTGAATATTGCTAATTTTATTACAAGCTAGTATAATGTGAATTAATCTCAATTTACACATTTTTCTAAATGATGATTTTGCAAGTTTTGAGCACAAAAACTAGTCCCCCAACACAAATCCATGACTATCTAAACAGCAGTTAAACTATTGAGAAGAAATTACTAAGTAAAAAATTTAATAAACTAAATTAAAACTTTTTTTTTTATTTTAAGAGAATTTAAATCATATCAACAGCAGTTGGTGCCTTTGAAATTTTTTATTTATGTTAAAATTATGAAATTAAACTTTTCAAATTTGAAATTATTTTTCACTCTTCTTTTTCAGTAAATGTGAACTTTGTGTTAGTAGACATATAAAGAACAACATATATTTAAACAAATATAGACACAACATTGCAAATATGCTCATGAAAACAAAGTTATAATGCTATATATATATATATATATATATATATATATATATATATATATATATATACACACACACACACAGAGAATCACCAGAAATGAATTTTATTATATAATATGAACAATAATTATTTTAATTATATAATGTAAACAACATTAACTTTAATAGATCAGTGAAGATATTCATCTGAAGTTTTATACAAAGAAAAACAATTATTACATGTTTCTGATATAAGTATGTGTAATATGACAGCATATTTACTCCCTTTAATTAAACAGATGTGCAGTTGAACTAGTGTTTTGACATGGTCAAGCCAAATTCTTCTAGCAAGACATGGAAGTTCAATATGGTATAATACAATCAACTGCATCATCTAATTTTTGCTTGGTTATTTTACAAAATATCTAGATTTTGATAACTTTTTATTTAATGTTATAATATAATTTTCATTCATGTATCACTTAATGACAATGTGAAAATAACTACAAATGATATGAATATGATTGCTTGATTAGGCCTTTTTGAAAGGATCAGGTAATAAAATATAGTACCCAGTATTAAATTACCTTTTTATAAATGCATTATAATATCTTAACTTATTTTATATAAAATAGTATAAACATAGTTTTTGTTATTTTTTTGTGTGTTTTTTATGGTTTAGACAATCATTAAAAAAAATTACAGACACCACAATTATGATAAAAACACCCAAAACAAAACAACACCTAAGCTTCACACAAAATTTTACCCTTGGACATCATGCAAACTTCACATGAATGTATACAGCCCATACTAAACCCATGCTTTGCATTAAAGCATATTCTCTAATTACACCTCAGTGTACCTCAAGACCACACCCATGAATTACTTAAAAATATACCCTAGGATTACTCCCACTTAAGCTTCGCATGAAGGTATACTTTCTGACAACACCTATGCTTGGCTCATTCTGCATGGACAAAAATGACAAGAAATGTTTCATTCTAATATATTTTTATATTTACTATTGTAGTGGATTAGCCAATCTGTATCCATAACAAATACAAATTAAACTGACCCTCTACTATTTTTACTAAAATCAAATGCAACAAAGACAACAACAACAAGAGAAATAATCAAATAGGCAGATATTTCAGTATCTGTCTATATTTCTGAGATGAAGTATTATATACACTATTTACATTATTCGGACTATTGTTGCCATATTTATTACAATATTTCAGCCATTGTACGCTCCGGCCTTCTTCAGGTGGTTTGAATGTCAAACTGAACCCTTTATTTCACTCACTGGGGTAGACTGTTCTAGTTCCACGTGCCATGTCTAATGGATGTCAGTTATCAGTTATCATCTGTTAATTCCCCTCTCCAAGTTCTCCACCGCCTTAACCAGGTATTGAACTCACACTCTTTGTATGAAATTCATACACAGATGTCAAAGTTTCATATTTATGAGTTTTCTTGATCACATGAGAGACTTGAGAGAATGTTTACCAATTTTTGGCACATTGAACTCTGAACAGGTCAACTCAAGGTCAACCATGCAGACGTAGGCAGAAACAACATGACATTATTATTTATGGACCAATCAGAAAGTATTTTTTCATACTGAACTCTGGAGCTGATTTTAATGGGTTCAGCACAAACTGAGAATACTTAGCTGTGATCTTCTTTTAACAGGTTTAAAACAGAGAATGTAGAACTCTAATTCTACAATATAAAACTATATATAAAAATATATAATCAAATTGCAAGTGAATAGAAGAATTGCACAACTTTGCTTCCTTTTACTGGGCTTATTAACAGAAAATACATTAAGTCTCATCTAATAACATGTCAAGTATTCTAGTTATATTTTAGAACAAATATCTAACTTGAAAGGAATTAATATCCTTACAGATAGTGTAGTCAGAGAAGTGACATCACAAAATAACCAAAGAATTCTATTAACATTTAAAACCAAAACAATAACTGAAACAAAGAATCTATCAAATACACTATTCCATAAGAGCCTTACATTAGTTGCAATGGATAGCACTTGAAAAGTATACCTAAAGTTTGAACAATTATCACTTATAATTATTCACTTCAAAGGAATTTTTTAAAATATACAAAAAGATATTAAAATATTCAGTGAAGAAAAATTAATCTTCTCAAATATAAAGGTGCAAGAAAACATTTATTTATATCTCTGCTTATCTATTTTGAACTCCCAACATTCTTGCTTAGAAAAACTAAATAAAATTCCTGGCCATTTCAAAACATTTTTGTATAATATATGCAAAAGGGATCATTAAACATCACCCAGAATTGACGATATTATATGATCTTTCAATTAGCAAGAAAAAAAATTACAAGCAATGTTTTTAAGGATATCCAGGAGTGATTGCTGTCACATATAACTAGAGTCATAAATAACATTTCTGTTAACCAATAGATCAATAATTTCTTGTGATTATCTGTAATCTGTTAGCTGAGCAAAGAAAGCAGCAGTTTAAAAATGTGCATATATGAACAAAAAAAAAAGGAGAAAAATATCCCATAATATTTTAAAAATATAAAAAGCAGATAAATCACAGTCACAAAGAAGCAGAAGCACAAAAGACTAAGTTGGAAACATTTTTCAAATCTAATCTTTAAAAATATCTATAATTAATAGACAGACTAGGTAGGGATGATAATCAAGTCAGCTTCAAATTGCATTCAGAATCTATGAAAATAGTAACATCACTATGACATTTAGAAACTACAATTAAAGTCTACAGAGGTTAATTCATTATCTTCTGTGACAATGAATAACCCAATGTATCAATAAGTTCACTTAAAATACTTCTTCTAAGGGAAAATAATTCCTAAATCAAAAAGAAAAAAAATGATGACTTGATTATGATCAGTTAAATATTATTATTTATTCTTCTTTATGTTTTAAAGCAATTCTCCAACACAAAAGGTTGCTGTTTTTTCTTTTTCCAAGAGAAAAAATTGTTCTTATAAGACACTAGAAAAAGGGACAAGTACTAACCAGAAAATACAAATTTTTGTATAAAATTTGTTTGAATTGTAATACTTTCTGTCACAGCCAGAACCATAGTCTGGAATTTCTGACATTGGCAAAGTGCTTTGTAACTATTCAGTTTATGAAGGTCAAAAGCACCAAAATTAATGAAAATCAAATATTTCAACATATGCTGTAATTCTTTAACCCTTTGAGCTGGATATTTCAGGCTGAACACTATTTTACTATAGCCAAGTCCAATATTTCATGTTTTGGAAGATCAAGTACTAATAATAAAAGGCTTAATATAGCAGCCATTCACAGCCTTTGTTTTATTGGAATTATGGGATAGGATTAAACAAAAATGTCTTCCCCCTGAAGTGAAGTTTCAGTTTTTTAGGCTTGATTTTTTTGTGAATTTCAAAATAGATTTGACAAAAACATTCCTAGTCCAGTTCACAAAAAGCATAATAGATCTACTGCATGAGAAATAGTAAAGGTGTATCTGAGGGCCAAGAAATTAAGGGTTCAATGGGTTAAGAGAAGGAAAAATTAAATATATATTAGTAAGCTACTGATACTCAAAATATAGACAATACAGCCACTCTTCAAAATTAACAGATATTATCAAAATGAGTAAAAATGCCATTTGTGACACATTTATTCAAAATACAAATTTTACGACTAACAACAATTACCAAGCAATTGAGGATATGATCTTTAGTTGCTTTTGTTAGTTGACAAATTAAAAAATTACTTTTGTTTGAAGAATTACTTCCCTTACAATACAACTGCTAAACAACCTGATTCTAGCAACATGTAGTCTGCATATCAAAAAATGCTCAAGAAACTGAACAACCTCCATAATCCATTGCTAATTCAAAATTGATAATAGAGACTCAAATTAAAATAAAATCTTTTTAGAGTTTAACAATAATCAGGTTATAAAATAATAATTAGGTTGTCTTCTGAAGCACTGAAAAGTCTCAAAATTCCTGTTTTTCTTCAGAAAATTTCACATAAGACTTCCAACATTTTTTTTAAAGAGGACATTTTCAGTTGGATATTTAGGAGCTTCAAATCAGTTGAAAATTCCCCTAAATGCAGTATACGCATGTGAAAAGATATTTCAAATAAACCTGCTTTACTGAGAAATAAAAAAAAATACTATTCTTTGATCTTGGACAAACAAGTCAGATAAAAAGACTTCATTATAATACACACTGGATCTTTCCTTTTTCTTAAAAAAAAAAAAAAAAAAAAAAAAAAAAAAAACAAAGCTCACTTCTAATTTTCTATAGTGATGCTGGTAAATAGAGAGATGAGCAAACAGGCCAAATGAGGTTTATATATTGGAAACCATTTTAACCTAAGCAAGGCCAACTAATTTCATTAAAGAAACCAATCAATTTAAAAGAAACGAAATGCTGCTGCAAATTAATCAACTTAGCAAATTAGAAATAACATTTAACAAACATGCATAACTTTATAGAGCAACTAACATCTCAAATTTCAGATTTAAAAACTTGTACACACAGAAATGCACACAAGCATGCTAAGATTAGCAAAGCTAAAAACACAGCATAATAATTTTTTTTTAAATTATAAAAGATTGCAGTGGCAAAAAAAAAGAATGAAAAGTATTTTATACTAAACTTTATAAAATCTTCTTTACCAAAATATTATTTTTTAAAAATCCTTCACTCAAACTTGATTGTGTTAATGATATACAATCATAAACAAATTAAAGTTAATTGCTTCAATCCACAGCTAAGGATGCCAATTAATCCAACCAACTGTCAGCATTTCTGAATTCATCAATTTCAATAAGAATTGTTTCTAATAAAATTTGAATTTTTTTTCTTGTTTCTAACCCAATTTTTTAATTATGAATTTTGATTAAATGTTAATGCAAATCATTGAAAAAGCACTTCTATAGGAAACTATTTGCAATGAATTTCTACAGTAAATAACTTCAAATGTGATGTTGATTTACTATAAAAACCAACAGCAAATTCAATATATTTCAAATGATTTGAAATATATTGAATTATAAAAGAAAAGCCTAATAGGAAAAAATTTAAAGAAACCTTTTTGCAATGTGGCAAGTTTGATAAGAGCAAGAGAAACTGAGAAAATATATAGAAATCAGATTTAGATTTATTTCCAGCTGTGACAAAAAAATAAATAAGCAAAAAAAAGAGAATGGGAAAGAAAAAAAGAGGAATATTCCCACCAAACCCATATTCTGTTGCTATCTTCTGCTTCCAGGATTGTGGTGCTTGAAGCTAGGGCTTTTTAGTTATTAACAGAGAGCATTTAAGCATAAGAAGTATAAAATGTATTCTTACTGTCGACTGCCCATATCAGAACCGAAATCTACCAACCTGTCAGCCATCTCGGGGATGATGAAATGATGGTTACACCGGTGATCTGAAAAAAATCAAGAAAATTGTAATTAGCATAAAAAATTTGATAGAAATGAATAAAACATTTGAGAAGCATTATTAAAAAAGAAAAAAAGAATTAATAGAAGCAAGCAATAATAATAATAATAACTAAGATAATAATGAGTTAAAATTAAAGAACAATGAGATTCAAACAAAATCCCAATTATTAAATTCTTTTAAAGACAGAATGTTGCTATTCTATCCCTTATTTTCATGGCAAATGTCCAGACAAGCTACATTCCTTTGTTTCACCAGTTCAGACCTTCACATCTAGGACCCACCATGCTGCATACACAGGGCTGACTCATCCACATTTCTATATTCCATTGGTAAGGAGGAAGTTTGTTTCTCAGAAATTACTGATCACAACAATCTTAACCTCATCAAGTCTAGGGACATCAGTTATCTATCCTACATATCCTCATGATATATATTTCTGACTTCCTCCCTTTATGCCCTAACAACAATGTCATTCAATAACCCTCAACTTCGGGCCTTGTACTGAGTGACCAATGATATAAAAACAAAAATTAAAAAGACAAAAAAAATCATCATTAAAAATAAATAACTTAAATTTTTTTTTTCTCCTTTAATTATGATTTGACTACCATCAACAATATTATAACATAATTTTTTTTAAACCTTCTTGCTAAACATTAATTGTAAGTGGTGAGAAAAACGGACAGCTTAAGATCTGAACTATGCACTGGGGATGTCAAAATCAAGCAGGTAGAGAAATTCAACATTGTGTAATAACATTTTCCTTTTTTAATCATTTCACTCCAAACAAGGCAATAAATCTACTAAGATGCAAGGAGGCTGGCAAGAGTGAAAGAATATGAGAAAAAGTAAAAGTTTATTTAAGGAGAGAAAAGGAATAACAGTAATTAAGAAATACCTGTTATTCCTTTAAATTTTTGAAGAAAAGTTGACTGGAAAGCAAGAAGTCTGAAGAGAGTTTCACAAGTGAGAAGTGTTAAAAGAAACTGTTAGCATAGAATTTATGATTAGTAATTTTAATTGTAAAATGATGAAACCTAGCTGCCAATCTAGTACTGCACTTAAATTCATAAAGTTGGGGTATCAAGGAGGAACAATTACTATGAAAATATTTATAGAAAAGGTAGAGAAGCTACATTATAGCAGTAGGAAAGTGATTGAATCTGTGATGCTAGGACAGGACTGATAACATTGCAGATTTTCTTTGGATTTTGTCAACACATAACATAAATACCCAACCAGATGTGGTAGCAATAATCAATGCATGGATGAATGGTAGACAGATTATAGAAAGTGCAACAAAAATTCAAAGATGCATAGTACTAGCAAAAGATACTTTTCAGGAATTAAGTTACGTTGTTCTGGAATTGGCCGACTGAACTTGCTTTGTTTCAATTATTGTTTCCCTTAGATTGAACTTACCATTTCTTTTTATACTATAATGTATTTCAGTGTTATCCAATAAATTTAATAATTCAATTATTAAAAAAAAAAAAAAAATTAAATTGAAAAATATAACATTAGAAACAAAGAAACAAGGTGCAGATTGCTATGTCAAGTGACTGAATCTGTGATGCTAGGTCAGGACTGATAACATTGCAGATTCTTTGACAAAGAAGAGGGATGGATTACTGTCATGTCTAAACTTGTATATGACAATGAATACTGAAATATTTCATCATAAATGAAAAAAGATTTTAAGCAATTAAGATGTGGTTTCACTGACAAATGTTAATATCATGGACAGAACATGTAACAAATGAAGAAGCTTTAAAGAGAATAACAAAGTACCAAGATATTGTTGCTAACTATCAAAAAGAGACAACTGAATGTTTTAGGATATATAATGAGGAAAGAGAGTTTGGAAAATCTAATACTCACAGGGTGTGCTGAAGCAAATTAATTGAAGAATTAATACCACAAGTGAAAGGAGTTGGGGGTCAAGTAATACCATGAAGGCCATGATTGTCCACATGCAGAAGAGGCATGATATATAGAAAGGAAGCGCTTGCTAATATAGCATAACTAAAGTATAATATTACTATGATTTGTATATATGAACCCACCAGTAAGGTAACTAAAGAACAGATTTATAAATTTTTTACTAAATTTGATTTAGTGTTGTTCTCTCAATGTAAACAGAATATATTGTTTAAAGTAGGCTACATATGTTAATGCTATAAATAGCAAATAATAAAAAAAATTGGTTCTCATTTTGAAAACAGACCTCAATTTCCCAAAGTGATTATAAATCAATAAGAATGAAAATCTTTATTCAAATATCTCTGCTGATATTTATTTAATTCTGTTTTCTTCAAATAATATGTATATAACAAAAGCAGTAGTGATGCAAGTGTTTACATTTACATCCACTTTTCAGATGTTCTTTAATAATTTTTTAAAAATTGTGTGTCAACAACAATCCTAGATAGTAACATTTGCATCATTTCAAAATCTCTAAGAGTGAATCAATAAAGGAATTATCTACTTTTAGTATGAAATATAAGATTTCAATTTAATCCCTTTTTAAATGATAATTGTAACAAGTAATTATAAATGTGTAACAGTTTTCTCAAAATCCATTAAATTTCAATGTTTCATGAAGGTCCCAAAAATTTAAAAATTGTATTTTCAATATTTACAAATGAATCCCTTTATACACTCATTACATATTATATATTTTCTGTCAGTTGATAAATATCATGTTGAAAAAAAACAGAAGTAATTTTATCTCTTCAAATTCATTACTACTGATCTACCTTTTTTTAAATTAGTGACTTGGATCCGTATATTTCATTTTATTTTTTCTTTCCTTAAAAATTATTCATATTATCACTTTATATACATTAATGCCAACATTTAATTTACCAAATTAACCAAAAAATAGTCTTATTCATTTATCAAACTACAAACTTGTCAATTTAAATTGATTGTTTTTTTATGGTTTATCAAGCTTTTGCAGAAAATATTTTTAGATTGTAAAAATTCTTTTGAAATAACAATGATTTACTGATATAAGTCTTACTAATTAACCATAGCTGGGGAGAGAAGAGGCAGATTCATACCTTTCAAAAGGATATTTGTATATCTGTGACAAACCCAACTGGAATTGGAACTTGGCTCTGATTTCCAATTCCAATCTAGTATCCACACATTCAAGCTTACAGCACCTATTATTCCCAAGTGGTTATCCAACTAGGTACTGACCAAAGCTTGATTAACGTTGGTGATTGTACAAGAACAGGTGTTTCAACACGATATGGCCATAAGCTGGACAATTTAAAATCATAGCCAAAACACAAGCTAATCTGTTAAATTACCTATATGCAAAAAACAATAAATTAAGTATTTTCAAATAAGAAATTATTGAGAAGTGTGTTTTTCAAAGTGAAACATTTGTAAAAAGAAAATCTTACCAGGTTTCCGACCACATACAAAATAGGCTAGTCTGTCTGTTAATTCATATTGGCATTCCACCAGCCGTTGTGCTAGGTCAATGTAACCTTCAGACCTGCGAAGAGAAAATGAAGAAGACTCATCATACTGAGACATAAAAACAATGCCTTTCTGCGGTGTTTCATTCTTTAGGAATAATTCAAGAAATAGAATTATAATAAAATTATTAATCAAAATAAATAACTGGCTCAATATTCTTGAGGTGAAAGTGTGGTAATTGGCAATAGGGTGGTTCAGATCCCCAAAATCATAAGTCTGAGGTCATAATTTCAAGGATCAAAAATCTGTCTTGCAAATTCAACATCAGAAATTACCGGGGATATGATTAAAAGAGTAAAAAATTCACATCACAACTTGTAATGCACAACTACCTTCTTCACTCATGAAGAGTCAAGTAATCCTGTGGTCCAAAGTAGTGTTCTTTTATTAGGATAAGAAAAGCTGTAATTGGTTGAGACAAGTAAGGAAGCACAAACAATTATTATATTTTGAGGCATACTAAAATCAACCCAATCTTGATTTTCTTTTCCAGCATTCAGCACAGAAATTTTATAAAAGTGGGCCATGGAAAGATATATATTCAAGAAAATAAAGTTTACAAGAGTTATTTTATCAAAGAGTTAATCTTAAAAAATTGAAAGCTTCCAAGTAGAGAATCATACTCTTGTAGCAAATACAAATGCCATCTGGAAATTTTTTTATACAAATTTCATTAACACGAAACAAAATAATCATGCCATAGAGAAAATTATTTGAATATTGATGAGCATATCCTGTACCAAATAAACACCATGTCAGCATGGGGGAAATAATTCAATTGTTTCAGCACTTGTATTTGGTACACAGGAGTACAAGAAAAAGAAAAATATAAATAAACCTTTTTCTATAAAATAAATTAGAATAAACAGTATTGTTAAAGTGAATGATTGCTTCCCTTTGTAGTCTTAATCAGTTTAGATCTATGAACTGAGTAAGACTACAAAATTGGTGCTGAAAATTGTTCATACTCAGAAAAATCATAACAGACATTAATTGTTTCTTTTCCAAGTGGTTTACTTCAACAATTAATTTTATTAAATTTAATCAGTAAAGAAATGCTGGATTGAATCTTTTGAATGACAAGAGCTTGATTATATTCAAAATTTCCTTGTTTGATTATTGACCTCATAACAGCAAGGTAAACACTTAACTTTTCTTTAGTTAACAATACAAAATTTTGACTTCATACAAACGTGAAAGTCTTAAAGAATAAAATGGATTTATGATTAGACTGGAGACCCTAAATCAAATAAAAAATAAGTACAAGCAAACAGATACATATGTACACAACAAACAATAATATGTACTTACCTAGCATAATCAATGGGGGTTTTACCATTAGCATCCACACAGCCAGGGTCAGCTCCATAGACCACCAACAGCTCCACCTGAGACGATTGCCCACCTGCTGCAGCCACATGTAAGGGACAATTGTTTTTTTCCTTAAAAAAATAAATAAATTTTAAAGATTTTTTAAAAAAAGAAGCACCATTAGCATTTAGGAATTTTGATATTTATTTTTGTTGTTTATCAGAAAGAAAAGAATAGAGGATTAGTTTTTATCATTCATAACCAATTTAACCATGTCTAAAATTTCAAATATTTACAGTTAATGGATTAAATTGATTTTCTTATTCCAATAAAACAATAAACAATGTGACAATTAAAGAAGGAGACATGTCAATATTGATATTATGTTCCTTAAAGGGAATATAATATTACCAATGTGTTCTTTTTGTATTCTTCTTTTGTATTTTAATACAAGGGAAGTGCACAAGATAAAAAAAAATAAGTCATAAGAGGAAAAACAAAGTTTCTAAGAATAGGTTTATAGTGGCTTTTTTCATTGACAATTTAACTTGCCAGTTTCTTAATATTTGTGGCTAGAAAACAATAATTGAAGTTTTGTAACTGGGGATCCATCCTCTAAGCAGTATTGCCTCTAAGTTTGGCAGGGTCAGGTACATGCTCTGATGTCTGAAGCAATTGCCAAAAAACAGGGTTATTTTTCAGTGACCCACCAATGACATGTAGATATACAGCTTGCTCTATGACAAAAATTGCCAAATGTCATATTCTGCTGTCTTACTGCAGTGGTAAATAAATACATCATAAAGTGACAAACATGAAACTACAAATAAAAAAAAAGAAACTGTAATTAATAGAATAATGAAAGTGCCAAATTGATCTTATAAAAACTGGTGTGTGTGTGTGTGTGTGTGTGTGTGTGTGTGTGTGTGTGTATGGTAATCTTTATTATTAGTGACTGAGAGACATATTGGGGATAAGGCGTAGTGGCTGAAAACCAAGCACTTTCAAGAAAGAAATCTGATGTTTGGTCATTTGGTCAGATTTTGGAATGTGGATTGGGAATTTTCAGCACCCCATCATACTTTTACTCCATAAAAAATACAATAAAATGAGAAATTCTTATCTATTCCACATATGTAACTGCAAATTTATTCAACTTCTAAAAATATTCATCCACTTCAATAACAATATAAACTATAATCAGGATAAACATTAGCCTACTAGACATTAACTCCTGCAGGAGATATTTTTGTAGCCTTTTTTTGGGGTGGGGGATAGTATTTTATGTAAGAGTTGGTAAAAAAAATAATACCTGTTCTAATTTAATTTTAGAAACATTAATCAGAATTCCTAGTAAATTTTTAGTTATAAACCATAAATTATCTTGAAGAACAGCAGAAAAAAATTGTGGAATTACATTCTCTTTTCCTATTGATAATCCCCTTTCAAAATAATTGACCCTTTGGAGATGAGAAGTAGAAAGCAAAGAATTGACATAGAATTTCTTTTTATGGAAGGAGAAAGTGAGGCAAACACTCACAGGAGATTAGTGAATGTTTATGGAAAGGCTGCACTTGATGTAAGCAGAAGTAAATAGATGAGTCTAAGTGACAGGTCACCTGCTGTTATGAATGAAGATAAGGCCAAACAGGTTGACACTTTAATTACATGTGACAGAATAATCACTATTGCAAAATTCTGTGAAAGTCTTCAGGTGAACCATAGTAGTGCCTGCAGTTTAGTGCAGTCTCTTGGTTACTCAAAGATATGTACAAAGTTGGTTTCTAAAATGCTGACAGACTCCATAATGGAACAGAGGATTTTTGCTGCCCAAAATATTCTGGAGCAGTACATTATGAACAGTAGAGCAGTTCTCTAATGATGATGAGGCAACTCACACGTGGCTAAGAAAGCAGCCAAGAAGATTGTATGAAGCAGTTTTACATGCCCTCTTCAGGTGGGATTATCACAAGTGAAATGGAATTAGATTTGGAATCTTGAAACTTATGTTCATTTTGGTATACTTTGTGTACATATACTATTAAATCTGTTATAATTAAAGAATAAAAAGTATTACTTTGTGACTGACCTTCAAATGCAACCAATAGCTTGATCTACTATTTTATTGAAAAGGACATTTTTACTTGTTGCACCAACTTAGTAAAAAGTTGGGTTTTTTTTTTTATCATTTCACACTATGCAAGGTGAACAGGAGTAGATAGTTTCACCTGGCCAGTACTCCTTCCATGTCTATTGAACAGTAGTAGAAGCTCTTCCCTTGTTTCCTGTTTAAGATATGGCTTACCAGTTCTTTCTTCCATGGCCATAATGATTTAACCATCTAACTTTTTGGTGATCTGGCTGATCAGTGGCTGGAACTTTTCATTATGATGGTACTGGATTGGCAATTTTTTGGTACTAGATTGGCAAGGTTGCTGCTTCTGTTAGAAAGAAGCCCAAACACTTTAGTAGTGCTTAGAGATGCTGCTCTGATCAACAGTCACATAATATCAGGGTATTTGTAGAGTCATCTCGTGCATGGATAGGTGTCCCTGCATGTATTTCAGAAGGGCAAACCTGAGGCCACATTATGCATTCATCTTAGCCATCTTCTGGCCAGTTTGTATTGCCATAGACAATAGTGAAAATTATTTTGGCCTTTCATTAAAAATAAAATTTTCTTATGACAGATACAATGAGAAGAAATACAAGTAAAGCAGTAAATTAAAAATAAACTACCCCCCTCCACCTATCTTTCTCCACTATTCATGGAATGCATCCCAATTTCTGTAGTGTAGAATTTTTTCTCTTGAAACTTTCTCCAGATGTTAAATAATAGTTTAGCAGACTATTAATTTTAGGGGGATGTGTATTGCTGCTCTGACTTCCTGAGGTTGACCTTTGGGGTCAAATGGTTGTCAAGGAAGGGCCCTGACAACCAAAAAGGAATTGGTCAAGTGGCTTGTGGGGTGCCAGGTCATAGTAGACAACTAAGGGAAGAAAACCCTTGTAACCACGATAGAGCCAGTAATGGATTAGTTAGGAGGTGCAGAACAGGTGTGGTTGTTTTCCTAGGGTAGAAGGATTTGAGATGGTGAGAGTTGAGTTTTGACACACACAGGCAGATGGTTATTCATAGTAATTATAGAAAATTAATGGTGGTAAATTTGGGAAGATTTGTTTAAATCTGGTTATACACAAATACAAAAGTCATTGGTTGTGGTTGAATAAATAGGGTGATAATGGACTGTGTGTGCTGTGTCACTGTAAATAGAAAATAAGTATAGATCATGGTATAAGTGCAAAATTTAGGTGGCAAGGACGTGGCTGAGTTATGAAATTGTTTGATGCTGTGGTGTGGGGCTTTTGACATGTATTGCGTGATTTTTTCGACCTGTACTTTTTTCTTTGAATTGTATGTAAATTTTCTATAGTCTCAAGTGAAGTGGCAAGGAATTTTGTTGTCCCCAGGAATATTGTATTGCAGAGGTAGTACCTGCTGACCTGAGTAGAGGTAATACATTGGAGAGATCAAAGTTCACTGTTGGGGTGATTTGTATCCAAACTGAGGCATTGACCTTGGGTCACAGAAGCTAGTGACCAAGAATGGACCAAGGATTGTCTGTTTTTTTTGTTTAAAAAAAAAAAAAAAAAAAAAGAGGTTTGTAAAGCATAAAAATTCTGGTTAGAATTTTATTGTTTATGTTCATTCTTTATCAGGAATGGTATATGTGCATGCCGGAGGGGTCATGTGACTGAGGCCCAATGAAGAAAAAAAATGAAAGGAGCACGCCTTGCAGACACAAAAGAGTAGAGGGAATTTTAGAGTAATATAGTTGAAATAAAAGTCATAAATGAATATTTTTTTAATGACTAGGTAAGGTATGTTAAATAATAGTTTAGCAGGCTATTATTTTTTTTAGAGGAAGTGTATCGCTGCTCTGACTTCCTGAGGTTGAGCTCAGATGGAAGACAAAACAAGGAAGTTGATTTTGATTGGCTGAGACAATGTAAGAACTATAGATAATGAAAGGGCTTTCAGGGAGTTCGTTCTTACATGTCAAGCAATGTAGACGTTGATTTTCATGTCTGGAAAGGGTTAGATGAGTTAAAATTTCCTGTGTTGAAGTTCTTTTCATCTTGAATGAAAACAACTAGCGATCACCACCCAAGAGAGAAGAATGCAACTTTATGATCAAATCAACACTGTCACCAAACACCCCCACAAAGGGGCTATGCAAAACAGATATCTTTGCACTTTGCAAAACTAATTTAAATTCTTCTAGTACTACCAATGAATTCTCTATTCCAGGCTACCTTCCTCTTTGTCGAAAAGATTCTAGGATACATATGCATGGCCTTGGTGTTTATATTCAGGAAAAATCTGTGAATTGTCTCTTGAGTCCCCATATGATTCTTTCATGTGCTTTCAACTTCCATTATTGCACTCTGTTAGCTATCTCTTTTTTCTTTATCACTCTCCTTCTTCTCAGGACTGTAATATATTAGACAATATTTCTGATATAGAATTGGCTCTCTTTCTCTCTCCATTCATCTGCAAATATTTTTCTGTTTGATTTTAATGCTCATCACATCAACTTGCTGAAGCATTTTAATGTTACTGATGTTGCCAGAATTCACAGTTTCAATTTTTCTGTTTCTCAATCTCTCAGTCAAATAGGGAATTTCCCTACTTGTTTCCCCTAATAAATATGATTAGAGCTAAGAGAGGAGGTAAAGAAGGATCTTGATTTGTTCTTTACCTCCTCTCTTAGCTCTTGTCAAGAATCATAACTCTGTTCTCTTGGCAATTTGGATCATGGTGTAGTATATGTTAAATTTTCTTTTGAGTCATCTATTAGAAAGGAGCCTCCTATTCACAAGACTTCTTTCTGTTACTAGTGTACTGATTGATATTCCTTTTGTGACTTTATTTGAGATGCCTTTTGGATTGATATTCTTAATCTTTATATTGAGAATTATGACACATTTTCTTCTTGGGTTAAAGCTGGCATTGATGCTTTTGTACCTTCTCATAAATACCAGTTGAAACCACAATCTTCTTGGTTTATACTGACCTGTTCAGCCACTATAGACCACAGAAACCACTTTTTCCAGGTGTACCAGCATAATAGTTCCAATCACAACAGACGCCTATTTTTGTCTGCTCGCAATAATTGTAAATGTAAATCTTTGTTTGCAAATAGAATGATGCACCATATAGCCTCTAACAAGTTTCTCATGAGTCAAACTTGTTAGAGGCTATATTTTACAGCCTTTTACACTATTACAGAGCTGCCAAACTACTAGCAGCTTTGTAATAGTGTCTTAAATAAGAGTAAGTTTTCTATTCCTCCTCTCTTCACTCAATTTAACATCTTCTGCTGATAAAGAAGAATATTTTGTTGGTAAATTCTCTTCAAATTCTATTCTTGACTCATCTTGAGTATCTTTACCTGACTTTCCACTTAGAACTGAGTCTTTATTGCGTGATATGCATGTATCCATGGTTTATGCTATCATCTTTAAACTGGATCTTCACAAAGCATGTGGACTTGATGGTATCCCTGCAATAGTCCTTAAGAAATGTGCTCCTCAACTGGGTCTTGTTGTCTCTAAACCAATGATTCCCTATGTGGGGCATATACCCCACTGGTAAGGCATGATAATATTTTGGTGGGGCATGCATAGGATATGCATCGTTTGGCTTACTATACCAAGAGAATAAATAAGGGGGCAATTCGAGAATGTGTTGTTAACAGTGAATTGTTTTCTAGTGAGTCTGAGTGAGAGTGTTCATGTCAATGCGTGTTAATGCATACGGTGCATATGCAGTTATGCATAGATAAAGATTCAACCACCATTGCAAGAGATTTGTTGTTACCATTTCCATCTTCATATTTAGATGAATGTGGCTTTAGTGGTGTAAATGATTTGTTATTGAAGAAAAGAAATCAACTGGATATCACTAAATGAGGAGACTTGAAGCTTAAGCTGACTAAATTGGTGCATAATATAAAATCTATCTGTAGCAGGCATGACGCACAAGAATCTCACTAAGTCATTTTGTGATGAGCTCAAATTTCATTTTGAATTATTATTTCATGATTAAAATGATCAAAGTATATTACAGAATAAGCTTTCATTCAAATATTTTATATTTCTGCCTTTCAGTTCTCTATTATATGTTTTGAAACTATATTTAACTGTCTTTTTGTTTTTTAATTTTTCTCTTTCATGGATGCCATTTTCTTTGAAGGCTTGTTTAGTGACCAAGTTAATGGCATTTTAAGCTTTCTTCACGTGAATTGCAGTAAAATTTTGAATATGTAAGAATTAAATATGGGAAGTTCCCCAGAATTTTAGAAATACCAAAGTGGGGCATGGCCCAAAATCGGTTGGGAACCACTGCTCTAAACTCTACAATAAATGCCTTGCTGCTTCTTGATTTCCTGCTTGCTGGAAATCCTCTTCTATAGTTTTAGTCTTTAAGAACTCAGGGAACCATCTGATCAGCCTTCTATCTCTTTTTGACAATGTACTAGAGGCTCTTACTAACTATGAAGTGGTTAAGCATCTCATCTCGCAGGGTCTTCTTTCAAATAAGCAATATGGCTTTCACTTCTCTAGGTCAACTGCTGATGTATAAGATTATTGCTGAAAGAGTATATCAAGCTTTAGATAAGAATGGTGAAGCTTTGGCTGTTACTTTGGACATCTCAACAGAGCTTGACATACTGGACTTCTTCAAAAATTGAAAGGTTATGGTATTTCTGGACAAATATTTTAACTGATGCAGTCTTTCTTATCAAAATTGCAAAATGAAAGTGGTCTTGAATAGTCACTTTTCTAGATCTGATGAACTGTCCTCTATGGTATCTAGACTTTATGAATTTAAACACAGTACTAGATTGGCAGAAAAATCTCATCAATTTATAGTTGAAATAATAGATATAACCATAAGTTCTATACTACCAGCTTCTTCAATCGCACTTCTTACTTGTGGAACTCTCCTCCAGCTTCTTGCTTCCCAGTCAACTTTAATCTTCAAAACTTTAAATGCTATGTCAATTGTTATCTTCTGTCTTCTTAATTCCTGTTCTTTTATTGTTCTCTCCTTAAAAGTGTTTTTTTCTCATATTCTCCAACACTCAGTAACCCCTTGTATCTTAGTGGCTTTATTTTAAAAAAGTAGAAACTCAGTACATAATGATTTCTAACCCGTTACTATATAATTAAAAGGTGAATTTTGTCTACATTATTGGTTAATATATATCTACCAAATTTGTAGCTAAAACATGAAGATTATGATTAGAACCATAATTTAAGTAAGCAATAACCTTACCAAGCAAGTAGCACATCATCTCAATTGATATTGAAGATAAAATCCTAATCATAAGTATAATGGATATTATAATCCTCAATTTTAGATATTTTTTCTCTTTGTTAATTGCAAGTTTTTATTGATTCAGTTATCCGATATCATCAGCTGACTTTCATAGCCTGTAGCCTTAAGCAATTATTTAAAATTACCATGTTGAAATGTTCAGAAATAAATGTTGAATTTTTTAAAGTCTATCTTCAATGTCTTATGGCATTGTTCAGATGAAGCTTTAAAATTGGGTCTTCACTAATAATTAAATTTGTAATTAGTTCTGCTGAGATGCCTTTATTGTCTCAAATCAGTCACATAAAAGATGTTGAATTTATGAAAATCTTCCATGGCTTCAATTTTTTTCTTTAAAAATAATTCATTATTTCCAGAAATCTTTTTTATGAGTACACACACATAATTTCTTACATAGATTATTAATGATGAATTATATAAAGGAAAAAAAGCAAAAACCAGAAAGAAAGGTCAGTTTAATTAATCAAATATTATAAGGTTGTTCAATATGAAATTGAATTTTCTATTCAATTTCATTGAAAATAAAATAAAAATAAAATATTTCTTCAATCGAAAAAATTTTAACCATCAGCTTCAAAACTTCTTGACAGATATCTGTTCAATAAATGTTTATTCTAAAGTAGCCGTTATTTTTTATTTAAGGCTTCTTCAATCTGATTCCGACTGGAAAAGATATTACCTGTAAGGAAGTAGCACTGATGTTTGAGAAAATTTTGTAACATAATCACAAGCATTATCATGTAAGAAAATGATATCCTTTCTATTCATCAAATTGAATGTTGTTTAAGTTTTGCCACTTTGAAGGCAACTATGATTAAACCCCTTACATTCTACTAAATGCTCACCATAAGTTTTCAGGGATCACAGTAGGGTTCAACTTGTGTTTCAGAGTCATCTGCATTCCATCTATTGTAAAAATCTTCTCCAGTTATAACACAAAAGCTATTCTTCATTGCAAATGTTATAAAACAAAAATAACAATTTCATACCACTGAACATGATTAATGCAGAACTCTTTCAGTTTGAATTTTGTTTCATTCCACATTCAAGTGGAAGCCATTTTGTATGTGTGTATGTGTGTGATTATATTAAATGATTTGAAACTGAAGTTTGCTACCAATTCTTTGCTGTCAGTTTTTAAACATTTTCCATCATATCATTAATATGATTTTCTAAACTGAAATTTCTACTCTTCTCTAAGGGCATTTTCATCAAATGCAGAATATTTCAGACTGAATTTATACAAGTATACATAAAAAAATGTAGAAAAATGAACAAAATTAAATTACACCTTTACTAAATATATATATATATATGATTTCACCCCAAGCAAGGCAATAAACATACTAAAATGCAAGGGGTTACTGAATGTGAGAGAATATAAGAAAAAGAAAACATTATTAAGGAAAGATAACAATAAAGAACTGGAATTAAGACAAAAAATAACAATTGATATTATATTTAAATGTTTGAAGATCAAAGTTGACTGAAAAGCAAAAACCTGAAGAGAGTTCCACAAGCAATGGAAGTAACTGTTAGCATAGAACTTACAGTTACATCTAGCAATTTCAACTGTAAGATAATGAAAAATTGCAGTCAAACTCGTACTGCACTTAAATTCATAAAGTCTTGATACCATAGAGGAAAGATCATCAGAATAATTACTATGAAAATAGTTATAGAAAAACCACAAGGAAGATACAGCAGTGGGAAATTGACTAAAGCTGAGATGCCAGGTCAGGACCAATAACATTACAGGTTCTTCTTTGAATTTTATCAAGAGTCTCTAAATAGATAGCAGAACCACCAGACCAGATAATAAAAGTTCTATTTTCCTAATTACTGCTGTCCATAATCATCTGTGTGTCATTTGAAAATCTAATTTATATAAATATTTTTCCAAAGAAGTAGTTTAATTTTCTAAACAAATTCTGTATTTTTTGTGAATAAATGAGTCTTTATTTTGATGTAACTTTAATTATGCATATCCAAGAATTTAGTGTTAATTTTGAAATTAGTCAATAACACAAATTATTAAAAATTACTAAAAACTCAATGTTTCCTTTTAGATCAAGAGGTTGCTTTTGTGGGAACAATGAAACTGTAGTAAAAGTATTTTAATTGGAAATTTTACTCTGTTTTCATTATAAATCCTTTTCATCAGATATTATTTAAAGACTTGTCCTAAGTAACCAACATTTATCAGTGTTGACTTAAAAACATTTTATTTTCAATTTGTTGGTAGTATCAATATTATGTATTTTTTCCTAATTCAGTTTTACAGAAAGTATTTACTTTTTTTTTTTTTTAAGAACCTTGAGCAATGTGTACTTTATCCATTTAAGTATATATATATATATATATATATATATATATATATATATATATATATATATATATAAATAAATAAATAAATTAGTAATTATCAAGTGTTATAATTATGCACTTTTCATTTAAGATTTTTGAATGATTATTTAGATCTTGGGTATGTCTTCTATACTATTTTGTGTATTCTTGTAAAATGTGAATCACTCAAATTTCTGCTTTCCAGATAGCTGAGCAAATCTTTCTAACATGATGCTCATACTAAATTAAGTTTCTTTTTCATAATGATAAGTAGATGCAATACTCAGTTGATAGATTTTCTTTGTTTCTTGTCTATTTAGACATTTGTAAAATATACATTAGCCATGAATGCCAATTTCAAACATTCTGTGTCCACGAATATTAATATAAAATTAAGAAAATCATTTTGAATAATCAAACAACTTTCAAGACGAACACTGAAACCTGCTTTTAATTAATGAATATTTGATTAAGAAATGTCATTTTGTTCATATTTCATATCATTTTTCAAACATTACAAATGAAAGTTTATCATTATTGCTTATTTATTGAAATTGTGTTATCAATCCTTTTATCATCTTGTCTACTATTTTGCTCTTTTATACCATTTGGCATTTCTTAAGATGAGAATATTGAAAATCAATACAAAATTTTTATTTCTCACTGTGAAAAGTTGAATTCACTTTCTAATTTCATTACCATTTATCATATAAAATTTCAAAAAACAAAAACAAGTGACTCATGATTAGAATAAAACAGTTAATATTGTCAATTTTACTTAAATTGGTTTCAACTGTGGTCAGTATATTAATGTATTGAGTTGTTCAGTATAAAATTGCAAATTTTGTTTTTAGACTAACATGTTTTAAAATGAATTTTTATTAATATTTTATATTACACTAGTCTTAATAGTAAGTCTGATTGGTTCAATAAGGTCAGTTTGACAGTTTAGCTCAAAAATAACCTACAATCTATTGTTATCTGGGTCAAGAAATAGTTTGTTAATTTGAACACCTTCAAAACAAAACTGTGTCCTTTTAATTGTCTGAGAGAACCTTTTTTGCCATCCATCAGTATGGCAGATGCTAACCTCCAGGAGAATGATTCCTTGTGACAATTGCTAGGTCCACGGCTAAGAAAGTTGGTACACTGTGTCATGCTAGATAATTTTGCTCACTATAATCTATCTTACATATTTATACATATACCATTTGTCCATGCTTTGAATATTTAAAAATTTTTTTGTTTTCCTTTAATCTCACTTTTAGCTGACTTTTTTTTGCTGTTAGAAAACACAAAATATTTACATAAATCAGATTTTCAAATGACACACAGGCGATAATGGACAGCAGTAATTAGGGAAAATATAACTTTTTATAGGGAGGTACTCAAAAGTTCTCTAGTAACAAAAGATTAAAAAAATAGAAAATTCTTGTCTTTTGTCATTTGGTTAGAGTTTGGGAATAGAATTAGACCAGGAACTTTCTGGCACCTTCTCATATTAAGTGTTTGCAAAAGCTTCCAACATTCAAAAAAACTTTTCCCTGGATGTTTAATCTTTGGTTTAAAAAAAAAATAGGGCACTGAGTTTTTGTACATACCTATTAATTTACAAAATATTAGATCATGTATTACGATATATTAAATATCTCTTGAATGTTAATTCTTTTATTTCTCTTAAACAAACTTTGAAGTACATCTGTTATGACATTTTGGAATCAATTTTCTCAAGATAGTTTGCATTACAAGCAAATGTGATATCAAGGTTTACATGAAACTTCAATTTAAATTTTAATTGCTAATTGATGATCATGAAATGTGTGTGTCTGTGCATATGTATTATAAAACTCATAATTGTAATTAAGACAAGGACAATATGATAGAATACATAAAGTATTCCAGCAAAGCAGACAAACTTATTATTTTGTTGTGATTAATAAATTTAAAGACAATACTGGGAGTTTTATTATTACAAATATTCCTATAAGGAAATACAATAATGTTGACTTAAGAAATGTAAACATTTTAATAACATTTATAAAATTAGCTACCAATTTCTACAATTGTCAAAGTGCTTAAGCAAATCTGATCTACAAACTTACTGGATTGAAGTAGTTTGGGTCAGCACCTTTAGACAGCAATCTCAGACATGTTTCCAAGTTACTTGTACGCACGCTTGAGTGTAATTGCTGAAACAGAAAAAAATATTTTTTTAAATATTTCGTTAAATTAACAAGCAAAAAAAGGTTTATAAATGCAGGAAATTAATCCAGAAACAAGAAATATACAACAAACCTAATGAATTCTTACTCAATACTTTCATTTTTTTATTTAACTTTTTTACTTTCCTTCTTTGTGTCTGCAAAAGTTTCCAATGCTAAAACACTTTTCTATTATGTATTCAGTTTGGACTTTTCAAAAACAACCTGGGAAATTATAAAATATTTCACTCTTTTTTAATTTCTAAATATTCCCAGTTTTTATTTTATTTTTTTAGCTTGTTTTCTTTCATTTGTTTACCTTTTAATTGACCAATCATTAGTTTTGGTTACAGCAATTTTTAAGTCATGTCTAAATTGAATACAAATATTCCAAAACTTCACTTTCATAATTTTCTACTCTCTAAGCTTATATTAGAAAATGTGAATATTAAGAAATAGAATAGTCAAGTGGGAAATTGTTATAAACCCAAGTACAAAAAAATAAAACAAAAGAAACTTATCCATTGTTCTTGTCAATCATTAAATCAATTAAAAAGAGATTCTTTAACTTATTTCTATCTAATAAATATATAGATCAAGAATATACAACACCTAAATAATATTTGTTATCTTATAAGTGTCACAATTCGACATATCAGTAAAACCATAAATATTCTGCAGAATTTACAGAGATATCAACAAAAATCTACACAGAGATATCAACAACTAGCCATGCTTATCTTAACTCAAAGTCAATGAAAAAGACAATGACTGATAAAAATTTTTGTAGAAATATAAGTTCAAGATAAATTGGGTTTTATGTAAATCATTCCAATCATATCATTGTGTGTGTATGTCTCATATTCACGAGACAGAAAAATGTAATAAAATATTTTTCAATAAGTCTTTAACTATTACTACTACTACTAATAATAATAATAATCATCATAATGATGATGACTGATTCAAGTTCAAGCCAATAATTAGGCTTTTAAATTAAGGCCATATTCTTAGGACAGTTTATCTTTGAAATTCTAAATTCTATAATATGGGAAAGTTTTAATATACTTGTATTATTTCAAACCATTGTTCACATCTTGGTACCCTCTGGTACATCATCAGATGTCCATTGATTGGCTGATATGGGATATCTGTTGATTATCATGATATTTTATAACATTTGTATCAACCAAGATGACAACAATAGTTCAAAATAATACAAGTATATCTTTAAAATGAAATACTAAAATTAGTTTTTAGTCTAAGTCATGTTGGTAAAGTAAATATTTCCCATAAATGATAAAAATACTACTTTTCAAAAATATTATTAATCAGTTTGTCGATATTGAAAGCTAGAACAAGCCAAGATTTCAAGAATTTTACCATGAAATAAGATAAAGAATAAGAATAATACCCAAAATTAATCTGCCAGCATTGTCAAGAATTGGGAAATGTGATTCAATGCAAATATTGAGATACAAAATCTGATCAACTGCATCACATCTTAGAGTTTTTGTTGATGTAAGTTGTTTAGTACAACTTACAGCCTCTCTCACAATAAATATTCATTCCTTTCATAGAATATTATTTTCTAACTTCCTTAATGTACAGATATTCAACTCAATTCACTATATGGCATAATTTCTGAATAAAAATTATTTTCAGCATCAAGTGGAGTATTTTCTAGTGCTTGCTATAATTATAAAATTCATGGCAACCTATCCCAAACACCTACTTCTGTAAAGTGCAACATCCAATAAGACTCTGAAACCTCCTGATGAGTGAACTGAACAATTACAAGGAGGAACAAAGAGCAGTGATCCATGGTGGTCAAACGAATCATTATCTCCCTTCATCTATCACTTTTTTGGCTAACACAACAGCAGGACTGAAACTTGAAATATTATGGCAGATTTCCTTTATCTGCCTTATGTCATCATTATGCAGTAAATTAAAGAATTACTTTTTTTTTTTTACAAAAAATTAAATTGTTCCTTTTGTCTAAGGTAACAGTGAATTAAAGTACTTTTTTTTAAATCAAGAAACTATTGTATGCCTTGCTATGCAAAGCATGTAATAATGATAATTTCATATTTGAAAGATTTCATAAAAATTAATAAAACTCCAAAGAGATACAAATATTTTTTAAGATCTTTAAATAAATTTTCCTTGTAATTCCAAAGTGGCTGTGATCATGCCATCTGAAGATCAATGTAACAACATGAACAAAAGAATTCAATTGTAATAAAATGAAATGCTAAAATTATTAAGATAGCATCACAATTTTCATAAGTCTTTCTGAAATTCACATATTCCAGGTATATTCTTGCTACTATTGCCCAATAAAAACCTCGAGTAGTTTTCACCTCAAAATAGAGTCCCATATTTCTGGCTTCAACAATCATTGCACAATTAAACAATATCTGTCTGGGTTACATTACATCATACATATATAATCCAGCAAAATACATTTCTCCAAGAGCAAAGGGCTAAATCAATCTGTGTACTGCTGTCTCTAATTTTGGGGCTCTTCAGATTAGATTTTTTGTTCAAGTAAAACTTTATAGAAAAATTCATAAGAATATGTGCATTTCAGAATACTTTTAGTAAGGTTTGACTTATATAGTCAATAATATTTTTCTCTACAACTGTGATAATTTTGTGATCAGAAAAAAGAAAATTTACTATTTTTTCATTTAAGTTAACCAAGCCAAAAATCAAATTTTATGAACAGACCATGCTGACTAGCTGCACTTTGCTGTCTTTTTGCCAACTTAATGAACATCACTATCGATATTACTAATTCACATGAGTCCTGAAACCTTTGATGAAAGCAGCTTAATAGAATAACTAAGAACCAACCAGGCTAACATCAGAGACTACAACATTTTTTTTAAATGAATTTAATTTTCTTCTCTTTTCTTTAAAGTCAAATTTTAGAAATATGTTCAAGTTCATCAAAAGTTCACTGACAATATATGGGTACACATTATCTGCTGCTTGAAGAAACCAGAAAGATCTTTAAAATGAGAATAGAGATAATTGCTTTACTAAAATAATTAGCTTTACAAAGAGGTTAACAAAAGGTCTGAAAATATGTTTCAGAATTCCACAAAAGAATTGCTATCAAATTCCAAACAAAGCATTTTTACTTAAAAAAAAAAAAAAAAAAATGTGCGTGCACACACACACACAATTCCAATCAATTTCTGTTTGTCTCAGAGTATTTTGCTAACTGGAAAAAGGAAATTTTAAATCCTTTAGCTTTTAATTAAAGCTAAAATGAAAGCTTCAAGAAAGTTTTCCATTTTTAAAAACTTTATGTATACCGAATTAGTGGAGATACCCATAAAGGATTTAAAATTTACTATTAACAATAAGCAAAATACTCTGTGATGTATTTCAAACAGAAATTATATTGATCAGAATCGATTTTTTTTAGTAAAATCGCTAAAAAATCGGCCATTTTGACACATTTGTAAACAAAAGTTAATTCTTGATTTTAAAAATCTTGCAAAAATAAAATATATATTTCTGAAATGTTATTTGAGGAAAATTAGCAAATTTAAAGTTAAATTAATCTGATTTGAAACAAATATTACTTATAGCATAAAATGTTGTATACAAGCATTTCTTAACCACAGGGTTTTGTTAATCAATTTATTGACAGCTGATTGATTGCCAAACATGTTCATAATTAGATATCTCGAAAGTATGACACAAAGGTTTGCTACACAAGCTCTCCAGCTATAGAATCACTGGTGGTCAATGCAGGTGACCCCAGGAGTCACATCTCAGACCAACCCTCTTTTTGGTTTACATAAATGATCTATCTAAGAATATACTCCAATCATTTGTAAACATTTATGCCAATGATACAATGATAAACAGTTGCACCTCTAAAAGTCTTCATGATCAAAGATTGACAGTTGATCTCTCTTCCAAACTAACACTAACCCCTTCCCAGTGGGGGGAAAAAACTGGCTGGTTATATTCAATGCCTCTAAAACCAAACTGTTACATCCCATCACCACCAATCAGATTGCAAACTACCACCAGTCACAATGAACAGATGTCCGCGAGGAGGCCCTATGCCTCTTGAGGATATTGGGCCTCAAACTCACACCTGACTTCAATTGGAATTCATATATACAATCCATCACTAAAGATGCAGGTAAAATCATTGGCTCCCTCTACCTGATACCTCATGCTATCCTCTACCTTTATAGGAGCCAGATCAGGCCAAAAATGGAGTATTGTTGCAATATTTGGGCAGGAGCTGCTCAGATCTCACTTTCCAGTCTTGATAGAGTTCAAAAGCATCTCCAAGTCCTTGTGGGAGAACATATTCCACTCCCCAACCTCTCTCTCACAGGCGGGATGTGGTGAGTCTCTTACAGATCTATTGCTACCACCATGGAAAATGATCAGATGAACTGCATCTCCTGGTTCCACCAGGTCAAATCTTCACAGCTAGGACCTGCCATGCCAATTACATAGTAGCAAACCACCCACATTTGCTCAGTATTCCATCGGCAAGAAGTGAGTTTCACTTAAACAGCTTCTTCCTGCAAACCACTGCCCCATAGAACAGGCTACCTAGATGATGTTTCCCCAAAGACTACAATCTTAACCTGTTCAAGTCTAGAGTCAACTATTATCTTCCCCTCCCATACGTGTAAACTACACCTTAATGTAACCCTCTACCTCAAGTGGACCCCTCCCCCCACTGTCCTTGTACAGGGTGAACATTACTGTAAAAAAAAAAAAAAAGTATGGTAGAGTAGACAATGACATGTGACCTTTTAATGATAACATTTTAGGTTTGGACATCTATACATTGAAATTCTGCATGTACATCACACATACAAATCAAAATTCTTTCAAAAATATTCAGGGGTTGTCAGATTGTAATAAGCTTTACAATATACAATTAATAAATATAGTTTTACCTAATAATATTTTCTAAAAGTTATCACAGTGAAAATTAATTTTAAAAGATTTAAAATCTTTATAAATTATTAAATTTAAAATTGTAAAAAATGAAAAATCTTTTAAAAATTCATTTTTCATTGAAAAAAAATGTTTTTTTCTTCAAACAATATTGTCTTTAATATATATTATTCATAAAAGCAATTAAAAGCTTCTCTAATTAAATAATGTCTTAGCTTTATTGTGTCTTTTATGTTTTGATCCAGAACAGATTTTCTGTACGATGTGATCTGATTTTGAAGAAAAAAAAAAAAAAAAATCGGTTATTTAAATTCTTCAAAGAATTCTGCTCTTAACTAATATAGTCACTAAAAATTATCACTTTCAATTTCTCAAGTTTTCATAAAATTAAGTAAGTGGGGGTAACATACGTAAAATATATATATATTAGAAATATTTTCTAAAAAAAAAAGAAAAAAAAAAAGAAAAGAATCCAAAAATAATTTAATTCATTTGTGAATAATCCTGAAATCCAACAATTATTTGATTTTTGCAAGAATTTCCAAATTAATATGTCTGTCAACTACAAGAAAGAGGATAAAATTTTCTATGCTAAAAGTTAGTACAACAGCTTATGCAAGAAAAACAATATTTTTTTCATTCTAAAAAGGCGAAAAAAATTAAATTAAACATTAAAAAATACTTAATATCTGCTTAATAATAAAAATTTTGACAATAAAACTAAGTTTTCATTACATTTGGAGCATGTTTTCATCACGGTATGCTGATCTTTTTGCATTTTTGTGGAGGTGCTTGTTGGGGACGAGTAGAATGTAATAAGTTTCTTTAACTAGAGTGTTGGAAATTATCAGAAGGATTTGGTTGTTAGGCTGGTGTGTTCTAAACATTCATCCTCAACAATAAAAATGTTTAACATATGAAACACAACAAGGCAATAATTCAATTCAAATAATACGCACATTTATATACAATTAAACAATATTTACAATGATGTTTTGTGTTATCCGGATTGTTCGGATGTTTCAATATATTCATGTACTATTACAAAGTTATGGTAGAATAAGTTTTTGGTAAATTAAATGTTCATTTACAATTCAACATAAATGGGTATGCAATTATTTACGTACTGTTTTTTGGTTAAGTCATTTGAAGTTGCGTACCCTTAAGTTAAGGTTTTAGTTCGATCGTAATTTTTACTTAAATAGTAGTGAATATTTTCTTGTTCACTTTAGGTAAGCAAAGTTTGTTTAAAGTTCGAAGATCTTTCTTGGTCACAGAGGATTATTCGGGCCAGTAGTCGTTGAGTCAGTGATGTTCTTTTTGCGCGGGAAAGTTATTGTTTTGAGTAGCGTTGTTTTGTTTGGCATCTCACTGTGTTCGATCTGCTGACTGACTTGGTCAGTCCAAAATCTTCCTTTTATAAGTTCTTGGATATCAAAATCAGCTCACAGAATTTTGGCGCAATTTACTTCTTTTCACATGAGCTTTCGAATTTTTGAGCAGTAAGCCAATAGAATTCTCAGATCGGAAATATGAAGTTTTCATTGGATAAGCTAATTTTATGTGGGTGTAAAGAATAGATTGTTCCCACAGCAGAGGTGTTAAAATAACATGGACGATTCCACATGCTTACTTAAAAAAATAAACAAACTTCCATTTGAAATTTCCAGAAAGACTGCTTTTTCACACAAAAGTTTATATTAAAAAAAACTAAAATTTAATTTCCATCAAAAATGGTATTTAATTTTATTTTACTAATATTTTTCTTGGGCATAATTAAACTTTATTATAGCATTTAAAATATTTTTAACTTTTTTCTCATTTACTCATTCTTGGAGCCAAACGAGATGCAAGTTTTGTTTTTCAGACCCCAATTATGGCAAATGCATCTAATGCCAAGCAGAAAAGTGTTGTTTGAAAATTTTTATCATCACTAATATATATATATATATATATATATATATATATATATATATATATTATGGCATTAAAGGCAAGAACTTTTTTACTATAGGCCATGATAAATTTAAAAACAAAAACACAAGTCAGCCAGTTTCGTCCCCTCTCATCAGAACTGTAAACAGGGAAACAAATTATGAGAAGAAAGTCTGTCACGGATGACGTGAATGAATGGACAGGGAAAAAATAAAATAATAAAATTAGTTGTTTAACTAGTATCCTTGTGAACAATGGTTATCCGTTGGACATTGTTCAATTGGTTATTCGGGATAAGACTGCCAGGTTTAATAAAATTAAACTTGCTACAGTTGGCAAATGTCCGGTCTATCTTTGTTTAGCGTGGTTGGGTAGGATTAGTGAGTTCTTCGCCAAGTGGATTTCATTTCGTTCATGCGAGTGTTATTATGCAGCTAACGTTCATGTTGTTTTTTAAACCAAGTCTTTCCTTTCATCTATGTGTAAAGACGTTCTACCCCACCACCACACCATATTAATTCCGTTATTTATTATTTTAAATGTAGTTGTGGGGTCGACTATAGGTAGAACGACACAGCGTTTAGATGTTAGGATTAAACAGCACATGTCTGCTAAAATACTCAACAAAAATTTTTTGTTTGGTGATACCATTCGAAATACATACAGGTCTTCTATAGCACATCACTTGATAAAGAATCCGACCTGTGCTATGGATTTTAGTGTGAGCTGGTTCTCTGGCACCATTGTAGTACGCCATTAGTTGATTTGCAACCAGCGTTACTGCTTTTGGGAAGTGACTGTTTTGAAGTGATAAGATATTCTTGTTTCTTTTGAGTTTCTAAAACCGTTTTCATTTTTCAATTTTTCTTTTGCTTGTTTTTGGTACATATTATTAGTTACACATTTCTTTTCTGTTTCTTTTCTGTTCATTTTTTGACCCTCCCCTTGTTTTTATTTACCGTTTTCCTATTTGGTTGAATTGTTTATTGTCTTTGGTTTGCTTTGTTCTTTTTGCATTTAATTTTATTTTGTTCTTGAATATTTTTGCTTTTTGTTCTTTTAAAAAAATTTAAAAAGAAAGCATTCATTTGTTCGACAGTGGTGAGTTTTTTGCCACTATGGTCAACAAAAAACAATGACATAACGGATACACTGGTACCAAATCCAGTGTCAACAGCTCAAATGGCCTGGAGTCAGAATAGGCCACTGAAAAAGGATGGCATTTTTTATGTCAATCAAAGGAAGAAATACGAGGAGTCGTTCAAGGACAATGAGTTCTTAACAATTCCGGACCATATCTCTGCTGACCTCTGATGTTAAAACCTGGAAATTAATTGGGGTCAGCAGGGAAAGCATGGAGCAAGCTTTAGAAGCTTTACATATCAACCCTAGAATACTCGCGAGAAGGGCAAATGCATTGTGGGACATCCTTCTCCAAACGGAAGAGCAGGCTAAGGGGTTGGCAGGGAGCATATTAAGTACGAAGTCCCTGAGATTGCAGACAGAATATATGGGCACCTGCAGGACAAAGGTCACCGTCCATGGGGTGCCTGTACATATCCCAGATATTAGCAAAGCCGGCATTGAGACGGGGGATATGGAGATCCAAATAACCCTGAACAGAAAGGGGTTCCAGGAGATCCCCAACATCTTGGTTTGCCACGACAAGAAAATGCTGGTGATTGTGGAGGGCAGAAAACTGTGTTGCTGGTCATGTAGGGCGTTGGGCCACATGGCTAAGTGCCCCAGCAAAAAAAATGTACAACCTCCACCAATTCCAGCATCTACAACAGCTAAAATAGCAACAATAACAGCAGGACAAGCAGAGGAGGGGACTTCGAAATCGGATGGAGAGTGGAAAGAAGTCACCAAGGGACGGAAAGCATCAAGTGTTTTGTCTCCCCCGCAAAAAAAGAGAGCTCAAGAGAAGAGGCAGTTGCCATCGAAAAAGCCGAAGGAGGTGGGGCCACAACAAAAAGAGGTGCAGCAACGTAAAGAGGGGCAGCAGAAGTGGCCGCACCAAAAACAATAACAGCAGCAGCAATCACAAACAGAGACGCCAATGGAGGTGGATAGAATGCCTTCACCTTGAGCTTCATCCCTGAAAAGGAGCAGGGAAGAAGAAACTGAAGAACCACAGCAAAGCCACTCTGGCCGTAGTAGGGTGGAGAGGGGCATGGACAGAACTAGGTCACTCTCCGTCTCTGCTTCGCCAAGAGAAGCAATTAGCTCTCCCAAACCTAGGAGCCTCCCTACTTCCCCTTCCCGTGCTCCATCCATTTCCTCCCTAAGTTCATCACTACTCCACTTCACACATCCACTTCTTCCCCTCCCCATCCTTCAAGGGAGAAAAAGAAAAAGATGTTCGTAGGCCCTGAATCCATTTGCAAGGTGGACAGGGAGGAGTACAAAAAGGGCCTGTCAAAACAGAGGAAAGCCCTTTTTGGGGTGTATAGTGAAGAGAACGGCGACTTACCTCGTCAAACCAATTGACAGCGTGTCGCATGTATCTTACGACAGAAAATGTGGCGAAAAAGAAAATTACTTACCAAAAAAGGGCACGTATTCCGCATGACATGCCGAAGACGAAATATTTTTTAAAAAAAGTCCGTCGCAGGAGTCGCTATACAAGTATTTTGATATGCAAAAATCAGGTGTCCTCTCCCAGCTGTTGCCAAATGAAAAAAATGCTCAGCCAATAAAAGCAATTGTTATTCTCAAATCAGGGTGAGTGTATTTTGGCTACCGCGTTCGTCGGAGAGTGAGTTATATTTCTGACTGGTTACATGCATTGGGATTTGTGCGATAGTACCTGCGAATCGAGTTTTCGGCATTTCTTTCTGCCCCCAATATTCAAGTCTGAACTTATAATGATTTGTTCTTTGTGTTGTGGAAGTAATCTGCAACATATATTTCCTTTGCTTTCCGAACACTTACAGGGTGTTATACAAAACAGACTCAGTCAACGGAAAAACTGTAGAAGACCCTCAAAATTTTCCTCAGGCACTAGGTGTAATAACCTGTGTGAAGGACACCAAGAGCTATTTAATAGTATGGAATCCCTTGTTTGAGGCTAGAGAAGCTTTCCCTAATATTAGAATGCTTGAGTTGGAGAACACTGACTTGATTTTTGTGCTGGGAGGGTCCCTGTGTTACTCCATCCCTCCTTATATAGGTCAGTAAAGTTAATCTACCCCACGGATGCCGGCGGTATTTTCTTGGATGGTCGGATGACGACGAAATTGGGAACAGGGAGCCTGGGACAATCCGTCGGGGTCCTTACCAATGCAGATTTCCCATATGTGAGTAGGTCTTTTTCTATTTTTTTTTTTCAGACCTAATCGATGCCTGTCAAGATAGCCACTTTGAATGTGAAGGGCTTGAGGGATCAGGGTAAGGCGGCCCGCCTGCTCCGAAATCTCTTGTCCTTCAGCGTGGATGTCGCCGCGATCAAAGAGACCCACTTTGTTTGCAGCGTCGATGCGTGTGTGCTGGAGAACGACTTTGTCGTTTATTCAGCATATGTGGACCAGCATGCCAGAGGAGTTTCTTTGCTGGTGAAGCGGACTCTTGATGCGAAGGTGAACCTTATGCATACCGATGCTGAGGGCCAGTTAATCGTGGCCGATATTGCCGTGAAAAATGGTTCGTTCTGAGTCATTGCGGTTTATGCGCCTAACGACCGAGATGAGCGGGTTTCGTTTTTTTTCGGCAGTTGGGGCCGTTCCTGGTGTATTCAATGAACCTAGTTTTAATGGGGGACTGGAATGTCATCCTGGACCCCAAATTAGACAGGGGTCGGGGAGCTAACGGGTGTAGGGGCGATCCTAGCCTGGTTGATCTGATCAAAGTGTTTGGTCTCGTCAATAGATACCGGGTCGACCACCCTGGGGGGAAAATGTGGACGTGGGCTCTTAATTGGCCTTTTGACAAGGTGGTTAGCTACCTTGACAGAATGTTAGTTTAGAGGAGCCAACATAGATTTGATAGATTGTCCCACATTCCACTGGGTAGGCTATATGGACCACAAACTCGTTTGTGCCCAGATGGCGTTAGATCGTAGGCCTAAAATGGCTGGGTACTGGAAGTTAAATCTGTCTTTACTTGACAGGCAGGACTTCCAGGAGCAGCTAACTAGCTTAGTGCAGCGGGAGCTAGTGGTGGCGGTTATCAGGAATAAGTGGTGGGAGAGACTTAAGAGTAGGATTAGGTCGTTCACCACTGATTTCAGCAAACGGTTCGCCTTAGATAGAGCTGAAAAGGTGAAGATGCTTAAGGCTAGTTTTTCCCGGGCGGTGACTAGGGGGGATCCCCTAGAGATAGCCCTAGCTAGGGAGGCCCTGGAGCGTTTAAATAGTGAGCGCTACATGGGCCAGGTAGTTAGATATAGGTTAAGCAAGATGTCTTCCAAAGCTGTGAATATGGGTGCAGATCTGCGCAAGGAAGAGATTCGTCGAGGTTCCAATCATTGCATTCGTGAAGTCAAATCACCAGAAGGGCATACTCTTCGGGCCACTGACGACATGTGCAAGGCGTTTCGGCGGCATTTCAAGAGCCGCTTTACCAAGGATCCTGATCTTCATGAAGACGAGTTTCGCAGCTATTTGGCTGACTTTCCTCGACTTTTGTCAACTGAAGCGGCTAGCTGCGAGGGAGAGATTACGGACAGCAAAGTCTACACGTCATTGAAGAAGGTCAGCAGAGGCAAGTCGCCCGGTCTGGATGGTTTTCCCTATGAATTGTACTTGAGGCTGTCACATATCTTTGTCCCGATTTTGACAGTTGTGTTCAACAACTGGTTCCGGCAGGGGGCCATCCCCAACCGGTTCACCATGGGTGTGATCACGCTGTTGAAAAAGGACCAGAAAAATCTGCATGATCATAGAGGGTGTAAAAGACAATGATGAGGCTGCGCTGATCAATTTAGATCAGTCCAAGGCATTTGATAGGGCTGACCATTGCTACCAAGGTGCTGTCAGACTTCTGCCGCTGGAATAGCCTCCTGTATCCTTCCCCCAGTGCTGTGGTACAGGTGAACAGGAAGCTGTCGGGCACTTTTGTGCTGTCTAGGTTGGTTCATAAGAGTTGTCCACTATTGCCCCTGCTTTATTCTTTGGCATTGAAGCCTCTCCTTTGCTGACTGAAGGACAGGGCATGCAGTCCGGCTCAAGCCAGGGTTTCCATGTATGCCAATGACATATCTGCTTTCGTATCGTCCCGCAGCAACATTGAGGCGGTACTGAAGGCGCTTGATCAGTATGAAAAGGTGACAGGGGCCAAGATAAACTGCAACAAGTCATCCGGCTTGCGGTTAGGTACCTGGAAGGGGATCGATCTTCCGTGCTGCATTGGTTGGATGGACGGTCCCATCCGTATCCTTGGAGTGTGGTTTGGATCTGACCTCCAGCTGGAGAAAAATTGGTCTGAAGTACAAGCAAAGGTTGATGCTGCCGGTCAGATTTGGCATCGACGAAGGTTGCCCGTGAAGGGCAGGGCGGAGGTGTGTGTTACATACATTTTCCCAATTGCCCTTTATCGATTATCCGTACTTCCTCTCTGACGACCATAGGAAGCCGCTCGAGCGCTCGCTAACCTCTATTTTATGGAGGAGATGCAGGAATCGGGTCAACAGACGAGTCTGTGCACAACGTCCATGTCATGGGGGGCTCGGAATGCCACACTTGGCGAGCCACAAACTCACCTTGAGATTGGCTCTCCTATGCTGCGCATTGACAGGAGATTCTATTATGGTGGGGATTGTTAGGGACACGTTCCCTTTCCTTACTATCAGTCCTCCCATCTCGCAGGTTGAGCGTCGTTGTAAGCCCCAGGATCAATCAGATTTCCTTCGCGAGTGTCAGTACGCTTTGACGATCATTCCTCGGTCCAGTGACCTTTCACAGCCTAGGAAGGTCTTCTATCGTTATTTAGTGGAGGGGTTGCGAAGGATTCCCTACGTGAGCAGCTCAACGTGTTGGAAGATGAGTTTTGCTCTTACTGGTCTTGGGCACCAGCGGCAGATTACCTCAGTAACCCTGAGTTTTCGCTTACCTGGCTATTGGCTCGGAATCAGCTGCCTCTCAATGACAAGGCCTTCATATGGGGCTTGGCGGATTTTCCAGACTGTGAATGGTGTGGACTTGGTTTAGAGAAAATAGCTTTGCACACCTTCTACCATTGTCCCTGGGTCCGCCCCTTATGGGACCATGTCAGCGAGAATGGTGATTTGGACGACGCGACAGGAGGAAGTCTTGCAAGGCAACCATCTTTCTCATCAGGATCTAATCCAATTCTCTGAGCATCAGCTTAAGATGAAGATTAGAACTGATAGAAAACGATTGCATTCGACAGTCTTCAGCAAAAGGTGGGTGAAAGAGGCGAGCTTGGTTCGTTTGAACGGGGCTAGCCTTGATTTTCTCTTCTAGGTCAACCTACGTCACATCGAGGTGGTTTCCTGCGGAGCCCTCTCCTTGGTTAGTTTAGACAAGCTTTTGTGTACCTAGTTAATGTGAGTAAATGTTGTTCCTGGCCTGTTCCCGGCTATCTCTTTGGTTATGATCCAAGTCAAGATTCCCAACCTCCCCAGTTTCTTGCCCCCTCCCCTTTTCATCTTGACTGGGTCAGCTTTTATATTTCTCATATCTATCTATATTTTCTCCTTTCCCACTCCCTTAGCAAGAGAGCTTCTTGATTTTCTCCCCTAGTCAGAATACAGCGGCCTATTTTGAGGGTTGGATGGGCCCTACTAACATCAGTTATGATTAGTTTACTTTGTGTTGATAAATAGTTTATTATTGGGTTCATCTCCCTCCCCTCTCATTCTTCATTATTAGATTTTTATGTATTATTTATTATCATTAAATTTCTATGGCATGGGGTGCGTTTTGTAGGTAGGGGGACCTACAAAACGCGCCCCATGCCATAGAAATGAGAAATGAGAGGATGCGGTATTATGGTGTATGGAGGATTGATTGGTGATGGACGAGTTTTTGTGGTGAATGGGCAAATTGTAATGAACGACTGCATCGTGAATTGGATTAGCTAGGTATAGGATAGTTAGTTAAGACCAGCCTCAACCCCTCCCTTTTTTCCGCCTTGTGCCATAATTATGTAATTTTTACATAATAAATATTGTGAGCTGGTTTTAGCCAGAACACACTCGTAATTCCATCTGGAGGTGTTGGAGATGCTGTTCATCAGGTCCAGGCGACCCTCTCTTTGTAAACAAAGAGACTGTTTGCTTGGGTTTGCTGTGCTGTGTCTAACATCTTTGTTGGTATAACTTTTATTATTTTTTTTTTCCCCCCTCTTGTCCATTCATTCATTCACGTCATATGCTTTCTTCTCATAATCTGTTTCCACCGTTTACAGTTCTGACGAGAGGGGACAAAATCGGTCGACTTGTGTTTTTGTTTTAAAATTTATCATGGCCTATAGTAAAAAATTTCTTGCCTTTAATGACATAATACGTTTTTGTACCATTAAAAACATATATATATATATATATATATATATATATATATATATATATATATATATATATATATTAAAGTACAGGTATATTTATAAAACACAAACTGGTATTTACCTTACTAAGGTCTTCAACTGTCGACACATCACCATCTTTGCCCTGATTGACAAAGGACAAAAACTGATATTTTGTCCTGATATAATGATCTTTGTTGGGGCTACAAGACAAAAATAATAATAATAATAATAATAATAGATTCATTTTTTTGAAAGTGTTCTTTTTTTTTATTATTATTATCTTCAAGTACTTTTTAAAAACAAAATGGTTTTATAACAAACTTAATCCCAATTTACTTTAATACCTATAAAAGTAAAATCACCATCAATAAATAATTCACAAAAATGGCTTATTCTGCGACCAGTGACAAATTCCTATTTCAAATTTCTTCCTCTTGAATTCCTGAGAGTTTATTCCATTATCACTTGAAATTGCTATCATGGCTGCTTGGAATAACTTTTTTTTCTTTTTTATTCCTTTCACTTATTTTGTTCTACAGTGCCTAAAAAAGACAACACTTATAAATGGCATGCCATTTTGTGAACTTTTAGCACTTACAGTGTTTTAATCGAGATATATAGCTGGTAGGAGTTATCTTATTAATTACAAATTCTTTGATGTATATTCATTTCTTGGTATTATGAATTGAAACGCTACCAAAGTTATTAACATTCTTTTGCTAATGTATGCCTCTGCATGTAGTCATCTACTTTATCTACATTTAAATCTCATACTGCCTCCCAACAGGAATAAGACTTGTATTCCTTTTTAATCTGGGAAACTGCTTTCAAGCTAAGGAGGCACTTTTTCTTTATTATGACTTTCAATGTCTAGGCCATTAGACATTCCATTTATTGTTTAAAAAAAAAATCATGATTGTCTATTCAAACATGTGTACCTACTAAATATAAGATTTATAGTAATACAAAATCTACTTCATTATATTTGTCTTGTTCTTAATGTAATCACCTTTCTCTATAATTGTCTTACCCAGTGTGAGCTTTGATCATTCACAGCCTTACATGCCAAAAATCTTAAAATAAAAATGAAGGAATCAATAGAAAATTCTTTAAGAGTAACTTACTGAACAGGGTCATGTGGTTGGGGTTTCTTCTTGCAATGTTTGTTCTGTGAGGGATCCAACAAAGAATGTTCCCAGATATTGTTGGCACCACTGCTGTAGAGCTGATGCACCATCTTTAAGAAAAAAGAAAATCATAGATCACGAGGATTATGTATTGTAATAATCAGAGATAATCATCAACACTACTAGAGCAATCTGAAAAAATGTTGAGTCACACTTGTTATTAAATGGAAGAGGTAATCTTAATATTTTTTTAAGTTTGTAAGTTATAATTATATAATACTCATAGAATCAATAAATTTGGAGGGATCTATTGTTACATGCTTTAATATCCTCCAAATAATGATTGACTAGCTTGGTGCAAAAATTAGCTTTTATCCTCTGTGTACATAATAAAAAGTAAGAAGCATAAGCTGCTTTACATCAGAATGAAAGCAATTCACTAAAATAATTTTACTGAGAATGAAATGAAAAATTATTTTCCTTGAGATTAATCTAAAGTATTATTTAAAAATTTTTTTTTAAATTTAAATCAAGTTCAGAGTCAAGATTTTGAAATGTCCAGTTTTGAAAACATGAACCAGCTGGTTCATGTTTTCAAAACTGAACATTTCAAAAAAATTTCTTTTTTTAATAAAATACTGTCTGAATTATTCTTACTTTTCATGGAAAAATATTGATTCAAAGCATCAAATTTTAAAACATAAGTAAAGATAATTGATTTCATTTATGAGGATATTGGCTCAGGAACAAGGACAGACCAATAAGAAATAGCCTGATTGTTCCAATACATCTCTATTGCTAGCATTCAAAGGAACAGCTTCTCAAACATTAAAGTCTGGAAGTAGAAACTTCACTTTTTAAAGTTCCTTTAATTCACCTTTCTCAAGATCATTAACAGAGAATGTTTCATTTACTTCTTACTGTGGTATGATCCATCTCCCCCATTAATGGATCTGTCCTGAACACATATTCACGAGAACTCTGCTGATATGCAGAATTTATTAGAGCTTACTGATAAGCAATTCTATTACAATATAATAAACACCCATTGTTAACCATTTTCAAAATGGTTAATTTACTCTGTCTAGAGAATAATTGATGGAGGCATTATTTGATCGGACATTTTAAACTTATTACAGACCAAAAATCAGTCTCATTCATGTTCAACTCGAAAACGAAAAGCAAAATTAAAAATGAGAAGATAGTCAGGAGAGTGGAACTCTCATATTACTCATTCAATATAATATACTGCCCTGGTAAAGAAAATGCAGCTGTGGATGCCCTCTCTCATGAATATAGCTTGGCTGCTTGCAAAGAAGAGTTAAAGAAACTACATAATGAGTTGTGCCACATGCATGGTCCACATGATGAAAATCAAAAACCTTACCTACTCAGTAGAGGATGTGAAAGAAATCATCAACTTGTGTAAGACTTGCACTGAAAATGAACTTAGGTTTTACCTCCTAATACCAGCAAGGTCATAAAAGCCATGCAACCCTATGAAAAAATCACATCAAATTTTAAAGAACCACTTCTGTTAAATCTCCTAATATAGCATCTCCTAGCATTTCACTCAGTTTTTGCTATCGTCAGGCTACTCGCGTATATTCATTTGGTCAGAGGGGCTTCATTTATGTCCAAACACGTACAGTGATTCTTACAAGAGCAAAGAGTAGCTGTAAGTAGAACAATCCCATATAACACTCAAGGCAATGCATAGTGCAAGAGGTATAATGGAATAATTTGGAAAACTGTTCAACTATGTTCAGGCTCCACTAGATTAAGTTTCACCCAACACTGTAACTTAAAAACTTAAATCATGTTCTTAAATAACCTCATTAGATCAAGACTTTTGATATGGATGCCATGCATGGTACTAAATTCATTAAGAAATATTTATACTGTGAGCTCTGTACAAGCACTATCTCAGATCAATAGTTAAAAATGGCTTTGAGTAAATAAAGCCAATAGGTCTCAGTAAGTACCATCTTTCTTTGAACCTTAGCAATACAGTATCACAAAAAACTGTACCAAATAACAGACACCACATCACTTGAGAACTTTCAATAACAGCAACAACTAAAATAGATAGCACATGTAACACAAAGAGAAAATAATAATATAATCAAGACATTGACATTGCATACTACTTCAAACAGAATGTTAGGAAGGAAAACCACCATTAATACTGGAAAGAGCAATAACAGTTAGTGGACTTGTGAAACCTCTTTCCCTGAAAAATTGTTTTAATAGAAACAAATTTCAACCAAAATTGGCTGCTCAGTCAATGACTACCAAATGAAGAAACGGTTTATTTTACCATTCAATATACATACAACTATTAAAATAATCATCAGTTTTTACTATACAGTGTACGATAGATAAATTGTTGTCTTAATTATGCAAAAATGAAAATAACACCAACATCTCATTTTAACAGATATATTTACCAAAACTACACAAAAATATCTTGAAATACTAAAGAGTAAATTTATTCAATAAAATCGCAATTAGCTTCGACCACGGCCTCCAAACAACTTCAGAATCCCTTTCAACTTTTCTGGACAGTCTCCTTGTTGTTGAATAATCCTTACCTTCAGTTCATCTTTAGTATTACCAGGAGTTTTGTTGGTCTCTCACTCAGCTGAACCCCACACATAATAATCAAGGGGGTAGCAGTCTGAGTAGTTAAGTGGCCAGATATAAAAGGTGATGTGATCACAGAAATTGTCTTCAGCCATGACTGGGTTCTCCTGTTTGTGTGGCATGGTGCAGAATCCTGTTGCCAGACATAGGATCTTCCAGCAGTCATCCTCTTGATCCAGGGCAGCACTACCTCCTCAAGGCATTTGATGTAGGCATCTGTGTTGAGTCTAAATCCCTCCAACAAATTCAGGAATTCTTTTCTTAAAAGATCAATCAGAGTGAGTCTTCTGATCTGCCATACCTTTGTAATCACCATTAGACTCATCCAAATCTTTCTGAATCCTCTGCACTGTTCTCAGATTGACACCCAAACACCTTGAAATGTTTGTATTGAAGCATGCCATTTCCAAATTTCGGTGGAGTGAAGTGTGCCATGGTGCTCTTTTTTACACAGACAATGCCCAATTATACTGTGCAGTCATCAAAATCAAAAACAAACACACATGTGTGAAATTAAAAACATAAAATGGAAACAATTTATCCATCACACCCTATATTCTTTCGCTATAAAGCTAATGCAAATTTATAGTTTGAAAAAAATTACACATGTGAATAAATATTATTGCATCCAATGTTGCTAATGCTAGCCATGATTTTGTTTAATTGCCTACTAAAAGTAGAATTGTTTTCAAATGCTGAATGATCAGGATGGACTAATAAAGATGAGCCAAAACAAAAAAAACACATTTTAAATAACTTACAGTTAGCCGTGATGGAGTCCATTGTGCCTTTTTAAGATGCTTCACCTGCGATATATGGCGCCCCAGGCTCCTATGTACACTACAGCATTCATGGCATATAAGAACACCCCTGTTGACTGATGCCCACGTAGGATCTGTAAAAAGCATAAATTTAATCAAACCAATCTAAAATTGACTAAGAACACATGAAATATACAAAATACTAATAATACAGTTTCCAAGAGTACATTTTTACATGGATCAATCATGTATAGTTAAACATCATTTAGTTATACATTAAAAATGGAAATCAATTTTTATGATTTATTATTCAATGTCTTGAAATCATTGAGAGAATTAAAAAGTCCAAAAATGATATATTTTTAACTTTGACACGTTTCATTGAAATGTGTCAAAGTTAAAAATAAATTTTCAAAATTGTTTTACTTATTAAACTATTCCATCAGATTCTCTTCCAACTTTACTCATACATACATATTTTTGTCAGAAAAATATGTGTCCTCCAGTCTTTGTTTGCATTAGGATATGATACAGAGCAGATATGAATATTTTGAATATCAGCAGAGATGTGTGTGCTCAAAAAGGCACTATTCAGGCTTTGTTTGAACGGAATTCGTACGTAGCTGAACAGTCAGGCATGTCAGATCCAATGACAGTTCTCCATAGGGGATGCAGGTTCAATTCCTGCCAGAGGATGCATATTTTTCTGACAAGATTTCTCAAATATTCAGGCTAGTAGATGTAGTTGGATAAAAAATACTGTTTAATTAAAAAACAAAACTTCTACATCAAAAATACCATTAAAACAAAATAAATAAAAAATAACAAGATTTTGTATTTAATCCATTTTCTAAAAATAAATTGTCTTTGTTTACATTAGGATACGATACAGACCAGATATGGATGCTTCAAGAATCAGCAGAGAAGGCACTATTTAGGCTTTGTTTGACTGGAAGTCATATGTGGCTAAACAGTCAGGCATGTCAGAGCTACTGACAGCTCCCCATAGGGGATGCAGGTTCAAATCCTCCTGGAGGTCTCACACACACACACACACACACACACACACACACACACACACACACAGATCAACATATGCACAGGTTCCAAAATAAGGGGTATATCAACAGAACTCAACCAAATATTAATAGACCTTACATACAGAAGTGGAAAAGAAACTGTTAGCACAGAATTTATGGTTACAGCCAAGTCTGGTGCAAGGCTCTCATGACCCCCAATCTATGATATGGCCCTTCCCCACTGTACATTATTGCATTATTTCAATTTTCATATGGTAGTATTCATATAAAATACAAATTTTATTGTACATTATGTACAATAATGGATCATATACAATATAAGTGAATAATTCAACTAGAAAAATTGAAAATAAATCCAGTGTATCTAAATAAAAATTAGAGACATGTCATAATAGATCATTCCATCTTAAATAAATCAGCAATGTTTTGCAGTGAATTTTAACATCAATTTGTGACTTTTCTTGTTAAAAAGTTAAAATTTAACATAAACAACATTATGGATAAAAATAGTCAATTTTATATAGTGTTTTTTTTTTTTAAGACTTAGCATGAGCAAAACAAATTCAGAAAAAAAAAGAAAAGAAAAAAGACCCCCCAGAATAACATCAAAATCCACAAACATTTTTCATCCTCATACTCAGTTGTGCTTAGTTTAATATGTAATCGATACGTCCCGGAAAGGGATATATTTGTTTGAGGTAGCTAAGTGGTTTGGGGCTACTGTAACCAAGTAGTACAATCTCACAGGGAACCGTAATCGACTGGTACTTAACGTAGTCATAGTCAATAGATGTAGACAATAGGCATAGACCAATAGGATAGCCAATGGCGTAGTCCAATGGGAGTCATTATAGACTTGGACTCTATCATACCTCTACGTCAGTCTGTATTTATGACTGACACCAGCCAATCATATTCCTGTGAGGGGAAACAGGTGTATGCATATTCATTACATCAGTAATGTATATAAATGTAGGTAGAAAAAAGTAAATTTTGATAAGATGTGATAATACACTGCTCAGGACCCCTTAATCAGGGCCCCCCAAACCCTACCCCCATCCCCTGTTGGGGGGTTTGGCCTTGGTTACAGCTAACAATTTCAACAGTAAAATGATGAGACCTAACTACCACTCTAGTCAGTCAGTTAAGTGCCATATATGATACACACTTGGGTGATCATGTCTCTTTCAATTCATGACTGACTAGGCAAAATATTTTTCCACAATAGGCTGCTGTTTCTTTCTGCAGTAGACTGGTTGCCAACCAAAGACATAGCATCCTGCTATTCAACCCATAGCTGTGGGGAGAAGAGATGAATTCCTACCTTTCCCAAGGGTATTTGCACTTAAGGGAATGTAATGAATGAATCTAGTACTGTGCTTAAATTTATAAAGTCAAGGTACCAAAGAGGAAAGCTCATCAGAACAATCACCATGGAAACATTTATAGAAAATGTACAGGGAAGTTACATTACAGCAGTGGGAAAGTGATTGAAGCCAAGATGCCAGGTTTAAACAGGCAACATTGCAGATTCTTCTTTGGATTCTGTCAAGTGGCAGACTTATAAAGGTGTAAGATAGACTCTGGCAAAATGTTCACTCCAAAACACCAATTGTGAGTGAGTTATAAATTGTGGCACTCCATACTATTGTAGGCAAATAAACTCTGAAAGACTTTTTACTCACAAGATCTACATTGCAATTAGAAATGATAACCTGCACTCATCACTGAACACTACAGAGTATTATTATCTGTTAGCCTCTTATAACACCACATTTACTCTGATCCATACTGATCCTGTCATCATACCAAATCTTATCGCACAATGCTTGTCTATAGCACAATATGACCAAAATCTTTGCAAATTTTATCAAAATATCTATTATTGGCTAGCATGTATACACTGTACATGTTATCCATCAAGATGTTTCAATTTTATTTTTCATGAAGGCATGTCTTACATTCTAAAATCTATTATAAGTAAGTGTATCAATAAGTTCATAAACTTACTGCTCTGTGGAATAAACTTCCAAGAAGATTTTTCCCCAATCACTACAATCTTAATCTGCTCATGGCTAAGGTTAACCATTACCTTCCCCTCCTACCCACACAAATTGCCTCTTAACATAACCCTCTATCTTGAGTGGTCCTCAGGCCTTGTACAGAATGAATCTTACTGTAAAAAAAGAAAACCTAGATGAAAAATGCATTTATTTATTCTACACAACAAATATTTATCAAAATAATATCCTTCTTTGTCACTTCTCTTAACCTAACATTTCTCTGCTATAAATTGCACATAGCTATGCAAATTCTAGATAAAAATGAATCTAATGTTCATCAACCTATCTACTTATTATGTTACCCTTCTATATTAGACAGAGAGAGAAAGTGAGGGGTATAGTATGAGTAGTTCCAATTCTCATGTTAATTCTCATTATCAGAACTTATTATTTGAAGAAGATTCTAATTTTAAATTCCTCAACAAAACGACTAATACAAAGTCATATACATGCTTTATTTTGACCAGAGATAATAAACAGAATATTGTCACAAAGTTGATATCAATATGTTTCAAGTCAATCAGTGTCAGGCCAATTGGCAAATTCCTTCAAAAGCAGATAAAAATTATTTATGAGAAAAGAGTAACAAAGACAAGAGATAGAAAGATCTTTTCAAAAACTTTGAGTAAAATTAATTCTAATTTTTCTTTTTCATTTAGAAATTAAATCTTATCTTAATTATCCTGGTTACTAATGTTATTTGGTAGCAAAATTGGTGGTTTAATCAGAATTCCAGTGTTAGAAAGTTTTATTTAAAAAAATTTCTTTACTTTTGAAGAAGAGCTCCTGGAAAGAGAAGTTCTATTATTTTGAGTGTCTAACACTGGAATTCTGATTGCAGTAGGGGAGCAGAAAAGATATGAACAATTTTGGAGCATCCCAACCAGGATCAATAAAACTAGTCAGGAAGTAAGAGAGGCAATGTGACAAGCTTTGCAGGATAAATTGCATTTCAAACAGCAGAATAGTGAAGATGTACAATAAAGCATGATAATATAAGATGATGGGAGTTGAGAAGATAGGGAAGAATGAGAAGCATTTTTTAATCAATTTAATAAGATTACACATTCCATTCTAAATTGAAATTCCTGCAATCTGTACGAGAGTTCTAGGCACTTGTGTAAAATAAATTATAACTTTCAATCAGATTAAATTCACAAAATTATTAAACATTTTATTTCTGTATATTCATGTGACAAGACTAATATCTAAATAAAATATCTTTCAGCTTGAAATCTGTTGATTTCAAGTATGTGTATTTGATTAAGGTAATAACTTTTAATCCATATTGATTCCTGTCATTCTACTGTGATAAGATTCAAAATTATATTTGATATAGTGATATTATTTTTAGTGGATGCTCATATTTGAGTAGACTCTCCATTTATTTATTAAACAGTATATTTATTTATTTTCATCTACCAACCTGAATATTCAAGAAAACTTATTAAAGAAATATATTAGGAGTTTATAAAAAATGTTAATTCTTTGAATTCTTGATAAAGTTAAACTACAAAACAGTGTAATGGGAATTATTTATAGCCACAGAGATCAATAGATGTAAAGAATATAAGCAAAATGTTGCAACATTTTACATTGTTGCATCTCCAGATCACAGATTAATGAATTATTATATTTTTTATACTAATGAAAAAATAACTTTGCTAGTTAATTGCATGGATTTGGATTCAATTTTGCAAGTATGAATTAAATCTTTCTGCGTGAATCCATGTACAAAAATATGCAATTGAAACACTTCATTGGGAAAAACACATAATTCCTGTTACGTCTCTTTAATAATCATTCACTTTTTGAAAGCTATGAAAGATCAAAACAATAAATGGCAAGTAAAACCAGATTCAATTCTTTAATTTTTATTGAAGTAATTCCAAGAAATGTGCATATTACTGCTGCAATGTTTTTAATCCATTTAATTTAATTTAATCCATTTCATATCATAAAATCTATTTTAGAAAAGACAGCATCTCAAACATATTTAATCAAAAATATTCTCAAAAAATAAACAGAATTATATCAACATGGTAGCTTATTTTCCAAGATTTGCGTTTTCAATTTATTAATTATTGAAAAAAAGATTAATTCTTATAATATCAGATATCTAATTTTCCAAAATGATTTTGAACATGTCATTGTACAAAATACAGGACATCTACCTTTTCTTATATTAGAGTTACCGATGTAAATTTTCTCAACCAATAGCTGTATCTACTAGAAGGAAAGTTGGGTCAGTGTTCTACAAGAAAATTTTTCTTGCCAGAATCCATCTTGCACATTTGCAAATCTACCATTTGTCCGTGCATTGAATACTGTTGCCATATCTGGTCTGATGCTCCTGCTGTACATCTAGAGATTCTTGGAAAAAAAACAAAGAAGCGTCTTTAATGTAATCGATCCTGACCAGACATCACAACTTCCCATTGACGTGATGTGGCTTCCCTCTGTCTTTTCTACAAATATTTTCAAGGCAACTGCTCTGACAAGCTTTTTCCCCTGGTGCCCTGAATATATGAATTTAAGCATGTTACTAGATTGGCACTTTCACTGTTGAAATAGCTAAACAGTTCTGCCACATGTTGAACTCTTTTCCATCTCCTTGCTTCTTTGATAACTACAATCTTCAAAAGTTTAAATGCAACATCAATTGCCATCTTCTGTCTTCTTGAACCTCATTCACCTTTTGTCCTTTCCTCAATCTTCCCTATTATCTATCTCCTCTTTTACTTTCACTCCCTGTAATCCCCTGCATACTCATGGCATTACCGCCTTGCTCAGAGTGAAATGATTTAAAAAAAAAAAAAATTCTAGGCCATATGTTTGATGACCTAGAAATACATGCTTTAAACATAATTTGCACTTAAACCATGCAAACTTCTTTTAGATTTAAATTAATTTTTGAAATATCAATTAAAATCAAATAAAATTAAAACCACTTCATTATCAGTTTTATACTTTATTCTTCATACTTATGCCATAAACAAATATATATTATTAAATGAAAGGAATGTACATTTGAAACAGTTTCATTAAAAGTGCCACAAATCATTAATCCTGTTGAAATTGTGTGAAATCAAAAATTATTTATATTTACTGAGAGCGATTATTGTAAAGTCAAATCTAACCTCTTATATGTAAAAAAACTCATGGCCATGTTTTTTTTTAAATGTAAAATAACTATTTTTCAGCCAAGAATTCTCAATTTATCCATCATAAGTAATTGTACATTATCTTTGTTCTTTATAAAATTGAGAAAATATTAAAATGTACAAACTACTGTTGAATTTGTGGAGCCAACACATTTCATAAAATATTCTGAAAAAACTGTGAATAAAATCAAGTTTAACCAAAAATCATTCACATTTTCGAAACATTTCCTTACCAATCCCAAATTTGAAAATTTGTTTATCTATCAACTATAAAGCAGACTTTTTTGTACAACAAATTAAAAGAAATATAAAATGTCATAAGAAAACTAGATTTTACATTAGGTATGTCCAATTTTGACCTTTTTAGCGTTTTTTTAGTTGTTTTTTTGTCAGTTGAAAGACACATTAATTTCGAAATTCTTGTAAAAATTAACTACTTGTTGGATTTTAATGAAAACTTCAGAACTTATTCAGAAATGAATGAACTTATTTTAGAAATGTTTGTCTCTTTGAAAGTCATGGTATAAATATTTTTTTTTTTATATCTGTTACCCCCCTCGAACTTAATTTTATGAAAACACAAAAAAAAATTTATTTGCAACCTGAATTTTTTTTTTTTAATTAAATGCACAAAACTCTGAAAAATCTAAATCATCAATTTTTTTGTTAAAAAAATGTCCGAAATTGTCCAAACTTTTACCTCAATTGTAAAAATACAAAACCCAATAAAACTAAGACAATATTTAATTAAGAAAGTTTTTAATGGCTTTTCTGAATAATATATACGAAGGTAATTATTATCTGAAAGAAAAAAATTTTTTTGATGAACAATGAATTTTTACATTAATTTTCTTTTTTTTTTCAATTTTAAGTACACAATATGACAAAAGGAAATGATATATTATGTTCTCTACTTTTTAAAGATCATAAATTTGAAAGCTTATTAAAATCTGACAACCATAATTATTTTAAAAATAATTTTTAATATTCCAAAATTGTATTTAAAATCGTCTACAACGAAAGTACGGATGCACATTGTTGAAATAATGTCACATGAGTAGTTTCCTTTGATAGAAGCAAGTTTTTTTTTTACTTCAGAAATGGCTTTGATTCGTTCAGTAACAAGAAAACAACGCTTGTCAAGTTTTCTGAATATCGTCGTATTATTTTCAATTTTTTTCTTTTTCTATTCAAATATAATCGAATAGTGGGATAAAAGAAAATATCGACTATTTACAATTACAAAAAAAAAAAAAAAAAAAAAAAACGCCCTTAGAAGTCCACCCAAATTTTCAAGTTTGAAATCGAATGCATAAATTCATTGTACATTACTTTGGAATTATTATCCACACGACAAATTATCAATTAAAACGATTTTTGGAGTTTAAATTTTCTGGAGTTAGCTCGCTACTACTCAAACTAAAAAATACTTGTTGAGTCAAAACAAAACCAACATAGCATGTTAATTTTATTAATAAATAAAATAAAACTCATATTAAAATTACTGCCATATAATTATTAATAAATAGAAAAAAATCTGCCTTAATAAAAAAGAAATAAAATCTCATTTCATTAAGTTAACCCGTTTCAATTAATGGTGTTTCATGTAATTTTTATATTCTCAGAAAAATATTTCATGACTGAAATAATAAACTTCAATTTAAAAAAATGAATTTTTTTACTGTTTTATTTTTACTTGTAAAATTTGATTTTCTTTCATAATTTAAATGTTATTTTCAGTGCAGAATTCTTCCTCAAATGTAAGGTAAAAAAAAAAAAAAATTTGAAAGTGAATTTTTTTTAAAAAAATCTAACCAGATTCACTTAAAATTAGAACGAATTATATCACTTCTGTGCTACCATCCAATAAATTTCCGTACCATAAGTTGTGAATATATTGACGTACATCAATCAACGCCTGTCAAAATAGAGCACCCTGGTTGGAAATATCTCTTAAAAAATTTTCTGCTAAAAATGTAAGTAATGTTTCTTTCAAAGTATACTTTAATCATTCTAAATTTCCTAAGATAACAAAAGAAAAAGGTGTAATTGATTTTTCATGATTTTTTAACTAACAAACTATGATCTTTCCGACAGAAATGTCAATAAGTTCGATTTTACGAAATTTTTTGACTCGAAAAAAAACAAGATTTTTAATAAAATTTTTAACATTTATAGGAAGGATTAAAAAATCTGAAAAAATATTCAGAAAATACTTTGGTCTTTCCTCTTTAATAACAACATAAATATTTAAACCTTAAAAATTGTTTTATCAATTTGGGGACCTTTTGTCGTCAAGGTATACCACTTTTTAGTGAAATATTGGACATACCTATTTTACATTATTCAAAAAACTGCACAAAAGTGGAATGACTGCAACCTACTTGATTATTTTAATATTATTTATAGAAAGGGGAAACTATAAATTATAAATAAATTTAACTAACTTAAATTCAGTCATCAAATAAAGAGGCCAATTAAAATAGAAGTTAAAAGATTTATCCATACAAGGATTAATATGTACCCAATACAAGGCCCAAAGGTCACTCACAGTAGAGGGTTATTGAGTGAAACTGAAAAGGAAGGAAGGAAAGAAAAAATTCTCTAGGTCATAGAACTAGTGATCCCACTCCCCTCAAGTGCAAGTTTGACCTGAGGTGACCTCCCAAACTAATTGCACCTGGGTTGCAAGCATTGAAAATCTAGAGATGAGGAAATAGCCTTTCAGACACCGCAGATATAAGGTCCATGTTTCAGAAGAGGAGATACAGGGTCTCTCTCTCTCTCTCTCACAGAGAGAGAGAGAGAGAGAGAGAGAGAGAGTAATTGATGAAGTACTGGAATGAAATAAACTGTAATATTAAATATGAGAGATTAAGTTTCATTAATTAGCATGAATTTTATTACACAGTATTTGAAATCTGACCTGTATGTAAACTTAAACTAATAATAATTCACTGTTTCCCTGCTCCCACTCCCAATTAGCAAACAGACAGAAAATATTGTAATAGATATGTACAAGAAAAATTTGATAAATAACATCATTTGGTAGTTGATTTCATTTTTATTACTGCAAGTGATATTGGTTATTTTATCAACAATGCATTTCACTTGTTAGTAAAGTGGCCAGAAAAAAAAATGCTTTAAACATTTTTATTTCAATCTTTGGAAAATACAATTCCATGCTCCCAATTAGAAACAAAATCAAATATGCTTCTTAAAACTTACAAAGATAAGAATTTAAAATGAAAAACTGTAGCCATAATGGTTTAACCCAAATGTAATACAAGCTTATCTCTTCCTCTGCAGAACATTTATCATTTAACTGAATGAAACATACTATTTACTGGCCATCAAGTTCACAGAAACTGACATACATAATTCTTTAAAATCAACATAAGTTCTACAAACTTAAGTACAGCATAAAATGTTTCATAAAGATAATGTCAAGATATTTAATAAAAGTAAAGTTTGAATAGAAAAAAAATTAGCTAAATGACAGATTTTTAACTCTCAAATAGAACCTAACCTTGTTTTGATTAATTTTTATTTGTTACAAATTCACCCATGTTAACTTTTCTTTCTTATAGTAAAAGTTTCTGTTAATGTTCTCAGAAAATGTTAAACTTTTAAATGTTAAACATTTGCAATATGATGTTAAAAAAAATTTAATACTAGAAGTGAGTTTCTAAGTGTCAGATGTCTTTGAAGGGATTGGCCAGTTAAGAGTCAGTTTGTTAATAAAGAAAATATGATGGAGACTGTAGTAGTAAAGAGTGACATTTATGATGAGGACACTAGTAAAGAAAGTCACAGTGGTGTTGATAACAATAACTTTTAATACACACACACACACACACACACACTCTCTCTCTCTCTCTGCCAAGAGACAGCAAATTGCAAGGACGATATGCAATCATTCAACAAATGACACAGGAAACAAGAATTCATTATAACTGGAAAGTCTATAAGATTCAATTGCTGATTGTTAGGGTTGAGCTTAAAAGAATATTAAGATAAATGATAAAGTCTTTACTTGGTTAGGAAAACAAAAAAGAACACAAAAAAAAAGAAATTAATCTAATATTGTTAATTCCATAAAAAAATTCCAGTGAAGATGCGTATGGGTACAGAGGCCATAGTTACCCAGCCCACCATTTAAATTTTTTTTAAAACTTTAGACAAAAGATGCTTGAATATGGCAGAACTCATTTAATTTTTCTTGCCACACACACACACACACACACACAATATAAATATATTTAGCCCATCCTCAAAATATGGCAGAACTCATAAAATTTTCCATACCACACACACATATATATATATATATATATATATATATATATATATATATATATATATATATATATATATATAGAGAGAGAGAGAGAGAGAGAGAGAGAGAGATATTTTAGAGGAAAGATGTATGACAAAGTGGAAAAGGTTTCGTTCTTTAGGATTTCATCATACTAGGTTTGTTTACACGACTACACATGCATATGAATGCACTGAAATTTAGAAAAGCTTTTTTTTATGCATTTTGGGTACATAATCTAAACAATTTCATTTAGATTATTTTTCTTTTGTTTCCATCATCTTGTTAAATATCCTACATTGTGATCTGCCAAGAATGGTAAACTTAAGTGCCTGAACACAAATTTACTGTAGATGAAGTAACAATTAAAGCACTTTCTAAACCTTTTCATTTAAGTAAACTGTTTTCTCTTTTAATCAGAGTAGCATTTTTTATATCAAAATTGTAGTCAGTCTCATTACAGCGAGCCACTAATGTGTTTAATGTACTATTTTTTTAAAATGTCCCTTTTGTATTCATATAATCTTTTATTTAAACTTGAGGTTTCTCCAATATATTCTTTATGGTAATCCTTACAGGTGATAGAATAAATTCCTCCTTCAAGTTTTGAATGTTTAATGTTGAGTTTAGATAAATTCTTTTCAATTGTAGCTGTGATGGAGTTAGTGGGTAGAACAATATAATTTTTTGATTCATTGGGTTTGTCAGGAGGTACTGCTTTTCTATTTTGGAATATTTTATGAGCCTTTTGTTTCACATTGAATATGAAATAGTTAATATATATTCTGTCTATATTTCTGAGATGAGGTATTATGTACAGTATTTACATTATTCGGACTATTGTCCTCATCTTTGTCGCCATATTTGTCACAACGTTTCGGCCGTTGAAATAAAGGGTTCGGTTCGAAATTCCAACCACCTGAAGAAGGCCGGAGCGTACAACGGCCGAAACGTTGTGACAAATATGGCGACAAAGATGAGGACAATAGTCTGAATAATGTAAATACTGTTAATATATATTATTAAAGACAACTGACAAGATACTGCAATTAAGCTTTTTATTCAATTTTTCTTGCATTTGTACAATTTATATATAAATATATACACACTAAAGGATGCAGTTTTAATTAAAAGAGAGAGACAGTAATTTATTCATGTGAAAAGGTATTTAAAATGCACTAATCTCCAGTATGTATTCATGTATATAAATAAATATTTAGCCACCTTTGATCACAATGTGATTCTCTTTATTAAAAAATCTTTCAAAAATAAAATATAATTTTCTGAAACTTTATTTATTTGATGAATATTAGCTGATTTAAAGTTCAATTAATCTGATTTGAAATAAATTTATTATTACTGTTAGTTTAAAATATCGTAGAATTTTTTTTAACACAGCAGTAGCTGTTTATTTAAGGAAAAAATTAGAAATTCTGCAAAATTTATTTGAGGAATATAACATGAATGCATTTTTTTTTGTATAATTTTTAACTACCCAGTAATCTTAAAAATTTAGGAAAATATTCTCTGCAATCAAATGTTTTATTGAATTTTAGGTACTTTGCTTTAAATTTACTATAGTTATCAATCTTATTTTCTGATAATTTTGTGTATTTACAAAAGAAATTTCAAAATTCTTTTTGCAATATTAGCAGTCAATGAATTGTACCAAGGTTTTCCATTTATGATTAATATAGTTTTTACTTCATAATTATATCACCTAACTGGGAAAAAATAATAGAGAAATTTAAAAGATTTAAAACTTTATAAATTATTCTAATTAATTTTTTTTTTTTAATGAAATCAATTCTTGTAAAAATTCATTATTCACTGAAAAAAATTTTTTTTAAGACAATAGTGTCTATAGTATATGTTATTCATAAAAGCAATTAAAAGCTTTTCTAATTAAATAAGGTTTTATTGCATTTTTATTTTATAATTCAAAGCAGGTTTTCAGTAACTGGTGGTCCTGTTTTACAAGAAGAAATTGATGGTTTAAATTCTCCGAGGAGTTATGCTTTTAATTAATATAAGCATTAAGCAGGACAAAATTTAATTTCTTGAAATGTCATAAAAGTAAATAAGTGGTGGATAACAGATGTAAAATAAATATTTTTACCAACATTTTCTAAAAAAAAAAATAAATAAATAAATAAAAATAAAAAAAATTTTGTTAGAATTTCCAAATCAATGTGTTTTTCACTATAAAAAAGACAGTAAAATTTCCTATACTAATCTTTAGTCCTACCACTGCTGACACCAAAAAACAAAAAAAAAAAAAAAAACAAGATTTAATAATCAAAAAATCCTTTGGTCTTTCCTCTTAAAAAAAAAATTCATATTTTGACAATAAAACTTTGTTTTTACTAAATTTGGGGCATTTTTTCATCATGGTATGCTAACTGTTTAGCAAATCAGTGGAGGTACCTAATATACATATACTCATAGAACAGAAGTTCTCTGCCCACCCTACTTACAAAAATTTGACTATATGACCAAATATCAAACATTTTTGAGAACTCCTTGCTTAGCCAAGGGTTTCAGCATCCCCTCATAAACATTAAAAATATATATCATGAGCAATCAATTCAATGAGTTTACTGTTCATAGCAGTAACTAAGCTTGTCAGGGCAACTGAAATGCCCTTCCCTATCCCATGACTATTTTACTACTGGTTCTTCCCTCAATGCTAACCTGGTAGTCAATCTCATTTGGAACTAGTCTTCTTGCATATTGAGGAAAACTGGGGCAGTAGGTATAAAACAAGATGTCCTAATATGACATGTCTATCCACATCACCAAATGAGTCCCATCTTTGATTTTCCAGTGCATTAGTAGACAAGCTGTATATGAATTACATTTTTCACTCATGCTGGAGAAGTTTTGGTGCCAGGAATTATCATAATTGAAGCAGCAATGAATACCTAAGTTTTACTGTTTTAGACATCTTTCTGATGGTTATTACTATTTGGTATATTCTATACAACCACAAATGTTATCCAGTGACTTTTTATGTATGTCATTGATAATTTTCTCATTCACTCTCAAGTGAATATCCTCACATTACATTGTAAGAAAGATGCATACAATGTTAAAGATTCTACCTACTGAAAATCTCCAGAACAGTGATAAATCTTATTAGTATCTATTTATTGTTCTATGATAAAAAGATAAGCTTTATTTATAAAGAGAGACTTTAAATGGTCTTTAATCTTATAAATGTTGAGAATTAAAACTTAGACAAAGATATTTACCAAGACAATATTATTATGCTTAAGATAATTCTAAGAGAATTAAAATGTAATAATATAGGAAACTTTTACAAGGAAAGGGAAAGAGGTCATTTCAAGGAAAAGAATTATTATTATCATTAATAATAATAATAATAAATAGATCCACTTGCAATGAACAAAAAGCACAATATACTTTTACAGCCTTAAACTTAATGTCCTTTTACAACTTTCATATGGTATTCAGTTCTATGCCAGAGGACAGAGATTAATATGTGCGTGTCCATTCGTACAACTATCTTAATCTCCAATGCTGCTCTATATTATTCTGACATAAATCCATAGTTGGTGAACCCATTTCCTTCAACACACATGATCAGCTATACCTGACATAATTTCTCCATGGACTACAGCTTTTCAATGTTATTCCAGGTTTATCTTTAAAGAGATGCCTGACTAACCTTTATATTCCCCTACCACAAATATATAAACACATATATAAACACAGTTCTTGACCAAGTTTTCATTTGATGAACATTTAACTCTTGTCAGCTATCAATGCTAAATAATGTCCTGTACTGCAACCATCTAAATCTTTTTCAATAAGATTTTGGCTGTTTCCCAACTGTTGTCATCCATTCTTGTACCTCTGTGAAAGCCAATGGGATTCTTGTAAAGGAATTGTAATTCTTAATACTGATTATCTCTTGTTGGTTTGTGTCTAGATCACTACTTATGCTTTCAACTTAATCAAGCCAAAGTCAATAATAGTAAACTAGACACATACCAACAAATCAGACAAGTATAGATTTCAACACTTTATGGTTTTCTTTGATTATATGTTGGGAAATTGGAATCTTTGGAATTACCTGGGTATTTGGGTAGTGGTAGAGTTACATTTGTCTACTTAGCACTGCTGAAACAAATTGATCAGGTTCTTTTTCTTTTCAGTTGCCTTTTTTATTTCCTAGAAGAAAAATTTTTTTCCTCTTTTCTTACAGTTTGTATACTTGATGAGGGCTAAAGAATGGATCAGTCAAAACATGTTAACAATGAAAAGAAGGAATTTAATTGTCCAAACAAAATTAGGAAAGCAATATGGTGACTCTTGAACATCATCAGGATTATCTAATCAGTAAAACTTATCATGTTAAGACAGCTTTTCAGGCTTCACAAGTAAAACAAATTTTTTTTTTTTTTTTTTAATTAACAAATTTAAGGCAGGGGATGTAAGGAATAAATAACACTGATTTAAAAATTGATGAGTATTGTTAAGAACTTCCTAACCTATAAAAATTTTTGCCTGGTCATCAAAAATCATTTGGTTTGCTGAAATATTATGCCTCTTACTACTAACTAATTCTAGATACATTTCATTCAACTACTTTCAGTTGGTTTAATTGAAAGCAGAACTTTTTCAGATCAATTATTTGATTCTTGAGAAGGAACTTGTCATAAAGATTCCTTCCCAATCCCAGCATATTCACTTTTTTGAATGAAGACCTATCTCTGATTATCACAACTTCTCCACAAATTACACACCTTTCTTCTTCATTTGAATATCATTTTTTATATTTCTTAAAATAAAAAAAAGTATCAGATGCGGAAAATGTTGCCTATTTTCTCTCATCTTTAATGCTAGAATCAATAAATAAGAATTTTGACAATTCTTTTGACATGCCTTTTGACATGGCATGATATATGACATGGTGGCTGTCACAACACAGTCAAAAGTGATCTTTGAATGAAGTTAAAACTAAACACTCCTAAAGTCAACTAACAACAAACAATAAATAAGTCTTTTATTATATAAAATAAGATCTGATTATCTTAATTTGACTAATAATAAATATTGACAATGATGCCATCATATCAGATTTTACTTATCAACCAGAATAACTTCTAATTAGAGACACTGAAATAATCCTATATAATGTAAACCTTCTCAGATTTGTAACTAGACTTGTAGAAATGATTCAAGGTTAGAACAATAGACACAAGAGTAAAAAAAAATAAATAAATAAAATTTATCAATTGCCACATTAGTTTTAATTATGAGTATTACCAAAGAATTTTAGTCATATTATTGCTTGGATCAAATCTAAGAAAATCTGGATTTAAAATTATTTTAATAGGTACCTTGTATTACACTTGCAAACTGGTGTCGCATAATCCTCCAATCCACTTTTATTTGATCTCATTACTAAATCCAAAAATATTGATTTAGTAAGAATTGGAAAAGAATGGACTAAAAAAAAATATTTGAATGACAAACCAATTCATCAAAAAGGTTTGTACTTATTATAATAGCCAATATCAAAATTAACAATATGCATTGGTCCAACAATAAGCCAATATAAGAATGATGAAAAAAGTATTATTTTTAATAAATATTTATTTATATATTATTTTTCAATATAATCCAGTGGTGAATACTAATCCTATGAAGGAGTGCTGAAAAGTTTTCTGCCCAACCAAGAAAGGATTTTTTTTTTAAATTGATGTTTGGTAATTTGGTTAGATTTTAAGAAGTGGGTCTGACTGAGAATTTTCCACCAATCCCTTACATATCAATCATTATAAACTGAAAATTTCAGATCAAATTTCAAATAATAATGACATCAGGTCACAGACTTATTGCTCTACTTTTAAATGTAAAAAATTCTTTTTCTTCTTATTACTAGTTTTACTCCATTTTATTATTTTGCTTTTTATCCTTAAAGTTTGTAATTTTATTATATAAAAGCCAGTGTCTCTTTTTATTTTTCAGGTTAAAGAAAACAGATAATTCAGAGAAGCCTTCTCAAATTCTGACCACTGACTTGGACATAAGCAGACAACAAACCAAATAAACCAGCATACCAATGCCAAAATATTTAACTTTAGAAAACTAATTTAGTCTTATGATTTAAAAAAAATGTTGAACATTTGTTATTTCACTGAAGCACTTATATTTGTTTCATTTTTCAAACTATATTGCTGTATTAAACTCATTTAAAACAATGAGACCTAAATTTAACATTTAACTGGGGTTTTCTTATCATTTTTTCCAAATATTAAAGTTTTTAAATACTATTTACCACTTCAGATTAGTCACTCATACTTTTTGTGTTTTTTTAAATATTGATGAATTTTTACTTATGAGCATAAAAGAAATTGATAAGGGGAAAGAAACAAGATGAATTTTTTTTCCTTTTTTTAAAATCAGACTTTTTAAATATTCAACAGACATAATTAATCATTTTTCATTTAATTTTCATGGGTACTATGTTAATAAAATAATAATAATAAATATGAAAATACTTAATCTAAAAACAATTTAAAAAATAACCCATTATCATTTCCAAATTCACTGGTGTCAGTAACCAAGCAACACACATTCTACAAATATAGTTACTTTTATTCCTCTAATAAAGCCTAAATTCTTATTGGGCTGTAAAAAATAAGAGACTATTCAATATTGAATAGAAGAAAAATACAAGGTTTAATATTAATGATCTATAAACAGGTGTTATACAACAAATTTTCAGTAAAATATTCCTCACTCAATGGTATGCCAAAGAGACAATATTTAATTAATGTCAGTTTGGTTAGCAATGCAAATATTCTTTGGCATTGTGTATGTCCATTTTAAATATAGGGTTCCAGTTGCCATAAAGCAAACCTCTAATCAGAGTAAATGACAAAATTTCAGTGCTGACAAAATAAGCAATAGGCAAAGACAGTGAACAATCCTCACCCATCCACCATCACAAAAGTGAATTCAGCTTAAAGATTAAATTTGTAAGTATCAGGACAATATGTTAAACCTTTTATTTTCATATTAAAGAGTAACAAAATTGACAAAAGAAAAAACTAACTTTCCCACAAATTAAAATGCTTTTACGGACAAATACATATACACAAGGTTACAATTTATTTGTATAGGATATATATGTAGGTATATATGGAGTGTTTGCTGCTACTGGAGAACTTCCTTTAAAATATAAAACAATACAGGTCTCAACACACTCCCCCAATAAACACACTTCTGCCACAATTTACCTATTAATGATTCTATCAGAGTTGTGAAAAACATCTGTGATAATGGTATTAGCCATTTGCTTATAAGGAAACATTTGGCATTCATTGAGTGAGCATCCAGTGCTAATTTTGTTTGGAATTCATAAAATATTTCTCTAAAAACAATTTTTCAGGAAAATAAGTTTCTCAAGTCCAGTAACTGCATTTTCTCTTTCCCCATATTAATGGGGGTTTCCTTCCTAATCTTTTATTTAAAATAGTGTGAAATGTCAACATCTTGATTATGTCATTATTTTCTATTTGAGCAACATGCACTATCCTTTTTAGTTGTTGACATCCTCAAGTAGTGTGTATGTGTTTTTCGTTGTTTGGTACAGTTCTTTGTGATTATGTAGTGCCAGTTCACAATGTTTGAAGAAAGATGGTCCTTTCTAATACCTGCACTGTTTATTCACTCAAAGCCATTTTTAATCATTAATCTGAGAAAGTAGTTGTATACAATTGGCAGTTTAGAGTATTGTGGCATATGACATGTCCAAGCTACAACAGCTTTCTCCTCTTTACTGTTGAAAAGAGGGCCTCCTGGGGACCTGTCAGCTGTGCTACTTGGCCCTGTACAAAGTCATTTGTCTTGTGTTCTCTCCAGGAGATCCCAAGAAGGCATCTGAAGAATTTCATTTCAAATGTTTGGACTCTCTTGGTGGTTTCTGCTAAGACTAATTAATAGTGTTATTTTATGATCAAGATTTTCCACAATCTTAAAAGATTTATTAGAAGGAAACCTGTCATTCGTCAATCCACTAGATGAGCCAAACATGCATTTTCATATTTCAATGACAGTTTTTCATCCCCTATATGCAATATTTGACAACCCATCCAAAAGACAATCCTTTTTAAATCTGAAACATTAGAGTTTGTTTTTGATGTTACAGTTTTTAATTATTTTATGATTCTCCACCTACTACCAATATCAAAGACTTTTATTAATTGCAGAGATAACTTACACACACAAACAATAACATGTTCCAATTAAAACAAAGTTTTCTTACACATGATAAAACATTATTTTGTAGACAAACACTAATTACAATCAGGTAAAATTTCATGACTATTCTCTTAACAGTTTCAAACTTTAAAATTGATTTTTGATGACTTTCTATGCATACTATTGTTCCTCACCAAACTATATAAGTATTGGATGTAAACAGACTGCAATATATCAGGAGGCAATAATTTATTATTCACAACTGTTCAAGAATCTTAATAATGCTTTATATTTCAAAATTATAATGCAATATGGCCAAACATCTGTATATTGATTTTGGGAAGTGGGTCACAACATTTTCCCTAATTCACATGCTTTAATGTAGAAAGATTTATTTCTAATCAAAACTTAAATACATAAATGCTGTAAATCTCATAAAATTACTCTGAAATAAATTAATATATTTCTATAACTATTATATAATACTGAATTTATGTTCCAAAATATCTTTTTTGCTTTAACTTTCTTAACATTACTATTTAAAAGTTTTTAAGAATTTATAATTTTCAAACAAAAACAAAATATATTGAATACATTTATTAGGCACAAAACCTAATACTTTAATTCTTTCTAATAACTGTTATATTTTATTTCAATTACTTCATTCCATTCAGATCTTTTCATGAAAAATGAAGAGAGCACAGTTAAAATATATTATGACCAATGAAAAGCAATTATTTAGCTGATGGCAGAGATTATTAACTAATCAACAGAGAGGAAATAAAATTCTCAACACAATAATTGAATAGTAATGCTTCAAAATTAACCTAGATCCATGTTTCTTTAGATTATAAAGCGTGAAATGATTGAAACATGCAAAAATCAATAAATTCAAATTAGGCTCTCTTTATTTTTATCTAATTCCAAGATAAAAATAAAAACCTGCTTTATAAATACATGAGAGAGAGAAATAGTTAAGGATCCTGTCAGATGTAGTTAGGTTGAGTCTGCTTAATCCATTTAGATTAAAAAAACAAAAAAAAAAAAACACACACACACATACACACAAGACACTGATAGAAGTCTTCATTGTTAATCATTTATAATGAAGCAGCATTATGTCAAATCATAACTTAAATGTTTACCTATTCCTCACTGGTGTCAGAGGTCAGAGTTTTAACCCAATTAAAAGTCAGGATTTCA
>OZ038517.1:57113155-57335655 GCA_964036315.1 Acanthosepion esculentum | reverse complement strand
CTCGGTTTTATAATTTAGTAGATCATTAGGTTTGTTATATAATGCTATGGCTAATTTTTCCTCTATGCATAGCTTACAGAATTTATGACCCGCTTTATATTTGGTGCATCTTTTTAATATTTCCCATTTCAAGATGGGGTCTTTGATATTTCCTTGTCTAATTTTCAATTAGGATTTACTCGTATCAGGGTTTTTTCTTTGGGCCTTGAACCTGTATTTGTGCGATTATTTTTGACAGACTTTCATGTTCCTGGCTCTCTCTTTTTTAAAAACTTTTTTCCCCTTCGAGATTGATTTAACTATTGGTAAATCAAGAATTCGAAGTTACCTATATATATATATATATATATATATATATATATACACAAAGTGAACTGGAGCTAAACCTTTGAGTTAATAAAGAAAATGGATTATACACCATTATTTCATCTGGTGTCAGGAGTTTCAGTATATCAAATCTAACAGCAGGGTCACATTTTGCCTAACAAAGTCCTTCTTTACTTATACACTGCTCTCTTTAAATGATTTACTTAAGTTTCATGTAGTTTCCATAGGAGAGTTTTGTTTTTGTTTTTTTTTGGTAGGGGGAGACACTGATGACAACCACATCATTATTTTCATTATCATGATCATCAAAAAATCTGTATATATCAGCAACTTCTATTCATTTGCCTATCAGATACTTATATACTTCTTTTTATAAAACCCAGTCTTATTATCTTCAGTATAAAGTTGGAACTGAGACTGACAAGACCACAACAAAACAATACAATATTATTCATATCTCCTATCTTAAAATACATCATGAAATGGCAATTATATACATCCATTTTCATTCACCATTTCTTTTTCTTCCCCATCTTTCTTTATTGCTACCTTTCACCTCATTATCCCAAAAAGAAAGATGCAGATCATATAAGAACACAAAACCTCAATTCTGCAGAACAACTGTATAATATCTCCCTTCTGCCATTACCTCTTTTGCTTTCCTCTTCCATTTTTCTAGCACACATTAAACGTCTTTATTCTTATATACTTCTTATTTTAGTTCCACTGAACACAGCAGTTATGGATTGTTATTTCAACATAAAGTTGCTTCAGGGAATTTTTTATACCACAAACCAAAGAGAGAACAAGAGAAACACAATTCTCTATTACCACCATGCCAACAAAACAGATAAGCAATATTTTTGATGACTTTGCCCAACATGCTAGACCAGTTTAATCATTATAGACACACCCTGTGACATTTTGTAGCAAAGCATCAGTCATCAAGTCAGTTACACACATCACAAATTCACCAAAAGAAAAATTATTTTGAAATTATTATAAAAGGTTTTCTATGGAATCATGATATAAAGAATAACTGTCAGAAAGTGTCATTTTATTTTTATTTAAGATTCCATTAAGGTGAGAAATATTTCATTTTTTTCTTTTGAGAAATTGGTTATGAACTTTAAAAAGATATTTTGAATGGTATTTTAATATTGTTTCATTTTTTCAAAAAATGGATGATTTTCAAGACATCTACAAATTTTTTATATAAAATAGAGAGATATGAACATTACTTGCGAACATTATATGAGTGCAAGCAATAGTAAAATGGAGATTAGAGAAAGAAACAGAGAGAGTAAAACTAAAAATTAGATATTGTTATCAACAAGTACAGAAACATTTTTATGCTAAAAACCAATGTCTCAGTTAATTTAGAGAAAGTTCAGGCATATACACACACTTACAGATATGACTTCAGTATATAAAAACCATCATTTTACAAAAGTAACATTTAATAAAAAAAATATATTTATAAATAATGTTTAAATTTACTATAAAAATATAAGAAAAAAAAATCATTTCAAAATGATCTATACTCCAAGAAATCAAATTTTTAAAGAATTTATTGTTGATTAATCTGAAAATGGAATGAGTCAGAAAAAGCACCAAAAATCGGAATTTCTACTTCCAGCTGTGGACCATATAAGGATTGACTGGAAAGTTCATAGGTTGACCAAGATGTAAATGTAAATAGACACACCAGTTGGTAGACTAAAACTGTTGTATTCTGGTACATTTTAATGTCTTTTAGTCTACCAACTGGTATGCCTACTTACATTTACATCTTGGTCAACTTATGAATTTTCGAGCCAACCCTCACATAATTACAGAATTTATTAATAAAGGAAAAGAAACTACTGTATTTCTGATTAACAAATGATTTCTTGTATAATGAAATAGAAAACAGACCTTTCAGTTTACAAATATTGCAGAATGTGTCCAAAACAGTAATACAATATTTTCATCACAAGTGTCATTATGGCAGAATAGCAAAAAGACAAGTATTTCTTAAACCAGTCAACATTCAGTAGAGAAAATAAAAACCAACAGAAATGATGAATAGATAATTCAACTTTTGGCACACAGTCATCTTTTCATATGAGTCATCATTTGCTCAATTAATGAATAGCAAAAATATGGATCAAAAGATATGAAGAAGCTAAGAATTTTTTTGAACTATCAACAACCCACTATCAAACATAGCAGACTTTTGGTTATAGTGTAGGGATCAATTTGAAACACAGTCATTTACACCTCCTCAAATGTATGAGGAATTCAATAAATTACAAACAACTTCTTTTTTATAGGGTTCTATGCCCCAAAAGATTCAAGAATGACCAATTCAAAAAGGTATTAACTCTCTCACAACAAATTTGTCATTTTGAAGTATGTTCATACATTCAATGCAGCCTGGTTCTCTATTGCACTCTGGTTTGATAACTTCAATAATTGGAACCTTTTTACAGAATAATCTTTTGGGATTTTTTTAAAATTGTTGAATAAAGGCTCACATTTGAAAATAAAAGCATCTATTAACTTTTTATCATATCACTGTATAAGTGACTAATGGAAACTGCAAATTTATAAACATGTCTGGAAAGAGAGAAATATAGAATACAATTTTATGGGATTCTGTTAATCATATGATGCAAGAAGCAGTTTTTCTTGGGAAAATAAAAAATAAATAAAAATATTTGCAAATCAGTATATGAGAGAAATCAAGTTGTGCCTCTGTGTCCTGGTTATTCAATTCTTCAATTTGGTTATTCAATTCTTCAATTCAATCATTCAATTACTGTTTTATCATGTCAAAGAACACTCATTAACACTTTTGGGTTGTCAATGAATACTCGTCACTTTTGTAATGCTCATTGTAGTAGAGACTTTGTAATTGCAGTACAACTATAGTACGCCATTGAACAATGCTGGTGTCAGACGCCTTTGAATAGCACTCACACTAACAGTACTTGCTCAAAAAGCAACCACCATTTAGTGATCCGTGTGGTGATCAGTATAGAGAATAGTATAGTGAACAGAGTAGAGAATAGCGGTCCGTATAGTAATAGTGGATAGAGTAGAAATGGTGAACATTTAGACATCACACTACCTCCTACTTATGTGTTTACTCCATGGTCACGTGATGTACTTAATTCAATAATGAGATCACCTGTGTTTGCACACTGGCGATCTATGTTCAAACTCAAGCGACACTTTATTCCTATATAACACTATGCTACTGTGTAGCATGATACCTACAATGCCATATGTGAAATAAATAATTAGCAAAATTATTAAACCTATCAAAACTGATTTAATTATGACAACTTTGTTAATACTATCTCTCAAAGAAATGACTACATAGTACAACAGAACAAAAGAAGGGAAGTGGGCCCACCCAATGCTGGGTATCACTACTGGTAAAATGATAAACTCTGTTTAAACTCAAAAGCCAGTTAATATTTTTAGTACCAAACCAAAAACAGATCTATTATAGAGGAAGGGGCCTCTTAAGACAAGGAATTTTAATTTGCCTCTTAAAATTCCTCATTATGAACATCTATCTGGTGATCATAGTCTTATATTTCTTTTTCAGATGGTTTTCTTTAAAATATACATTACAAATTGACATGTTAATTTCAAAAGCATTTACAATTAATTTAAATAGATTTTAATTAAAACAAAAATTGACATTTTCCAATGATAAATGTTTCACATTTTAGCACATATTATTTATTCAGAGAGGTTAATACTAACAGTAATTCCTCTTTATTTATATAAATATCAGTAGAGTTTTTTTTTAATAATTATTCTTGTTGATTTTTACATGCTTGGATTGTTATTTTGATTGAATAACCTGGCTATTAACTAGAGCGTACCTTTCCAAATGCACTAAATGGCAAATGTGGCAAAACAGCTGGATGTCCATTAACTGTTCTGGAGTGAAAGTACAGGAGTGATAATCTTTGAGTGTTGGTGTATGCAAATAAGATAAGAAATATATATCATTGAGAGAGTAAAGCTTATAAAAAAACAGAATGAGGAGGGAGAGATTGTAATAGTAAAACATATATAAGAGAAAGCGTAAGTTATTTGATATGGTAAGTGTTGAATTTTCTGTATATATGAATCTGACAGTAACAAAATCACCTCTAAAATAGTCATTTTCATTAAATTTCTATGTCACATTATTGAGATAGATCTAATAAAAATAAACTGAAAATAGGCCTACTGTGAACTGATGCAAAAATTCCCAGCACCATTTTTTGTGAAAGTGTCTTTGAAGTCTATTCAGTTTTATTTTTATTTTTGCTTGCAATCCCTTCAAGAATTGTTTGTGGAAAGAAAGAAAATGATGATTTTACTTTATTTTGGTGAAAATGTAAAATGCACATTCAACTCTACATATTCTTCATATTTAATATGGGAAACATATCAGCAGATGTTTGACAATGAATCAACAAAGCAGTAGATGCAAGCATATGTTACAAAGGGTTTGCAAAATTTGTTTTAAAAAAAAAAAAAAAAAAGGAGGAGACTGACTTTGAGCTCAAAGATAATGCCTTAGATGGAGTCATAACTTTAATAATGATGAATTGGTACTTTGAAAAAGACAATGCAGCACACACAACCATATGTCATGTAAACTTGAAGAAAAATTAATTGGTAAATTAATCATTGTAATACATTGTTTACAAGCCTTATGGTGAATAATCAGCTATCAGGGTTCAAAATAAATTTAAAATGGTCAAACACTGACAAATAATTTATGCCACAGTAACAACATATCAAATTATTATTAGAGTAAAAATTAAATAGCACGTTTAATTTTACCCTTCACTGGAATATGGTTAGTAAAAGTTAGAAATATACCAAATAACTACTCTCTTATTACCATTAAAAAAAACTTAAATAAATGTGAATGTTTATATTTGAGTTTTTCAAAGGCAAAAGTTACTAAACCAAAAAGAACAGGTTTTATGTTGTGTGTGTTTATTTATATATATATCTTTATAGTTTTTTTTTTAACCACCATTACACAGTATATGGAGAAAGAAAAAGTGATCAGTTCAAATAATTGGAAAGTAATGTACAAGAGAAAAGTGAATTTTAAAATGTGTATTGAACAAAATTAGTTCATCTGTGAGAAAAACCTTTATCTTTAGATAGTGTTTACCATCTACTTCAGTTTAATTTAATAAAAAGCAATGACATCAATCAGTTAAAAATCCATGAAAATTAAGCAATTCTAAATAACAGTTGAATTGGAAAATATGAAAAAGAGTTAATAGTGTTTAAATTCCTCCTACTTGTTAAACATAGGTAAAATATATTTGTCAAAGAATAATACAAGTATGAATCATTTAATCCATTATAATAATTATTGAGGAGAGAGATTTGCTGTGAAAAGTCAATGGAGGAAGAGTAATATATTTTCTCAATATTAGGTTAAAATAAAATTTGATACAACATTTGCATTTTACATTTTGCTCAAATACAAAGGTACAATTTCACATAAGAAATAGTTTGGATGCAATTTCAATTTTTATTTTAGCCCTTATCCTGAATTGTGTATCATTTTCAGTTTGCCAAACTGTTTACTGAAATGACTTACAATTTACCAAGATATTTCAAGTCGGGACTATATTAAACATGCATACAATGAGATCTGATAACTAGTCATATAATTATGTAGCTAAATAGTTTGCAATTTAAGGAACTAGAAAATGTATTGAGTTCAAATTCCATATCTACATATGTTTGAACACAGTTACAAATGAAGATACTAACAGATAGAGCAGTGCACTGTTTACAATAAGAAATTGTAGCTTACAGTCATTAATCAGCATTTGTATTGCTTATATTTGACTCATTAACTGCGGACAGTGCGAATTTCTTTCATTACAGTTCTATGGCTCAAATTAAAATGATGAATACTCCTGTCATAGCTAGTGGACTAAAAAACAAAGATATACTTAAAAATATGCTATATTTCTCTGTAAAACTGAATTAATATGCACATCTATACATATAGATATAAGGAAAAAAGTCATTAAAAGTCATATACTTAATAAAATAAATATGCAGCTGAATACTTTAGCCTTGTGTAAACTGTAACCTTCTGTTATAAGGGAGGTGATGAAAAGTTCTTCACATCATTCACTGTCCAAAATCTGATCAAACATTTTAATTTTTTTTTTATTTATCACTTCTTAGTTAGGCTGTGAACTTTTCAGCACTGACTCATAGTTTCCCCAACCCAAAGTTATCCTGTTTATTTATGCTGTCTACTAGCAAAGTAATTTGGATACATTATCTACATTTATAATGTAATTCAAGTCTAAACAAACAAAATTATCTTTACACCAATATGCCTAAGTTAAATATCTAACATCTTTATCATCACAACAAAGATATTTGCCTCTTTAGGGGGCACACATTACCACTTTATTTTTTATAAGTTTTCTCTCTCTCTCTCTATATATATTATATATATATATATATATATATATATATATATATATATATATATATATATGAACCTAAAGAGCCAGGTAAACCTACCTAGGTTTCACCTACACGGATCATCAGGGTAAGCTGGCCCCAAATGAGTATAACTATTTATATTTATATTATTATTATTATTATATATAATATATATATATAAGGTTAATGGCCAGAGTTGAATCAAACCAGGAAACAGTGGTATTAAAATGTGTTCAATACATGTGTGAAAAAGAGCTTTTAACTTTAAAAAAATCAGGAGATTAGTTGAATTTTATACCTTGGTTTCAACCTTACAGTATCCTCAGGCAATTTTTATCAAAAATCGCCTGAGGATAGATATATAGATATATATATATATATAGTTGTAGGAGGAAGAAGGAAGTGTGTGTGTGTGTGTGTGTGTGTGTGATATATATATATATATATATATATATATATATATATATATATATATATATATATATATATATATATATACACATACACACACACACACACACTTCCTTCTTCCTCCTACAACTTGCTTTACTCCCTTTATTTTGATTTTTCTGTCCACTCCAGCTATTGAGTATTCATACTTTTAACTCCAATTTCCTGTTTGCCAATTCATTCTAAGGTCACTTAATCTACTTTACAGGCAAGTGTAATGCAAACAACAATAGGGAAGGCATTATTATTGTTGGCAAACACTGATGAACTTCCTTTTTTTTTAAAGTCTTCTTTTTCTGTGTGAGTGCTTATTTATGTGGGTTGGGTATATGCTTCTTTTGTTTTAATATATATGCTTTACCTGTTCTTTTTTTTTCATAAATATACAATCTTCGAATACTCTACTACTTTTGATGCAATTTGTCATTTTCACTGAAGATTTAAAATTTCTACTTGTAAATTCTCATTCATATATGATTAATATTTTGCTTGTGCATAATCAGTATTTGATTAACAATTAAGTCAAAAATTATTTTGGCTGATAATTTGATAGTCTCAAACAATACAAATACAAGTGACTTTGTTTATTTACATGACTATATATATAAGTAAACATAATCCAATAGAACAATTGCAAAAGTAATTACATGAATAGAATTATAAAACAAAGAAAGATTTAAAAAACAAATCAATCAAAACCTATCATCTTTTTGGTCTTATTGTTTATAGCACACACACACTTATCACTGCAATTAGACCCAAATTATAATCAGCTTTTTCTTGATAAATACCAGACTTCATAAAACTATTTCCTTTTTCTCTTGAAAATTTTTGTATTTGATAATGTGCTGAATTTATTATTAGAAATAAACACATACAATTTGCATATAGCTAATTATTTTTAAACAGTTTTTCCATGATTTTCTCTTGGCCTTTTCCTATAATTATTTATTTTTTTTACTGTGAAATAATACAGAAGTGATCAGTTAGCAATATCATAATTCTAAGAGCATTCTATCATTAAGCTAAAATGGACTGTCTTAGTTTTATCTCCTTGGCTGTTCTGGTATCATATTCTTCATGTTTCCAAAAACGTAGCAATACAGATATAGTAATAGCAATTAACAGAAAAAAATTACTTGTTTTATGTGTTACTGAGAGTGGGGCAGAGGGAATTTGTAAAGAAAGCATCATTTGTATTCAAAAATGTAATCCATTCTTCAGTCAGCTTTCTATTCTTTTTTGTTGCTACAGACATCATTTCCTTTTGTTACATAAAATTTTTATTCAATTGTTTCATAAATGCATGTAGAGCACCAAATAATGATTTGGATATGGAATCATGTATGGAAATATTAATGGGACTAAGCTAAGGAGGAAACAACATTTGATATAAAGTTAACAATAGCAACATTGTTCTTGATTCACTTTTAAAAAAATGTAACGTTTACTGCCTTGGTAACAAACAAATTTATCATATATCACACTATGGGATGAAAGGTGGGTAATATATAGTATAGCATTGTTGTTTGTCTACAGTTCTGAGAATTTGTTTCTTGGAATTTTTTTCCACATAAGTATTTTCTAAAAGTGGACATTTTGGATAGGGCAGGGAAGATGAATGTTTGCTTCTATAAATAATTAAAGATTGCATTTGCTGTAAAAAAAAAAAAAAAAAAAAAAAAAAAAGTGATTTCATCTACAAACTTATAAAAATTTGTTTATGTAAACATTTCTTATTACTAAAAACATTATTTTAGTGGGTACATGTGTTTCAGTTGCTATCAATGCTTTTTATTTTGTTAAACAGTAAAATTAATAAAAACTGGCCTAAAGAAAAGGAAACCAAACCTGTATCCCTTTTTTTCCATCGGGGAAACTACTTTTTGAGCCAAAGTGTGCCACTATCAGTTTGATCACAGAGACCAGCCTGACAGAACAAGCTTTTGAATTACCTATTTAAGCAAAGCACATTTCTTGTTAGGACTTCTATGAATCTATATCTGCTCGCATTAGTTTTGTACCCCAAATGTAAACAAATGTAATTTTTGAAAGTCAAAGTTTTTGAGCCTAAGTGTGCTGCTACCAGTATAAGGATGCCAGTTCAATTCCTAACAGACACACAATTTTTTTTTTTTTTTTGCTGCTTTTTATATAAATGTGTGATCTCTAATTTCCCAGTTGGCCTAAAAATATTCTTTCCTGAATATATTAACATTATAATACATTAATCAAATGACTTGAAGTAGAAAAACTACATTGAATCAATAGTTGCATCTACTGCAAGGAAAGTTGGTTCATGGTGTTGTGCCAGAAGGTTTTTCTCATCAGAGTCCATCTTTCACATTTATAAATCTACCATTCATCTGTGCATTGAATATTGTTGCCATTTTTGGTCTGGTGCCCATGTTGTTCATCTCAAGGCTCTTGACAAAATCCACAGAAGGATCTGCAATGTAATCAATCCTGACTTGGCATTTCGACTTCAGTCAGTTTCTCACAGACGTGACGTGGCTTCCCTCTGTCTTTTCTATAAATATTTTCATGGCATCTTGCCCTGACAAGCTTTTTCCCTTGGTGCCTCAACTACATGAAGTTAAACATGCTACTATATTGACATCTAAGTCCCAGCTTTTTACTGTTGAAATAGTTAAATAGTTTCTTTTCTCACACTTCCCAATAGTGGAACTCTCTTCTGTTTATTGTTTCCCTTATAACTACAATCTTCAAAAATTTAAATGCAATTTTAATCACCATCTTCTGTTGACTTGAACCCCATTCATCCTTTATCCTTTCCTCAATCCCCTCTATACCCAGTCTTTTCTCTGACTTTTACTCTCTGTAACCCCCTGCGTACTAGTAGCATTCCTGCCTTGCAGATGAAATGGTTTAAATAAAAAAAAAGTGTCTAATAGGTGTGTACATGATTATTTAGAATGACACTATATAGATCAAAGCTGTTTCATTCAACAGTTCATGTCAGAAAGTTTTATAATCCAGTGAGGCAAAAGTAAAAGAGAAGCATTATTTGTGTTTTTATTTAACAAGCCTTCTAGTGCAAGATCATGGGTGTAAGAATGTGTAACATTTGACCGGTCCCTACTGAGATTCTGATCTTGAACCAGCCTGATATAGATATAACCATCAATATATTTGTATGTTGATTTAAACATGTAATTTATTATTGTTATTAAATACACTTAGTTTAGGTACAAGGACAAAAGTAGTAATAATTAGCAGTAGTGTCTTCCTAACCATTTCAGTTTTTAAACCTTTTGCATATTCCAGAAAATGATGAAATATTTCTCTTTTAGATATCAACAGGAGTACATAAAGTTGACTATTCTTCCCATCTATCAAAGAAGAATAAAATCTAAAGGAAAGAGAGAAAAAAAAAAGAAAAGACTCTGTTAGGTTTAGTGTAAGTTGGTCAAAGTAGTAATACCAAAGTTTAATAGACAAGGACTATTGATTTGGGTTGGGAGACAAACTCAATTTGATTCATACTTTAAGAGATGTAATTTTGTGAAAAACAAGGTTAGGATTGAACCTCTAGGCTTAAACTAGTTAGTGATTAATAGTCAACTGTTACAGTATATAGATGTCAAATGTATATCTCAACGAGACTTTATATGGGACAGAGGAAAATTAAAAAGGAGAAAATGAAAAAAAAATAAAAATAAAATCAGAGAGATCAGAATATCAATTTTTAAATATATAAATATGTATAAAATGACAGTATTATTAATATATGGATTGGCATGTCTGACAAAAATTAGTCACTTAATTTATTATCTGAAAGTTACCATGTTGCTCAAGCAGAAAAAGGCTAGTGTAGTGGATAAGTCACTTGTCTGGTTACCTCCAGGTCAGGTATTCAAGATTCATTTATTATTTTATATATCTGCTTTATTAAAACAATAAGTTACTGACAAAAAATATACATTATTATTTCATAGCTATAGTTGTATACCAAATAATAATGGCTTACAGCCACATCACATTGAAACACCAGTTCCTATACAATCACCAAAGTTAAGCAATGTCAAGCTTGGTCAATACCTTGATGGGTGAACACTTGGAAATACCAGGTGCTGTAAGCTTGGATGTGCAGGTGGTGCAATGGATAATGGCTTGGAATTGTTAACTGGAGAGCCAAGTTCCAATTCCACTTGGGTTCATTATATTCACTTACATGCAAATACCTTTGAAAAATGTATGAATCCTCCACTTCTCCCCCATTTAGAAGTTAATTAGTAAGACATATCACTAAATCATTATTATCTAAAAAAAAAAAAAAAAAATATTTAGATATCTGCATTAAAAAACCCAGAGGCCGATATGCCACTAAAAACAAAAAAAAAAAACCCAAAAAACAACCAAATAAAAATGCTGATAGAATTAGATTATTTGCTTTATTTTTTTTTTTAATTTTCTCTGCCAAATGATTATTTTGTTTCAGTTTATTAAATTTACAGTCTTATTTTATTGAAAAATTTCCAGTCTTGATTATTCCAGATTTATTTGGTACAAAAGAGTAGATAAACAAATATTAAAAATGTTCCTCAATTATAATGTCTAATATTTGTCACTAAGCTTATAATATTGACTAAAATTAAATTTCATTATAAAAATTTGATCATTTTGTAATTTCTATGAAATTGTAGAAAAACTTTTTGCAGTATTCTCATAATGTTCTCAGTCTTTCAAAATACTGAATTTTATTTTAAAATTAACTTGCTGATAAAAGTAGAATTATATAGAGAAAATTTATTCCTTTTACAGTTATGTTTATATATAGTTATTATTACATCAAACACTATTTTTCATGAATACCTGTATTTGAGTAGGTACACTGTTTTTTAAACACTTTATTTTGCCTACTGGTCTGTGCACTCGAGAAAACTTTTAAAAGATTTTAGCCAATAAATAAATTAGTCAATATCAATTTTTTTTTCTTGCATAATTCCCTTTTCAGGATCAAAGCAACTTCTGAAATGGGTACAGTATTTGAAAATAAATTCTCTCTAAGAAAAATAAATTTCATGCTAAAAAGTATTCTTGTTCTAATGAACTTTTTGACATCAATGAGTTTAATTTTAAAGTCAATGAAGTATAGAAAGATCCATACATAGATTAAAGACATTTGATAAAATACAACACAAAGAAATTGAAATTTTAGGAAGGCTCAATTTACCTGTCTATATTTCTGAGATGAGATATTATGTACACTATTTACATTATTCAGACTATTGTCCTCATCTTTGACGCCATATTTATTACGTTTTGGTGGTTGTACGCTCCAGCCTTCAAGGACACATGGTACAGTGGATAAAGGCATTAGTTTTAGATCCAGTGACAGGACCCAAAGAGTGTGAGTTCAATACCCGGTTAAGGCAGTGGAGAACTTGGAGAGGGGAATTAACAGGAGATAACTGATAATTGACATCCATTAAACATGGCACATGGAACTAGAACAGTCTACCTCAGTGAGTGAAATAAAGGGCTCAGTTCGACATTCCAACCACCTGAAGGAGGCCGAAGCATACAACAGTCAAAATGTTGTAATAAATATGGCGACAAAGATGAGGACAATAACTGAATAATGTAAATAAGGCTCAATCTACACTGACAGCATTCAACCAATCTATAACCTCAACTGGGAAGAAACAGCTTACATACAAATAGAAATAGGTTATTACACAAAGATAAAAAGCAGAGTATGACAAATATTTATTTACCTGTATAGTGAGGTGATTCTTAGAGGATTTGAAGATGTAGCAGGTATTTATTATCAATAGACATAACCTTAACAACATACACTATGTAGATAATACTGTGTTGATGGAAAATTCAAATGAAAAACTGAAAGATCTATTAAACAAGTTAGTTGAATAAAAGCATTAATTGTAAGAAAACAGAATGCATAATTGTCAGCAAAAAGGGACAACACAAAGTGCAAGTTATGTATTGGGAACACAAAAATCATGCCGGTACAGAAATTTAACTATCTGTATTGTATTTCAACAGAGGATAGAAAGTGTAACACAAATCTGAATGTGCATAGGAATAACTTCAAAATAACTCTCAAAAACTGAGCAAAGTATTAAAGGATTAGAAAATGTCTTTAAAAACAGAAAAACAGTTATGTAATGTCTAATATCCTATATATCAATGAATGTTGGAGAATTTCCTCACAAATGAAAAAACTTGAAGCATCAGAGACATGGTTTCTACGGACAAGTGTTGAGAATACCATGGAGAGAACATGTGAAAAACAAGTTTTAATAAGAATTACAAAGAAATGATAATAGTGGTTAAACTAATAATAATAACAACTGTATATAAATATAACTGTAAAAGGAATAAATTTTCTCTATATAATTCTTCAAGAAATGTGAGTAAATGGATGACAGAAGAAGCATCACAAAGACAAAGAGGGATTATAAACAAGCAAAAATTACTTAGAGCAATAAAGACAAGAAATTATGAATCACTACAACGAACCATAACCTGAAGGAAATATATATATATACATATATATAATGTAATAATAATGGCCTCTCCCGTTGGTTTCAACATATGAGGATGTGACAACTTAATTGATTCAGTTATGAAATTTTGTGTGATAATCTTGAGTGGCACTTAAGACCCGCTAGTGATTTACAAAGGAGGCCGCACATGGAGCAAGAGTAAGGATTGTGAGATGAGATCACTGTTAGATTGGCTGACCTTTTAGATCTTGCTCTTGCTTCTTGTAGATGATTCAGACAAGCTGATTAAAAACTGCTGAGTCCAGTAAAACACATAGATCTCCATTCTACCTGTGCCAAGGCTAAGCGCTCAAGGGTGTTATGAGATGTATTGACAGCTGACAAGTTGCTCTTCAGATAGAAACCACAAATGTTTTTGGTTGTAATAAAAAATTAAAAAATATACACGCACACACATACACATCCTATGTTGTGTAGTGTTCATGTGTGTGCTTGTGAGCAGTTTTGTTCTTGTCAATATATATATATATATATATATATATATATATATATATATATATATATATATATATACACACACACACATGTACATGCGCACTCCATCTCTAAACACAGAGAGACAATATTCACTTCCTTAGTTTCATACCACAAAAAGTAAATCCGTGAACACTTATGGCAACTTTTGACATTAGTAGCCGATATAGCAACATGCCTCATGAATTAGGTAAGGAGGCAATCTCATTCTGAATTGGAAAACATCCAGAAACACTACATCCCAGATTCACTAAAGAATTCATTATCAATAGTATAGACCTAATTCTAAACAATAACACATTTGAATTTGACAGCAAAAACTATATCCAAATCCTAGGTACCACAATGGGAACAAAAATGGCACCTACATATGCCACCCTAACATTAGCTTACCTAGAGGAAAACCTCTATGAAAAGATAAAACAAATATATGGGGAAAATAAAAAAATAAATCCTGGAAACGATACTTAGATGATTGCTTCATTTTCTGGAAATCCCTAGAAGGTGATATTAACCAATTCCACACACTATTTCAAAACTTACATCCAAAAATCAAATTCACCCAAGAATATAATTTCAATGAATTACCATTTTTAGATATACTCATTAGAAATAAAAACAACCGCATAATCACAGACTTCTACCACAAACCTACAGATACCCAACAATATCTTCATTTCAGGAGCCATCACCCAAAAAGCTGCCTGAAATACATCCTCTATTCTCTAGCACGTAGGGTTTGTACTATAATGACTGACAAACACCTCCAAAAAAAACCCACCCAGAACTACATAAAACTCTTTAAAAAAAAAAAAAAAAAAAAAAAAAAAGGCTACTCCACAACACTAATAAACAAAGGTTTTGAAAAAAATTCCTTTAAACGAACTACGAAATCCAAAGAAACGTAACATTTAACAAACTCTAGCATATGTTTCAACACAACAACAATCCAGAACTATTTACAGAAATTACAAAAAATCTAGACCTACTTAGCAAGAATGACAAACTGAAAAATATACTAAAAACAACCAAAATAATTAAAAGCAAATGCCAATCTAAAAACCTAAAACACATACTAATCTCATCCAAATTTAACCAACACACAATACAGGGAGTCACAAAATGAAACAAAAAAAGATGTGGGGTTTGTGACATCATTATAGAAGGAAATTCCTACACTTTTGAAAACCCCAAACGACATTCATAATAAATAAAAATTTAAACTGCAACTCCAAAAATGTGATTTATGCACTCAAATGCACAAAATGCAAGAAATCATATATAGGTATCAGTCAAAAACTAAACAACAGGGTCTCCCTACACAAAAGCTACATAAAATTACCAGACAACAGAAAACTCTTTGTATCACAACACATCTATAAATGTAACCAGGGTGAATTTAAAATTATGCCAATATTCCAAACAGACAATTATTCTTACCTACAAATACAAGAATAAAACTTCATAACCAAATTTAAAGCAGCACTAAATAGATCATAACCCCACATGCAAAAGCACACAACATGCACACATAATGGCCAAATACAGTGGTCAAACCACTCGAATCCCTGCGCACACACTCACATGCAGGCATATGTGGAGCATGAATATGTATATACATATTGGCAAAATCAATAGACTGCTCACAGGCACGCGTGTAAACCTTACACAACATAGGAAGTGTGTGTATGTATGTGTATACTAATTCCTTATAATAAGACAGTATGTGTGTATAGAGAGGGAGTGCACATATACATGCACATACTGATGTGTGTGTGTGTGTATATATATATATATATATATATATATATATATATATAAAGAACAGAACTGCTCATGGAACCTTACACAACATAGGAAATAAGTGTGTGTGTGTGTGTGTGTACATATGTGTATACTAATTCCTTATAAAAAGACAGTATGTATATATGGAGAGGGAGTATGCATATGTGTACGCATGCTGACAAAAAGACCAAAAAAAATGGAAATAAATCTAAGAACACACAGGTGTCATTAAAAGATAAGAATATGGATATCTTTCTCAACCTTTCTCGGACCAGTCTTAATTGTTTTATTACACTTCATAAAGAATTCTTTCACTGCTAGTTCAAGAAAGACATTTGGGTCACTAACACACAAAAAAGAGAATGTCTAATATCAAGAATATTTAACAGAAAAAAAAATAAGAAAAATTAATTCCTTTTAATAATATGTGGAAATATCCACTCTTTGCCTGATGAAGCTTGCAAGACCAGAAACACATGTAGCAAAATTATGGAAAATAAAGCATCCACATTACAACCAAAAACGTTTGCGATTTCTCTCTTCCTTATATTATACACACTTTTCTCTTGGAACTACTATAACCTCTTCCCATTATACACACATATATTACATATATATATATATATGAAATGAATGGCCATTCATTTTCTGAGCACATCCATTGTCTGTATGTGATGCTAGCCAATCCTTGTTGGAGACGTCAACAGAGCTCACCTGCAGTTTAAATGGCTGAGCAGTATAGACTGCATGATCTGGCATGGTCAGCAGTTTGAACAAAGCCAGTGCACAAAGTTTTGGTCCTGATGTTTTGTGACTTTGTGCTGGCACAACCATCAGCAGCTTCCAGACAGTTCCGTATAACCAAATTCATTTACAATGCCATGGTATGCTTACCAGTCACTTTCCAAAGATGCCACATGCTGGGATCACCACCCCAAATCAATAACATCAAGAAGTTGCCTTCCTGACAAATCACCTATGGTGAGATTCAAACCCAAGTCTCATGGCCAGAAAGAAAATTCTGTCTACTCAGCCATGTGCCCATTTTATATAAAAGAAAAAAAATTTCAAATCAAATAATGATTTTCCCATTTATATAATTATGCAAAAATTTGCTCATTTTGTTAATCGTAAATTTACATTTACAGTACAGAATCATGTAATGAAATCCCAATTTTGAACAAGTTTTATTGTAAGAAACTAATCAGTCTGTTAATATTCAAAGACCTCAAATGGTAGAAACTGATTCTAAAAATACTAACTTGATTATTTAAACCAAATGTTGAATAATTTTTGTTCTGATTTATAAATATTTTTTTATTATTTTTGTTTTCAATTGTAATGTCAACATAATTTATATTTTAATAACTAAATTTTGCCAAATATTGTTAAGTAATTTAACTTTTAGAATATTATCTTGTGAAAGATTAAAAATCCTAGATTTTATAATTATTATTATAACTTTTAGAAGTTTGCTCCTATAAATGATGTTCAACTTTAAAGTTGAACATCATTTATAGGAGCAAACTTTATTTTGTTTTTTCTTCTGGAACGAAGAAATTCTAAGTGATAAAAATTGACATTTCAAACATTTAAATAAATAAAAGGTTTGAATGAATTTTTTTTTCCACAAGTTTGTACAAACTTGTAAAAAAAAATTAAATTTCGATATTTACTTCATAAATCAAAATCTAGGCTTAGAACAAAAAGTTATTGGGATTTTTATGAAAGAAATAGTGCTTTTTCAAATAAATCATTTGGTAATTTGTTATTTTATATGTTAATTATTTTTTTAAATTTTTTATTCATCAGAAATATGGGCCATAGTAGCTCCAGTAAATGTTGGTCTAGAAGATAAGATATGATGTGAACTCCAGACCTTCATGTTTCCTGTGAATGTGTTTGCTTATCAGTGTCTGATTTTATTTTAGGAGTTTGGGGAGAACCGGGGATTTAAGAGAGAGCTGCTCACTTGATCCTCAGCTACTGAATTTTTGTGAGACACAGATTCAATGTGGAAGTATTAGATGATAAACATGAATGAAGGGTTTAAAATGAACCTATGAACATATATATATGCCATATTTTTCATTAATAGAGGAACGTTCTCAAATGGTCTCTCTTTATCAAAATCCTAAAGATTTTATTTAAAATGAATTAAAAATATAATTCCAATTCAAATTTTCATGTTTGTTAATGTTTCCAATTCTGGAATTGCAGAATGCCTAATACTAGGTTGGCCAGAAACATTAAGTTGAGTTAGCGAAAATGATGGACTTTATTTTGAAAAATAAATGTTGACATTGCTCCATAAAATTTTGTTGTTTTCTTTCCACTTCGTGAGTGAGTCAGGACTAACTAATAAATAATCCAACTTGTGCTTTGTCTTTTATGAGAGATCTATTCACAGTAGTTAAAGAGAGCATTCTGCTTACTATTTGAGTGTGCTTAAGATTCTTTATATATTAAGTCTAAGCAACCTTCCCTTTGTAAGTAGAAAGAAGAGTTGCTAGGACTATCTAGGATTCATATTGCTGATACTCTGATAGTATTTTTTTTCTATCCTTTTTTTTTTAGTCATTGTGCACATATTTATGTTTTGTTCTTAATTGAGCTCTAAAGAGTGGGGAAACAATAACCCCTTTTTTGTTGTTTACTTTTTGTTATATTTTCCAATCACCACTTTATAGTGAGTAATGATTGTTTTATTTACCCTTGCTCTTCCTCTCACTGTTTTAATATATTGCATATCTCGATTTTTTCTTAAGCCATAATAAAATTTTATACTCACCACAGATTATTAAATTTCAATTCAATAAATTTTATATTATTTTCTTATAATGTAAAACTTTCCTTCCAACCAGATAAATAATCTGGTTGGAAGGAAAGTTCTCATGGTTTGTAAATAAATTTAATGTTCTACAAACCACAAGAACTTTCCTTCCAAAAAGATATAACAATGCATGTAAATTGTTGCAATTTTAATATCCTTTGCTTAAATGTGATCAGGCAGTTATTGTTATCCCAAAACTGATAAGTGGATTCATCTGTATTTATTTTAGGCAATACTCTATATAAATTAGAATAATACTTCAAAATATTATTACATTGAGCACCAATATTACGTGATTAAATTGGATACTGGAATGATCCTTTTTTTCTCTTAAAAAAATAATTGGTAAAAAAAATGAATATTTTCATGTAAATTTGTAATTATTAGCAATTTCTTTTCACTATGGTGGGTTTTGTAGGAATTTCCATTAAATATCTATTTCTAGTATGAGTGTGTGAATAAAACACATCACAAAATAGTAGTGTTATTGTGTGAAATGTCTTCTTTACAAGAATGAAAATATGCTTGTGTGTACATACAATTGATGCAATGAGTATGCCTAACAAAATTTATTCATGCACTATACCCATTTTTCAAATATATTAAATTTCATCAGAAAAAATGATATAAATGAATCTGTTTAGTTCAATTTTCTACCAGTTAATATTATTTTTTAAAACAACAGTCATCTAAAAGTTTTTAGGATTATGTAGCTCTTTTGTAAACAATGTAATTATTAAAGTAATATTACTAATTATTAGACTATATTACTAATAAAATCAAATGGTAATTATTTAACAATATTGTGAATAATTTAAGATTATGAACTTCAGTCAGATCTTTTTATACCATAAAAAGGGAGAAATATTAATTTATCATGATTTAAATGAACATTTAAGAGAACTATTTTCTAAGATGAAGTATTTTCATTACATTTTTATTATAGCAAAATGACACAAAACAGAGAATTGTGGTATAAAGGAGAAACCAACCTGCTTCTAAATATTGGGCAGCAAGAACACATACAAAACATTATTTCAATTGAAAACAACTAAATCAAATTTAGTATAGCATGTACAATATGAAAAGGAGGTGGGAGTGGAGGTGCACACTCTATGGAGTGAAGTTTAACTATCAAATGTATGATAAAAGAAACCGCATAAATGGAGTTGTCAAAAAAAATGAATCCATAAATAAACCAAATGTAGATTATTGCTTAGAACAATTCATTTTAACAAATCAAGTCTTCTATATTCAGCAGAACAGAATTTGAAAGACTATAGCACAGGTCAATATGGCAAGTAACAGCAAAAATGTTGATGTCTTTGATAAGAGTGGACAAAGATCTTTAAATTCCTACTGCTCTCATGTTATCATTAATGTGATTGTTGCTCTGCTGTGTTCTAATTCATGAAGAATTGATGCAACATACACAGCCAAGGATGTCTGTATAATATATCAACTGAAATGTTATGATAAAAATCTACAAAAATGAAGATAATTGTCTTAAACAAAAAAAATGAATCGAATAATGAAATATAAGCTGAAAAGCCTGACCTACTTACAAAAAATTACTATTTCAATGATTAATATCAGAATACTAATTTTTGGGAAGTAGGTTGGGCCAAGAATTTTTCATCACCACTTTGTATAGATAAGATCTGTTTATAATACTTTGGAAATAATTGTACAAAGTTGAAAAAAAAAATAATTTCTTGATTTCACATCAATATATTCTTGACTCGACTGGTTAATGCTTAATAAACCTTACCCTGTATAACTAAGTTTTATACAATGATGAGCGAAAACATTATGACTACCTGCCTAATAAAGCATTGATCCCAGAAAACAGATGAACATGAGTATCCCTTAGACCACACCAGTTCGGAAATTCAATTCTGATTTAATCTTTGAGCGATAACAATTTAGCCTTTATCAAAACCACTAAAATCTTCTTTCTTGCCCATAACTATAATATTCAACATCAAAATGAACTTACCTATACCTCTGACCTTTGACATACAAATAATTTTGATATGACAGTAGCTGGCATTCTTGTTACATATTGCTAGTTATAATATTTTGTCTTGTTATTGTATCTTGAACTTTGTTGCTTCTACGTTCTATGATTAAATTTCTATCAAGATTTTAATTGGATAAATTTTAATGTTCTGAATTGTTTAGGTTTCATTTATTACAATAATCAATATCTTGGCATGAGATTAATTTTAAGAATGGTTTTCTTTTTCAAGTTTTTTTATCAAATATTAAAAAAATTTGGCACTGCTTAAAAAAGTTAAATTCTATGACTTTATCTTTTGTTTGGAATATTGCACTTCAGATATATGTGTAAACATTAGAGAGGTGTGTGTTTATAGTTTTAAATAGATATAAGATACCTACCTGTCCATTCTGATGATGTTTACACATAATCAATAAATGAAACTATTTCCATCCATCCATTTTTATTATCAGTCTGTTTTTTTTTATTATAAAAAACAATGCATGTTTAGCTATGAAATTTGTACAAAGGCTAAAGTCATTCAGAATTTTCTTACTTAAAACTATTTCTTTGATAATCAACATTTTCTGACTAATTTTACTTATTCTGATTTACTGTTGACATTGAGAGGAAAAAGACCAAGGAAATGTGTATCTCTGGATAACTTTTAAGTGTATAACAAGTGAGAACAAAGTGAAATCATCTTATAAAATACATAAATTTCTTGAGTTCTCAAATGTGGTGGCATTTTTCTCTCAGCTGCTCCTCTCATTCCAAGAATTTTCAACTGTTTTTCTTGTGGCATTTATAAACAATAATAAAATCAGTGAATATTGTATGATGTATACATGCATTTCAATGCTAAACAGTTAAATGAAAACTTATTAACAAATCAGATTTCCATTTGACTTGTAACTTACCCAAGTGTTATCTGGTAAATATATATTGAGAAAATTTTTCAAGATTAGTTAGTTTGTTTTTATTTTTTATCTTCATAAACATTTCTTTTGGCAAAACAATTTTCTATACATTACTTTTAAATTGCAAATGGGAAGTTTGTAAAATTTACCCTTTTTATGGAAACATATGTAAATAGGGTAACCTGGATGAAATAGAACTACAATGGAAGGAATGCAATTTGGGTTCCATGATTGTTTCTCATAAATCTCATTCCACTTAGAAAAGAAAAACTAAGGGGAATGGGGTTTTAGAGAAACAATACAGCTCAAAACATTTCTCGGTTAAAAGGCCTCAAGCAAAAATGCTTCCATGAATAGTCTTGCAAAAATTTATAATGTATAATAAAAAAGACCTTTCTTATTTCACCTAATTTTATAGCTTTCTCAATTCCAAACAATGTCAGATTTTATTATACAATTAACATTGGTATTGACACTGGTAAATTTTTACATGATAGATATGCTATGTGAATTTCAAAATAGTTGGTTAATATTAATTTTATTGTGAAAATATTGATTTTCATAATAAAATCTGATAATGTGTATTTTTTTCAATGAGAGAATATCCTAAATAGCTTCATTTTCTCAATGACTGATATCAGTGATGCCAATATATAACACATCACTTTCCCACTACTGTAGCATAACTTTCCTTTACCTTTTCTATAAATATTTTTATGGTAATTGTTCTCTTTGGTACCTTGGCTTTACAAATTTAAGTGCAGTACTAGATTGGCAGCTAGGTTTCATCATTTTACAGTTGAAATGGCTAGATGTAACCAAAAGTTACATGCTAACTGTTCCCTCTCTCATATTTCTTGCTTATGGAACTCTCTTCTGGCTTCTTGCTTTCCAGTCAACTTCAATCTTCAAAAATTTAAATGCAATGTCAATCATTATCTGGCCTTTTTAATTCCTGTTAATTTATTGTTCTCTCTCCTTAATAATGTCTTCTTTTTCTCATAGACCCGTATGGGTCTATGAGAAAAAACTCAGTAACCCCTTGCATCTTAGTGGCTTTATTGGCTTGCAATGATTAAAATAAATAAATAACAGCTTTATCACTAAAAAAAAATTGTTGTATTTCTAGCCCATAAGAGTTGTTCCATTTATATGAAATGTGTATGCAAATATAACAATTATTATAGAACAGAGGTAGTATAAAAGTTTTTTTAACATCACAAGTATTAAAAATAATTGCTCCTGAATTATTATTATTATTTCCATAAACTTAATTTCATTTTGTAAGGACAAATTGTTTTTTTTATTAGAATGTTTCCACTCTTAAAGTCAAAGTTAACTATTTAATATCAGCTACTCAAATTTTAATAATGCATAAATAGATAGTAATAAAAATAGTTAAAGCTATAAATGTTGCACAGTGTTGCAAACTATCCAGGTAATAACTTTTTTGTCAGCATTTAAAAGAAAAAAATAAGCAAATTTGTATTCATAAACTAATTGATGCTGAATATTTTAATGAACACCACTTTTATAGAAAAGTAAAGTAAATAATAAATTGCCATCAAAGAAAGAAAGAGATTTATTTCAAATTGTAAGAATGGAGAAACATTTCATTTGAAAGCCATAATTAAATATCAGTAAGGAAAATTTAAATAGTTAGAAACAAATGCAACCTTTTAGACTGGTACACTGTTTGCATCAAACAAATGTACTGCAGATATTCTTTGTAGATTTAGCTGATCTACTGTACATGTGTGAAAAAGGTCAATTAACAAAAGCAGCTTAGTCTACTTTATTACAACATACTATGCATACCAATATATATTAAACCCTTGCCAAGTATGACTAATTAGACACATTTAAACTGCAACAGCTTCCATTTAAATCTTATACAAAAAGTAAACATCACAAAAATATATCAGTCTCATGCAAAATTTTTAGGGTCAATCTTTCAGGGAGAAATGGAGTGAAATAAAAAAGCAAATATTAATGTAACTCATATCTTATTTACTTTTCTTTTTAATCTGGAATAATAAAGACATTAAACAATTGTTCTACATTAACAAAAATGTTATTTACTTCACTGTCAACAGTCTTTATTTATTATTGACCTGCTTCCCAACAATTTACTTGTGCATCATAATTTATGAATTAAGACTTATTATCTAAATAAGCTTTAATCCATAAATTATCATTTAAAAATACTGTTGAAAGAGCTCTGTTATTTTGACTTTTTATATTTTTTTTTGTACTAGATAAATTTGTACTTTTTACAGTAATATATAAGAAAAACTTACATTAGGAATAGCAGCTAGTGAGACTTCACAATGGATTGTGAGAATAGTTTGTGACAGTCACTACACTATAGTGGGTGATTAACTATTATGGATTTGTATCCAACTTAGATCAAATTTTGTAAGTATTTACTTATGGAGATTTCTTTTTGCTCTTAGTGAAAACATATCTATGTATATGGAAATCTAAAATATCAATGAAATCCATCCCCATCATCAGTGTAGCGTAAACAAGGAAAAAAAAGGCAACTGATCAAAGTCCACAGAAATCTCACAATTAAAATGTGTAACATATACATCCTTCAACATCCTGTTTATATAAGTTCCATATTTATTCTAGTGTTACATGTTTGAGATTTGATTACTTTGAAATTGATTTTGAAATGGAAAGAATAAATTTACATGGATTTTGTTTATAGGAATACGTTTTTTTCTTTTTACAGATTTTTTTTATGTTTGGGCAATACATTTTCTGAGTCCAATTACAGCAGTTTGTTTGCATTTTAGGATATCATGGGTAAAAATTTCCAAGGGAGTAAGTAATAAAATGTACCATCCCACTTCCGAAAATCTAATCAAATAACCAAACATCAGAATTTTGGAGAATCTCCCTCCTAAGAAGTTTTCAGCACCTCCTTGTAACTGTTGGAAATAACTAGGCTTGTTGAATGATAACATTGCTGCCTATGAAATGAGGATGTTTACATTCTGTCATTCTCAACACATGTGAATGATTTTCTTTAAGTCAGGGACATGTTCTGTTCTACTTTTCTAGTTTTTCTTCCTTCTGTTGTTTTTTAATGCTATTTCTCAACAGTGGCAGGAAACAGTTTTGTATGTGTGCATTTTATGTGGCTTCTTATTATTCGTCTTTTTTAAATCATTTTTCCTTGTCCAATGTTAACACAGCTATTAATTAAATAGAAAATGAAAACAAATGCATATTAAAAAAAAATCAGGAGATCTGTTTATTCAATTTTTCTATTTATGTTTCTCTGTTGTTCTCTTTCAGTGAGACAGTAAAAAATGACTGAAAGAAGAACTAACACCTTCCTCTTTCAGTCATTTTTTATATTTAATATTTTAACTTTAGATGAGTGACTTTGTTAATTTCTAAGTCTTACCGTCTATGTATTCAAGGAACTATTCTTTGTGAGAGGATAATCATCACAACTTTATCATTTAATGAAACTTCATAAAAGTGGCATTCTTTTTGTTTTTCAGAGTACTGCAATTAATAAAGGTTAGTTACTCCAGTGGGTTAAACAGCTGCCTTGTGATTCAAAATAAAAAATACTTAGTTAAAAAATCTGTTAGATTATTTCAATCATGATGAGATAGGATAAAAATGGCAAAATTGAAAATGCTGGTTTAAAAAATTAAATAATTAAAACTCTTTTAAAGAAATTGTATTTAACAATAAATAACATTAAATGGTTTATTATAAATTGAATATTTGGTACTAGGTTTGTTGTCAATCAATTAACAAATATTCAGATATATAGATTTATTTTAGAGTATAAAAACAATATTTAGAGGATAATTTATTTTAAGATGCATGTTTTTTAACTCTCAAAATAAGTCTCAAATATTTACCCTTCATCCCACAGGTCAAAGGTTACTTTTTCTTTTTTAACTTGACTTTATGTGTATTCAATTTTTTTTTTACTTTTAATTTTGCAAGTTAAAACTGGGGTACTGAGGCCAACACAAGGTAAATATTGAAGGTTTCAGTTTCAGTGTGATTTTGAAACCAGTTATTATAAGATATGGACTCATTTCATTTATAAACCTAACATATGTACTCATGTAAGGTATGCAATCTTAGAGTATATTAGAGAAATATTGTGACATTTCATGCACAAAGCTGACCTTCACAGAGTAAAAAGATCTGAACTTTAAAAATCCCAAAATCCCTACTGAAAAGTTATCTCCTTGTATTTATAAGTAATTTCTTTTTGCCTACTACAGTTAAATTCTAAATAGACTGGATCAAATATTAAACACCAACATCTCATCTTCAGGCAACTCAGATGGAGAGTAAAATATTCTTATCATGATTAGTTTTACTGGATGGTATAAAAGGAAAAATAGTTTAGCCTAATTTTGTTGGGAAGATGTGAGAGGATATGCTTTCTATAAGCATTTGATTTGAGTGGTGGTGGTGGTGGTGCTGGTGCTGGTTTGTTTTGTTTTGTTTTTTTGAGTTGGAGAGTAGATGGTTTTGGGGTAATTTATCTCAGTTTTAGAAAGTAATGCTTAATTTCTGTTGATTATAAAAATCACTAGAGTTACATTTTAAGTTGGTGGATTTACTCTTCATTCATTATCATTTAAAACAACAAAAGATATTGTAAAAATAAATAAGTGAATAGCTTCAACATATTAAATGAAAATACAATATGCATTATATATTTTATCTATTACATAGTAATCTCTCTGTTATCCCATTGTAATATGATATTACAATGGGATAACAGAGAGATTGTAATACTAAGAAAATTTTAAAAGCAAGAAAAAAGTCTGTTTTAATTTTGTGAATTAATCACAATAGATTTCAGCCCCTAAAGGTCATTTTTGCTAAATGTTTGTAAGCTATTGTTCTGTGCTTGCTTATATATTAAATGAGGTTACCATGTGAAATATGTTTGTGTTTTCAAAAACTATTCACACTTGGTATGTGTAGGTGTTGACATAAAAGTGAGTCTCTGTGCTGTATATAAATTTATCAAGTGTAAAAGTTAACTTTTAGAGCAAAATACAAAATAATTTTATATACATTTTCTTTTTGGCATGTGCATAATACAAACATATTCTTTTCAATTCCTCAATGTAGTTTTGTCTTCTTATCCAGACTTTATACATTAAATCCTTTTTCAATTTTCATTGACTCTTTACCAGAGTGTTTAAAAGAAAGAAAAGGAAAAAGACATAAAACAGGAACTAGGTTACTTCTTGTATTCATCATTGCATACAAACTATGCAAATAGACATTTCTTTTGCTTGTACACTGCTTATTTCTGCTCTAAAATTAGTTTTACACTAACTCCTACATTGTATATAATTTGTTTTAAATAACAAACAAGACTTTGTGAGAATAAAAATCTTGAAAATGTTTGTTGGTTTGTCTTGACTATCATGTGTTTATATAATGCAATGTTCTTAACTTTGTTTTTATATAATTTAGTAGTTGTGTATTTGGGAAGCAGCTACCCTCCTCTAATACAGGTTTCATTAAAAATGACTGACAAGGTACTTCTGTTAAAATCTTAGCTGTGTTCGTCTTGTATATGAACACATTTTTAAAAAAATTGGGGGGGGGGGCTTGGGATGTGTTGAAATTGTCTAAATGATTGTTCATTCTGAGCATTTCTATCTATTAGCCATTTTCAAAGATTTTGGTTGTGCTATTGTAAATGGTGTGTAAATTGTTTGCGGGTAGATATATTTTTAATTCCCAAATACAGCCAGCCTTTAACACCAACTACAAACACAGCCATAATATACTGGCCATATTTAGGAATTAAAATGTTTACTTCTCAACAACTTACATGACATTTACAACTGCACAACTCAAATCCTTGAAAATTGTTAATAGATTAGTTTAAAGCATTCAGAACAAATGGCTAATTTCTACACATACATAGTTTATAAAAAATTCTCTTTTTTTTTTTTACACAAGAAAAACACAATGAAAGGCTTAACATAAGTACTTTGTCATTTTTAATGATGAAAGTATAACTTAGTAAATATAATTTTACAAATTTCTTTTCTTTCTAAAATCTAGTTTGCATGGAGGACACAAATGTTAGAGGAAAAAATACAAAGCAATAAAGAGAAGGAAATGTTTACTAAATTGGTAATTCTTCAGCTATTAGATGTTACTGCCAATCCAAATTTTTCAGGCTTTTAATTAGTTTTTGGATTTTAGAGATTTTTGAGGTTATTCTTATTTTGATTTTTCACAATTTTACAAGTAAAACAAACTTTGTTGCTATAAAAACTTCAAATATTTCATGTACAATATTATTTTTGGCACATTCAGATATTTTAATTTTTTTTCTTACAGGAAATTGCAAATATTAATGCAAAAATATGAAAGTATTATGATGAATTCTGACAAATATTTAAAATTCTAACATTAAATCACATTTACATGTTAAATATCAGTTTAGTATATACAGGGTATAGGAATTCTACTCTTTAACCAAGACTGAGATAACTGATCAAGAAAGGTTCTTTTGAATTTTACTTGATAAATTATTACTTGCTAAGTTTTTGTCTGTAATGTCTGTAATATTTTGCTGTATTTGATTTATATTGATTGCACCAATGATGCTAAACTACAGTATATTTATTATGGCAATGGTAAATTCTTAAAAGTGGTTTATGAAGCCAAAAGTTGAAAAGGCTGAGACCATGAAAGAACAGATTACAATAATAACAGGAAAAATATATTTAAAATGCTATCATTTTTGACAGTACAAGTAAACTAATAAATTGGTAAAATAGATAGGGTAATCTTTATTTTAAATATCAAGATTGTAGAGGATTTAATACGATAGTTAGAAACCATATTCAGTATATATATTTGTACTGTCTTTTATTTAGGAATATTGATTTCCATCTCTCTTAAAATGATTCACATACATTTCATAACACTTCATGGTATATTGTTCTGCCCTTTCATGCATTATTGAATAAACTGCTTGAAATGTTAAGTATAATTTCAGGCTATGATGGATTTAAGAATTACCCTTATTTAGTGTTAAGAATTAATCTAATTGTAAACTTTCATTTCTACTTGTAAACTCATCCTTCAATGGAGTTTTCTCAAATCTTCTACCATTTCTTTACTTTCAAAGATCTTCTGTCATTTATTTATTTTCAAAGATAAAACAATTTGCAATTACAATCTAATATTTATTATTGTATATTTGATTTGCTTTTATATTTATTTTATCCTTGTCTCTTCATTTTTTTTAAATATCTGTCGCAATGATTTATCTGATTTAGTGATGAATTATTCATATAAATATATTTTAAAGCTAGTTTCATCTTTATTTTTTTTCACAATGTTTCAACTGTCCTATTCTCTCACCTTCTTTATAAGAAGATGTCCAGCAGTCTTAAACTGCCTACAGTCTTATATCTGTCCTATGTCATGAGACTTCTTTTTTTTTTTTTTTTTTAACTTAAACCACTGAATGATACCCTATTCTAGCAATACATTTTTAACTAGTTTCTGGTTCAAGCTTTTTACTTTTCATGTTTACATGTAAGCCACTGTAAAATCACTCCTAAGAGAATGATACTGTTATCTTTCTGCAATTAAAAGGTCATTATTTATAAAGATTTAAAACGGTTTTAGTCAATACAAATTGTACATAAATATATAAGAACATAATAGACTGTCCATGCAAAATAAACCAGCTCTCTATCATTCCTAAGTACTTATAGTCTGATATCTGGTAGAAGTCGCTGGTATCAGAAAGTCAAAAAGTAATTAGTGACAGTTTTTTTTTCTTTCTTTATAGGTGTGCTTTCTATCATCTAGGAATTTTGATATGTCTAAAGCTGATTTTTTTTTTTTTTGCTTTTGAGGCTTCATTGATTTATCCACTGTTATTTTCCTCCTGGATGTCAGAGGATTATGTGATTATGCTAAATTGTGGCTTGTGGTGTCTATATTGTCTCCTTCAAGGAGTAGTTGGTGCTAACTAGACCTGCTTTATTCTCAGAAACAACAGGTGAAATAGGTAATATATATTTTAAAGTATGTCTTGTAGACTGTGACAATACACCTACCAGGAAATTGGACTCCTGGAGAATGTGAAAACACTTTTGATTTTGAGAAATACCATTTCAGTCTCATTACCAATGTAAGGATTTTATATTCTAGAGACATAATGACACTGGCAAAATATCCACTTAGTTTGATATTAACTTCATTATAATTAATAGAATGATAAGATTCTTAGCAATTAATACCCCTTTCCAAGTGTCATAAACCATATTAGCAAGCATGATTTTCCTTTTTGGTTATGGTTGTATTTGCTGATGTGACAAAAGGATTCTTCTCGGAATGTATGGTTTGATCTTGTGGCTATCAAACACTTCAGAGATCTACATATGATAATGGCTACTATTGAGAATTTTTGTACGCATTGCCATCCATCACTCTAGCTCTTGATTTTATATCTGTGTTTTTAGTTATTTCAGGCAACAGGCATCTAACTGCATGGTGTTTGTTTTTTGGGAGGGTTTTTTTTGTGGCAATTACTACAGGTTGAAGGTTTAGCTTGACAGTTTTGCCTGAGCTTGTGTTTTCTATAATACAAAAGTTAACACCATTTAATTTGCTTGTTATACTACTCAAAGTTGTTCTTGAGGTGGATTGAACAAATTAGCATTGTTAGTTACAATGTCAATTATACTGGCAAGTTTATGGAGATTTAAGGTCAATTGAAGGTGATTCTAAAAGACTTTGTCTAATGTTAGAGTTATTCAAAATCTGTTATTTATATTTCACCATGTTCCAATGCAACAGGGATTATGATTAGGGATTTTTCACACAACAAATTGATGACAGTTCATTAATTAATAGATGTACCTTGCTAAAATTAATGACCCATGTAAATTATAGAAAACAATTTAATGAATTTATTACCTAACAATCTCAAAACTTCTACAGATGCATGAATCTCCTTAAATATGCAAAACATCTATGCCTCCACAGAAATAGAATGGTGTTAGTTCTGAAACTATTGACTTTTTAATGCATATTTTCAACATTCAGTTGTTACAAAAGGGTATTGAAAAGTTCTCAGCTCTGATGATTGCTCATCTGGTTGATTTTGGGAAGTTAGTCTGGCCAAGAACCTTTCAGCACACCCTTGTATGTCATTTTTCACTTGAGTTTTCAGGAAAAGATAATGAAAAGAGTAACATTAATACTGACTGATAAGGTTTTATATAGAATAAATATCTGAATATTTGATTATATAATTGAATGTCCAGTTTGCTCAACAAAGGAACTATACAAAAGTGTTCTTATTCTGATAGAGAAGGTCATTGGTATTGCAAAGGCAACACTTTTTTGTACGAACTTTATTTGATTCCATAGTCTCCCACCTTGAATTATAGAGAATTGCCTACAGGTCATCATTTCTTGGCTATGACCTCTCTGAAATTTTGCATATTTCTTTTCAATACTGGCAGATAGATTATATTAATTTCTACATGGATCTACTAATGAGAATTTTGAATAACAATTTTTCTTTTAACATTTGATTCAATTGATTTTTTAAAAACTTTTCATAATTTTAAAATAGTGTATATTAAAATAGGTCTTTTAATATAAATCATGTTAATAAAAATGAATGTTATAAAAATAGTTACTTTATTGATATTTTTGGATCTACCATTCATTTAATTTTATTTTATGATATCACAATGTTGTATTAGTTTTGTCAGGTTACCTCCTAATTTTCACAACAGCTACTTGGGGATGTTCTCTGGACTATAAATACTCAGCAATATTTTTCTCGCTCTTGTCTAACCTTATCTGCTTATTCATCAACATGTAACTTCTAGTGGAGAACACATTCCCTTTGGGAAAGGCATGAACAGTACATACACACATGTATGTACACACATTCACTCATTACACATACTTTGTGCCTAAAACTCATTCATTTGTTACACACATTATTGTCTTTGTCACTTGTATACCTTTGTTGTTAATACATTTTCATTTGTTTGTACATATATATTGGTTCTTGTCATTTCTTATATTTCTTTATATGGATTCACATCCCAAGTCTGCCATGTTTGTTGTGGGCAATTCGGGAGACACATGTGTTTATCACTCAATGCATACACTGACTCACAACAATTTCAATTAAACTTTCTTATTTTCTGACATATCAATTCTACAATTTTTTCCAGCAAAATTATTTTGATCTAATTTGAAGTAATAAGGATTACCTAATATAAACAGTTGTCATACATGAGTATAGTTTTAAAACCTTTACTGTCAGTTTCTGTTCTAAACAGGATTTACCAAAATGTTAATTAAGCAATCAGCTACTGTACCAATTTTTAATACAACTATCAAATAATTCTTCCTACAGCTTTATTTTCAGACATATGTAAATGTTAATTATCTGCCACTTTCTAACCATTTTGTTTTCTTTCATCTATGCTTTCTCTAATTTCTTAAGCTTTTAAATTTTGTTGATGCTGCAAGAATATAAGTCAATATTGAAATAATACAATTTCACTGGAAATCTGTTTTACTATTTTAAAACCCTAGAATAAAACCTTTGTTATTTAAAGAATGGTGGAAAAAAACATTTTGCAAAAATCTAGTCAATAACCACATAAATGGCATAAGATATACATATTTTTTTTTATTCTGTTAAAAGAGCATATTCTGTACATTCTTGTATTCTATTTTGTGACAAATCCATTTTTTACTGTATTTTTATTTAATAATCTTTCAAATGAACAGATTGTTGGATTTTTAAAAATATATCCTAAATCATTAGAAATTGTTTCCAGGTAAAAACTCTATATATATATATATATATATATATATATATATATATATATATATATATATATAAAATTTAAATTAATTTTTTCATCTTTGGAAGTGTGGCCTGATGAGCCAGGGAAAAAGAAATTCCATGGGGAAATAAATTATAATCAATAGACCCTTAAAGTTGTCTGTTTTCATTGAATATATATATCATTTTTACTGAAGTAAAATCAATTTAAAAAATTACGATAAATTTTGATTTTAAAATGTACAGAATAATTTAAAATTTGCATAGCCTGTAGTTTATTTTAGATTACTGTTTGATTGACCTTTTTTTTGCCAACTTAAGTATTTCACTTCATTTATGAAGGAAAGTTGTCAGATTTTCTTTACAGGGATGTAGTCATCAAATGACTAATTCTACTTCCTCTGATCTGATCAGAATCATTATGATCTATATATATATATATATATATATATATATATATATATATATATATATATATATATATATATATATATATATATATATACATACATACATACATACATACATACAGTTTCACTCTCCTATACTGCAGTATATACCTTTTTTATTTTCTATTTCATGTTATAAGCTTTTTCATTTATTTCTCTTATTCATTTCCTCTTTGTGTGTGTTGGGGGGTGTAGCTTTGTTTCTCTAAAGAGTCTTTTTTGCTTTCATCTACAAATCGCTTTTTTAATTTTTCTGCATTTCTTTTTAACAAACATTCTCATTCTATAGCAAATAATAAGTAAAAAATTATCTTCTGAAAAAATGCCTGAAATATTTACCTAATCATGACCTTACTTTGTAGGTAATTAAACCAGTAGGAAGGTGTTTTTGTATACTTACTCTTTCATTTTTGACTTCTTATAAAAACAAGGATATCACATACCATCTGTCTTTAGCAAATGTCTGTTATATTTTCCATTTAAGCTAAGTGCCTTTTTCTTTCAATAGATAGGCTACTAGACAATATTATGGCACATTTTACATTTTCATTTTTTTCTCACTAATATTAAATTAAAGAAACAAATTTTGCCTGCATGATTCTTCAGAAATTAGTTGTCAATCAAGTTTCCTTAGTCTGAACAAAATTTTTAACAGTGAAGTAAAAAAATTTCCTAATGGCTATAAATCCACTTAGAGACCACTTTGATTATGTGGGTGTATAAATTCTCAGCCTCATTATCAATTATCCACCTCAACACTTGAATTAATAAAAGCTGTTTACACTAAAATGGTAGGGTAGTTATTCTATTCACAAGTAACTTATAATATTGAAAATTCCACTTTGTACATTTTTCACTTGTAAGTCATCATAAAGAAAAACAATTTGTGATTTTATTTAAATCTGTAGTTTTAACTGTATGTATAGTTTGGCACAAGGCCACAATTATTGAGAATCATTCACTTGCAATAAAAAGTAAGCCCCTATATCTCAACCAATTCTGATCTTCCTTTTATAGTTAAATGAATGAAATATAAATGATGGGAAAACCACTTGTCTACCATCCTTTGTTCATTAAGACAAACTGAATGAATTTACTCAACTGTTGATTTCTTATTATAAAAATATAAATAGCTTTTGTTCTATTAATATTGGTACACTAATGGGTTTTATTTTGTCAATGACTTCTACTTTTGACTACTAATTCTATATGTTGTGTTCCCTCAGGATGTGGGTGATCATGGCTCTCCATAAGTTCCCATCCTTTGTAGCTCTTTGTAAAGTTTGTCTTTTTGATATCTCTCCTAATTCTTGTTTTGCCAACAATTTACACATGCTCAGTAGGTAGGTTATGTGCTGCTTTCTTCTTTTTGCCCTGTAAGTATCAAATTTTCTAACCCCTAGAAACTTTAACTGTCTCTTTCTAAGATTAAGCATCCTCTTTGTTTCTAGTCTAATAAAAATGATGAAGTAAAAAAAATAATCAAATGATACAAATATGGTCAATACTACTGGTGCAATGCAAGAAATAAAATAGCCTTCATAAATCCATCTCCAATATAAGTTTAAAAGCAAACAGAATATTGTCTAGCTATTATCCAATCCAAATAAATTCATAGTGTATGTGGTGATTAGAACACTGTAATAACAGGTTATATCTATACCTCTATACATAATATCCAGGCTGTGAAATTTCACAAGAAGATTACATGTATTTTTTATTATACATTTCAACAAGTCCCTGGTATTACCACATATAAATTTATACCTTAACACATGTTTTTTTTTTTTCATAAAAAGAAATATGAAGCCTGTATAAGTATGGACATTGTCTGTAGTTCAGAAATTCAGTTTAAATGAATATAGCCAATGTTGTTTTTATTCTACTTTGCAATGCTGAAAGGAGTTGGATCTAAAAACAAAACTAACATCACTTTGCTCTTTCATTTATGATAATAAATATTGAAATTTTGTAGCCTGTCAAACAAATTGTGATTCAGACTTGTTTATTAAAATGTTTTATCTGAAGTGTTACAATTTTGTTTAAATAAATATTCAAGGCATAAAAATGACACGTGAATTTATAAGTTTTGTGGATTGTTACCAAAAAAGACCACTGAACAAAATAAATTTAAGAAATTAAATGAAATGATCTTTAGAATTTCTGATTCACAATTTGTCAAATGCATTTTTGAAACATGTCAAATAATGTATAGAATATGACAGAACAAAGATACTAATGAAGTTTTAAATTTTATTTTTGCTGATTACTTGAGTAACTGATGCCTTTTGGATTTGTTTTGAATATATAAAAAGAAGGTAATTCAAAGAGATGAGGATTATTTACATATTATGAAGTTGCTTGAGAAATAAATCTAAAGAGAACAAGATTTGTCATAATCTGGCTCCTTGTTAATTTGGCTTGGTTTTATAACACAGAAAACAATCTACAATATGTACCATAATCAAGTTTAGTTACCTGGATTAGATTGGTTTTTCATCAGAGCTTAGGAAAGATCATGTTAAAAGTATTATCCCCAAATACAGTTTAAATTTGTTTTTGGAATGTAATTCAAGTTTTCCATATTTGGTAAACATATGAACAAAAATTAGATGAGAAAAAATCTTAAATTTGGTTGGAATCAGTAAGGATTAAAATATCTGCAATGAAATGTGAACCAATCTTTAAAAAGTTATAAGTTAATTTTGTTTTGACAAAATGTATTATTTTCATTAATAAAATAGTTTTCTATCAATGAACAGTTACTACATTTTACTCTATGATTTTTTTTAAACATCAAAAATGTTTGAAAAGCTTTATTCCTTTATATATTTTAGACCCCTTCAGAGCTTTTTCAAATGTAAATCAAACAAGCATCATTAAAAAGTGAAACTATTCAAAGACTTCATTTTAATCACCTTCCAATGAAAATTTTAAACTGGTGTTCATTTGATTGTCATTATAAATTTATAATGGAAGTTGTCAATTCAATGGATTTTTATGGCCACTTTAAGCTTTAAAATATCAAAATATAACACCTATTACACCTATTACAAAAAAATACTCACCATATTTAATGAAACTAGATTGCATTTTAACCCAAGAAACACCAAATAACCTTGATAAACCTTGCACAGTTTAAATTTGTTTTTGGAATGTAATTTGAGTCTTCCACATTTGGTAAGCATATGAACAAAAATTAGTTGAAAAAGAATCTTAAATTTGGGTGGAATCAGTAAGGATTAAGATGTCTGCAATGAAATGTGATCCAATCTTTGAAAAGTTATATGTCAGTTTTGTTTTGATCAATGTTTTTTTTTTATTTAATATTTAAAAATAAAAACGAAACTTAGCTTCATTTTCAGTTTCATTTGTCATGTGAAGATATTTCAGTTATGTACAAATACATTAATATTCAAACATTTCTGTTCCAATAGATTTTCTGTTGTTAAAATAATTAAAAATGATATCAAACAATTTGTAACAAAATAAAGTAAAATGGCTTTACTTGACATTATTTTGAATCTTTGATATGAACAACTAATTTTTGTTTAGTCAGTAAACTAAAGGGAAGAATTTAAATTTTATAGTTTGTTTTAAAGCTTTTAGCATTATTTGCAGAATTTAATAAATTGGAAGTAAATATTTTAATATTTGAATCAGATTTAAATGCTACTGCTTTGTGTTCCTTATTTGTCATTTTATAAAATTTAAACATTTTATATTGGACTCTTTATTTGAAATATTTAGGTGGAAAATTGTATAGGACATCAGGAAGCAAAAATGTTATTTTTAAATAGAAATAAAAAGAACATTGATCAAAACAAAACTGACATAACTTTTCAAAGATTGCATCATATTTCATTGCAGATATTTTAATACTCACTGATTCCTCCTAAATTTAAGATTTTCTCTACTAATTTTTGTTCATATACTTATCAAATATGGAAGACTCAAATTACACTTCAAAAGCAAATTTAAACAATGTTTGTTGGTAATACTTTTAACATTATCTCCTCTACTGTATACACTAGCTAAAATACGAAAAGGGACAGTCAGGTTATAAGAGTATAAAACAATTTCAGCTCGAATAAATGATCATTCCATGCTAATGTCTGAAAACATACACCTGAAATTTCCCCTTTTATAAAATATAGGCTTTTAATAAACTAATGGCAAGTGGTTTCAAGAAATCACAAACACATTTTCCAATGTGTCTGCATTCTTAATTTATTACCAAACATGTGGAATATTCATCATGTCATTATATAAGCAAAAGTGTTTATCAATATATAAATATTTATCCATACTAGCTACTTTAAAATAATTGAGACTGTCAGTGTTATTTTGATTGGCACCTCTTATCTAGCAAACCTTTATTGTAAAACAAGAGCCATAAGTGAGTAAGATGCAAACAGGATGACATTCAATGTGACGTTTGGTGATAGCAATTGCAGAATAAATATGCAATGGGAAGAATTAAAAAAAGAAAAACCTTAGACTAATTTGTCTTTTTTAGGACAGGAATTATGAATTTTTTTAATCTGAAAAGTCAATTTTTATGGAACCACTATTGTTTACTAAATTTTTATTTAATGAACTTTCAAATACACCTCCTACACACACAAAATCATATAATTTGTTTTGTTTTTTTTAGAAATACATCTTAAATAATTTTTTTCCAGTAATTATCTCCTGATAGAAATTCTAAATTTAAAAATTAATTCAATTTTATCATACTAATAAAAAAAATTAAGTTACAAAAAGGTAATTTTAAAAATGTACAAAATAACTTTAGACTTACTTCTAGTTTAATTTAGCCTATTTTTTTGTTTTCCTCTTCTCATTTTAAAAAGAAAGAGAAAATGTAATAGATTAGTTTAGTATATTTTTAAATGCAATATTAAAAAAATGAGTGAGACTTTCTATATTTGTTCTTACATATTTTGAAATATAACTTCTGCTATTCATATGGCAATTAAATGCTTAGATAGAAAAACAGAGAGAATCAGGCATATATAATAAGATGGCTGACTCTGCTGAGTAAGTCTTCTACTATATTCTTGTTGTAGAAATGCTTTACTCAAGAAATAAATCCCCAATTGTCAACTAAACAAACTTCTTCTATTCAGCACAACTGAAAAACTGTTCTACACGTGTAATATTACACACGATAGAGTAGACAGCAGTTTGTCAGCCAGTCTGTCTACACAGGATGATATCAATTGAGTGCAGTCCCCTTGATGATACTTCAGTCATGACTCACACACAGATTATCTTCATTGACAAGTTTTTTTATTATGTTACAATAATTCCACCCCTATCCCCATATAAAAAGCATTTACTGTAAGGACTGGAAAACCGGGTAACTGTCCAAACTCCATAGGTCATCTGTTGAGTCCGAGAAATTAAGATATTAATAATAGAATCACTCAAAAAGAAGAAATTAGCTGAAAATTAACATATCTGAAATAATTTCAGTAAATGCCAAAGGTTTATAAGTTAGATAATATTATCAGTATTTATATTGACGAATACCTTGAACAAAATTTGGTCAGTTTGGAACTTTAATCCTCTAGGGACAGCTAATATGTATTGCAACAAAATTTTCTTATAAAAGATATATTGTACCCTCAGAAAGAAATACTTTTGTTAATAAGTTTCATGAAAAAATATGCCTATATTTATTTGGGACATTATCGAATATTCTATCATTTTCTTTTATTGTTATTTTCTAAAGCACACCTTTGCTTGGTAGGTAAAATATCTTTCATTTTGTACCTATAAATAATAGTCCTTATTATGTTCATTTGTTATAGTCAAAAATTCACTTAAAAAATAAATTTAAAAAAAATAACCATCAATAACTTTGCCTGGACCAAACCATTTATGTCTTCTAAGCTTAAACCTACAGACTGATAAATAATGGCTTGTAAGACTAGCTTTTTAAATATGATTCTGTTGAATATTCATAAAAAGCAATACTTTCTAAGTTACATAAACTTTAGTGTCTATATTTCATTATACTTGGTCAGCAATTTTCTTACACATGGTATTTGCTGTTTGCAGGTTTTAAACCATACAACTTCTTTCATCACAAAACTAAACATTTTAATTGATGTTAATATTACATTTAAAAAGGTACTTGTTAACAATCAAGGTCCTAGAAATGATCAAAGAGGAATGTATTCTCATTAGACAGAGCTAGATTCTGTTTATTCAAATTTCATACACCAAAGAATTACAAGTAATTGATGTTTTATTTTAAAACAATCACTAGCAGTAAAAAAAAAATTTAAAACAAACTAACAAAGGGAGAATTTTAAGTAGTCATTATGATAATTAAAAACAATTTACATCACAAATATCAATTTATTTTAACACAATCTATTCTCAACATCCCGAATTCTACCATCAGTCACATGTGTTTCACTGAGGAATTTCATGGCAAATAAGACTTTTGTCATGTAAGAATTGTTTTGCACAATACCAAGTCACTAATTATTTTCATGATGAGGTCAGAGTGAAGGTGTTTAGAAACTGGTCAGTAGGTCTGTCTGCAAACTGGACAGTCCAGTGGCATCTGTACACTCCTCTTGAAATCATGATAGTTAACAAGTACCCAAGGGGAAAAAAAGTATATTTTGCCCAAGTTGGTTGAAGTTGTCTGTCTCTTTTATAATAATTAACTGCTATTTCTGTTCACATATTTGGTTAGTCAAGGCTATTTAGTTTGAATTTGACACAATGACAATTACTTCCTCCTCAATTCCAACTTTATGATTATCAGATTTTTTTTTTTTTAAATCCTCTTTGTTAATTTTTTTTAATTTTTTTATTATACACGCATATATTGGAAAGTCTCCTGGTGAAAGTCGAAAGATACTGGTCTGTGTTTTATTTTCTTATACCCTTTTTTAATATTCAAATCAACAGTTTTGGCACTTTTCTATGGAGCAAGAATTAACAAGCTGGCTTCATTCTACATATTGTAGCAAAAATGAAAGAATTGAACCAAAAATCTTTATATCTTCTGCCTAAAGTGAGCTATTTTGGTTGTTGATAAGCAGTGTAGTAATTATCTATTATTATAATGTCTATTTCTCTATCTGAGGCTAATTTGGTCAGTAGGTGTAGTGAGTGAGTTTATTTTCACACAATGATTAATGTTATCTTAAAAAAGTTTCAAACTATCTATAATTTCCATAATCAGATGCAATTATTGTTCATGTAGTGACTAGCATAATGCCTGTCAAAAACAATAGCATTAATTATTTGTGCCTAGGATCAGAGCAATAGCTACATGCTCAGCTGACCAAATGAGTGTTTTGCTAAGGATCAATCTCCAGCTCTTTATGTTAGAGAGGGAGAGAGAGATACATTAGGTTTTCTGTATGTCCATATTTGCATATAACTTATTTATAATCAACAGAAATTAAATGATGTGGAATGATTAACAAGTTTAATGTTTTTTCCTGAATATTTTTAGTCACAGAGAATTTCTATATTAAAATTTCAACTGGAATTTGAAAATCATCAGTTCTTAAAATCCTTTGTCAGGAGTGGACAATTACTTTTCTTAGTGGGCTGCATTGTTCCTATGGACATGGCTACTGGGCTAGATGCTTTTGAAGACTGTATATTGAAAAATGTAACAGCAGGAAACTGAAAAATTTTCATGATCAGTTAATTATTAAAAACATCTTGCTAGTTTAATTACAATTCACTATAATGTAAAAATTGTATTATAGCATAAATAATTGAGAAATGCAAGAAAAATGTATTGTAAGAACAATAGTAGGTGTATAATTAATGAGATGATGTAATCTACTGCAGTCGTTGACTAGTTTGCTTATATCTGGCTCCAAGCTGCTTGTGTGCTAATTCTTAATACTGACTGAAGATTTGAATTTGTCAAAAGAGATCTATTTTTGCTTTTGATAATTTTCATACTTGAAAAAGTTTGCTCACATTACGTGGATGCAAACAGAACAAACAATTTTCTTGAAAAGTCTTTCAAATTTTCAAAATGCTCTGGGTGAAGAGATGTATACAATTCAATTAAAGATTTGTTTTCAAAGCTATACTTCAAAGCATTGTCATCTTGGCAGTCTATGAGTTCCATTTGTACTTCATTAGTTGCAGTTTCAATGTTAGAAGTGAATGGAGACCAGAGCATGTTGAACTGTGGCTCCATTGCTTTGAAATATGCAAATCTCATAGCAAATTCTTCCTTCAAGGCTGTGATTTGTCCACTGTATTTTTGTGCAGATGTACATTCAACAGGCTGATCTTTCAGAAAGTGGAAGTGAGCAAAATTTTGATCAGACAATTGTTTATCAAAAAGAGTAAGCTTTGTCTGAAAGGATTTTAACTCCACAATGAGCAAAGACACCTTTACCTTGAAATTTTGTGTTGAGCTCATTATTTTTGGCATGGTATCTGCAGCAAATGCAAAATCACATGCTCATTCTGCATCCTTTATTTTGGTGGAGAAGTCACAAGCCACATCCTTTATAAAAAAAAAACATGAAAATCTATTCTTTAAGTTCCCATTCTCTTTTCAAAACTTTTCTAAGACTTAGCCACCTTACAATACATCAGAAAAATCAGACTCCATTTTTTGCAACAAATTTTGAAACTGTCTGTGATTTAGTCTCTTTGATCTTATCACATTTATTGCATGTACCATTGGATCAATCAAATGTTTAAAATCCAATTTTGTTTTGCAAAGACTTCCATGGTGAATTATGCATTGAAATGAAAATAACTTGTGAAGTGGAAACTTTAACTGAATCTTGTCATTTAGCTGTTTGAAAAGTCCACAATGTGTCTCAGTTAGTGCAGGTGCCCCATCAGTTGTTATGCTCACAAATTTATCATGGCATAACTGCAAATTTTCCAAACAAGACTTTCCTACAAATCATTCCTGGTAGTAGTGTCTTTGAGACTCTCCATTGACAACAGTTCTTTTGTGATGTTGAAATTTTTATGAATACTGCAAATAAAAATCAGCAACTCTGCAGTAACTATTATGTCTGTGCTGTCATCTAAAGCAATTGAGAACCACTTGAATTTATCTGCAGTATCCACAAGTTTTCACCAGTGGCATCTATTCTATGAACAATAGTTCTCCGTGACAATGAAATTGCTTCTACTTTTGATTTTACTTCTGGACACAGAGTATCAATTGCATCAATCATACATGCTTTCACAAATTCTGCATCAGAAAATGGCTTATGTTTTGCGATCGTATTTGTCAATATAAAACTTGCCTTTCTTGCAAGCTCTTGTGTAGATGTACATTTAAAAAGTATGCCTTGTTGGCACTTCAGTTTTTTAACTATGTTCATTGCTTTGTTTTGCAGTTCTTGTGTGGAAAAGTTTTGGCCAAAGTTGCCATGTTTCAACTGAAAATGTCTTTTCAAATTCTATTCCTTGAATACTGCACAAGTATTGTGGCAAATCAGGCACAAAGTTTTTGTACCATTTTCTATGAAGAAATACTTTTAAAAATACGACAAAATACGAAAGTCAACTTTACATCTTTTAGAACTCATTATGGGTGACTGCTTTTTCATTGTTTTAGAATCTAACTTACTAAAAAATAGAATCAAATTTTAAAAACACTGCAAAATGATGACTCTCACTAAATCTCATTTACAAATATCCTGCAAAATGATATTTAAACTAAAATTTGAATCAAAGTGGAATTATTACAAATGTTTCTTCCGAGAAGTTTTAATACAATTTTTAAATACCCAGGAATTTTTTTATTAAATTTATAAATATTATAAAAGTAATAGAAGGCCACATTAAAAGCCTTGGTGGGCCATAATTTGCCCACCCCTGCTCTAAGTAATACAACTTTAAACAGAATCCCAGGGAGGTCCATAGATTTGCTCAAATATTGTAATTGTTACATTTCTGCATTCCTAATGAAAGTGTTTTTAACAATATTTATTTAGATAAAATTATTTATGAAAAAAAGTTTAACATTAGAAAAATAAAATTTCTGTTTATTGAATAGCTACCATAATTAGAAAATTTTGTGAATTATTTGGACAACTCCCATTGAAATTTAATTTTGAAATATTTTCTTCTTTACAACTACCTTTATTTAGACTACAGCATAAAAATGTAAATTGAGTTCTGAAAGTAATCACTGAAACAATATTTATTTTATTATAGCATGTATGTGCTAAATTAAAAAATCAGTAGAATTTGTTAAAGCTACTAATTTTATTTTTAGTGAACATATGCAGTGAATTCATTAAATTGGAAAAGTTGCAGTAGTTCATTTATTGATAAATATAAATCAATTTTAATGTTCTTACATATATTTAAAAGATCACCATTTTGGATATAAATTCTTAAAAGATGTGTGTGACTGGAATATTTAGAGAGAAATAGCAGAAAAGCTAAAAACAAACAAACCTACATGAACATCAGTGGAATTATTATCTTGTTCTCAGTGATGTAGAAATGAGTCATTGGGACAGACTATTTCTTTGTTCCCTCATTGTCACAATTTATGGTAGTTATCATCTTTCAAAAAATGGTTTTGTTGTATATCCTAAGCTTTATTTAATACTGATTATGAATTTAAAGGAAAATAATAATGTGCAAAGATTTACCAAAAGAAAGAATGAAATTTCTTTTCTGATAAAAAACCAGTTGACAATATTTGAGTCACTTGGCTAATTAACCATTCCATCATTCTTTTTTTCAATAAAAATTATCTGATTTTGTTTGTATCCTTAGAAGCATAAACATAAGAACTTTATTCACTATGTTTCTTTAGTTAATATCCATTACAGTAACTCCATGATGCATTTCTAAGAAATTTCTTACTGTGTTTGTAAACTATAGAGATTACTTTCTTTCTTTCTTCACTGGTTGATAATGTTGGGAAATTTGGATATTTGTTGAACTGTGTAGAACAAACCCATTAAGAATGGTTTATGAGGACATGAAACATTATTGTACGCCAAGTGCTTGTAATGCTGCAAAAGCTATGCATTAGTCATTTGTGTGTAATCCATATGCAATGTAATTTAAGGGAATTAGGATGGAGAACAAAAAGATAAATCATAATGGATCAAGGGATCTGCATTTAAACTTTTGAAAAACCTAAATTTCCCTTCTCAATTAATTTAGACCTAAATTTTCAGAGAAACTGAAATGACAATTTTATTTACATTTAATATAAAATTCTTTGACAACAAATGACTCATTCTTATATCAGAAAATGTTTTTTTTTTTGTAAGAACAAAATGTAAATGGCAAATGAAGCTAAAAATTAGTTATAATTTTAATATTCTTAAAAACATTTTTCTAAAAATATTCTGGCAAATAAGTTTTTTTTTTGCTTTAAATGTTGTAATAATCTAATAATGAAAAGTTAGAAAAACAAAGCTTTCTTTTATTTTGCTTCAAATTTGAAAACAATAACTTATAAAAATAGGGAAATCAATTTTCTATAACTGGTAACATAAAAAGAGAAACTTGTCAAATATGTGCTTATATCTCCCTTTAGAAATGGCATATCTTAACCAAATAGCTCTGTAATTCTGGAAAGATTTAAATTAGCCATCAAAGTTTTATATATATATATATATATATATATATATATATATATATATATATATATATATATATATATATATATATATTTGTCGGGGTGTTTGTAAATACATTCACTATACATTTTCTAAATTTGTTATATAAAAAGCTATAAAATTTCTTACTGAAGTAGATTCTATCACCATATTTGTTTATAAATTAATATATGTAACAAAATTTTAAAATACTTGCTGAAACAACAATGATTTTATACTGTTTATTGTTTTTTTTTTAAATCACAAAGTTATTTCACAATGTTTTTATTTTAAAAGATTAAATATTGCTTTTTTTTATTAATATGGATAATGCAGTTATTATTAAACATTTTAATGCATTTATATACTGTATTACATGACACTGGTTGAAATTTATTGTTAAAGTTACTTTGTGGGTCATAGAAAGCACAAATTCATATGTACCTAAATAGCATATTTCTGTTAATTACAGTGATTTTCACTAATAATGAGATTTAGAAAAAAAAAGGAGGCCTTATTTTTCTCTTGTCACTCCTTTCCTTGATCAAGCTGACAATGTTCTTTAACAGTGCCGGTTGCTTTTCATATTGTTGCTCTAATGTTAGAAATGTTTCATGATTAGACAGGCAGTCAACTTAGAAGCTGATCCCTTCTATTGTAAATTTTTCTTCTATTTTTACTGACAATTATTTAATATTCAAAAGATTTTAAAACTTATTCCTAGTTTGGAAAATGTGAGTGACAATACTGGCACAGAAAATGAAATCTGAACAGAGATCAAATTTTTACCTGGGACCATTTTGAGGGTTCCCTTTAAACTAATGTCCCTGGAAAAGAAGGCATTATCCCAGCTATGGATAAATAGTAAGGTAGTTGGAGCCCTTTAACTCTGTAAGGCAGTACTTGGGGTTAAGGACATAAAAGTTTACTTGCTATTGAAACTGCAGCAACCCTATGTTCTGCAAGGAGTATTTGTAAAATCTTCTTTCAATCATATACTCAGCCCTTTTAAAAATGTTTAATAGTAAAAGAAAAAAAGAGTTAATAATATTCAGGGTTTATATCCCTTTTGTATTTTATATAAATCAATTATTATAATTACAACATTAAATCAAACCATTTTGGCTACTGACTACATTCTAGACTCATAGTAAAAGTTGTTTTATCATTGCTTATAGGGTAGGAAATGCCTATATATAAATAGGGTTCATATATTTTCTATCTGATATTAAAAACAGGGAGGAAGAGGTTAAGAGAACAAATGAACAAAATGAAGTGAGTCTCTATCTTAGGAATGGTGAGGATAAAGAAAGACAAAGGATAACAAAGAAGGTTGGTATGCTCAGGGGAAGATTGAAAATATTTCAAGAGGAAGAGTGAAGAGGAATAAGGGTAATGGTGGTAGAGGCAGTCAAGTCATGATGATGAGAAATCAGGATGTAGGGAAGAGGGATACTTTTCTTCTCTTTCCCTAGTCACATCATATCTGACTCATTCCTGCTTCAACCCTACCAATAATGCAAGCATCATCATTACCATCAGTTGCTCATGGCATATACTGCCTTAAAGTGTTTTCCTACATATGACCAGTGATTATCAGCCATTTAACTACAGTTAATATTTTAATAATGTCAATTTTAAGTCTTATTTACCTGTAACAGTAAATTGTTGTTATTTATTACAGTTAATTTTTCTACAAAAAATTCAAATATGGTGTTTTTATGTAGAAATTGAAATGCTAAAAGTTGCTGTGTATAAAACTAAAAAGATTTTCACTAAAAAGCAAAATAGTGTTTCATCTCTCAATAAATAACTAAAAGAAACAGGTATTTCATTTTTGTTTAAAAGTAGAATTTAAAAAATGATTTTGTTTAATAGTAAAAAACACTTGTGTTTTTCTCATTTTACAATTCTGATATGTTGGTTTGTTATATTAAAAGTGAATCTTAAAAATAAAATTGGTTCATAAAATGGAATATTTGACTGGATGAAATAATAATGTTCATGAATTTGCAAAGAAAAAACAAATGGTGAGTTAATTTTATTGAGTATATAGGTATATATTCTTGTGAATGTATAAGTAAAAAATAGATTTGTTTTTTAAATCTTTCTTGCAATGCTTTAACACTAGAATATTAAATCTCCATTTTAAAAATGTACAAGCAGTTAGCATTTTGTAAGCACAAACTAACTGAATAATTAGCTTAATGGAATTAAAAAAAATTATTTGACAATTTTGGATAGTTCAGTAAATTCTCAGAGAAATATTTCTTTTCTATTTTGTTTTTTTAATGTCATTATTTCTTGTGGGAGGAGCAATGACAATGTAAATACATTTGATAAATAAATATTTTTTAATTTCATATATGCTACTACATTAAAATTTGCTGATTTAAAAAATGTGCATTTGAAAAGTTTAAACACTATCATTTACAAATAGAGAATTGTTTAGTTGCATACTCATCCACATATCTATACTCTTATGCAAACACACTATGAGAGAGTGAATTCAAGACTTTTCTCTCTCTGTAACCACCACCACACACTCAGACATACATGCTTACATGTGCAGAAATTTTCACATAGAATGGTAAACAGTCATATGTGTCAACTTGTAGGTTTGGTATGAAGAGAAACTGGCAGTTTCTAGGCTGTTCTAAACTGAAGGTGTGTAGAGGCCACAGTCGTCTAGTATACTATTTACATTATTCGGGCATAATACCTCATCTCAGAAATATAAACAGATACAGTTGTCTAGTATATTTAAACAGGCACTTCTAAATTAAAAAAAAAAAAAAATCATCAGTTTGCCTTGCACTGTTACATACAAATATGAAATCATGAATATGCATACATGTACACACTGAAATTACAACTCTGTACTCACAGATAAACATGTACATTTTTCCAGTTTTATATATGCATATATACATACATACATACACAATTTCCATCTCTTTCTCCCATGGTAAAAATATTTCCCTCTTCCCATTATATATTTTCCATTTCACACTCTTCCACCCTCTCTAATGGATAATAGAATTTCTCTCTCAGCCATATACAATTATACATTCCTATCTTTGAATAACATGACTGAAAAAGTGCACATTCTTATTTAAAATACATTTTTTATGTGACAATATAGCTAGACTAATATATTAGTATTTAACTTGACATGCTTGCAATCATTATAAACCATTTAATTTACAATGTTTAAAAAATAACTTCTTTTTTTTTTAAATACTGAGCAAATTGTTAAAGAAAAGGCTTGTTTATATATTTTAAATTTAGGTTTAGAAAATAATTCTATTTTTAAACAGGAATAATAAATTGAAAAACTTATTTTCAAAATGATTCATTAGTGTTTTTGTCTCTGTATCATATAAATACATCCATATCTTAAGAGCACATCAATTTGCATGCCAAAAATATTTTAAAAGCTTACTTTGTATTCAAGGAGTTTTTGATTGCATACTATTTGTTGGGTAAACTTATTTAAATAGATCAACTTTGAACCTGGTATTAAGAATAGAACTGAAAAGAAGAAACAAATAAAAGAGGAAAAAACTGCTTGTTTGGGGGATTTTTGTGCATGGAAAAATCTATTTAAATGGATAATGAAAAAAGTTTCCAATATCCCTTTTTTAATTTTCCATTCATCTACATTCATTACATCAAAGTATATTCACTGGTGTTATAGGATATGCCACCTTTCAGTTAAATTGTACACTCCATCATAAAAATTCTGATTCAATGAATTCTGAAAGGAATTTTCAATATTCTGAAATGGTTAAAACTGTTAACCAGATGAGGTGTGCTGCACAAAGTGAAAATGTCAATCTGATGGTGACAGGTCTGAAGCATACAGTGCATTCAAAAGAACTTCCCATACAAATTCAATGATCATTAGTTAAATTACATTTCCAACGTCAAAAACAAAGTGTTACAGAGCAAAATTGCCAGTTAAAATTTTACAACCCCCATAAAGGTCTTTTTTCTTCCAATGTATCATTCAAAGTAGACAATTCCACATTGTAGTCTTGCACAGTAACACAAGTTCCAGTCATTTCTCATACAGAATTTTATTTGAATTGTACCATATGGAGAACTTTCCTTAGTAGATTTTATTTGAGATGTTGAAAATCTGTTAGTCTTGCTTTCACTTAAATCTATTTCACTATCAGTGAAATTGTCTAAGAATTACTTCCCCCACCATGTTGAATAAGAAAGAAAAATAAGTTTTTAAATACTGACTGATGTTTCTTTCCATAAATTAAATATGGAACCAAATTCTATGGCTTCTAAGTAATGTATTACATTTAACTGAGGACACAAACAATACACAGCTGAGTAAACTTCTCAAATTTCCCTCATGCTATTCAAAAGATGGTGTTGAAAACTTTTGCATTAATCTAATACATAAATTTACAATATCAGATCTTATTTAAACAACTTAGAAATGTTGGCTCAGATAATAAAAGTTATCACAGCTAAAACCCAAAATTTACACCCAAAACAGAAAAAGCATTTATTTATCTATTTTATTAATTTATCCATGCTGTCAAACATTATGCTATATATGAAATTGATATTTTGCATAGGAATCTTTAAATATAAATTTTCCAAATATTATTATGCTCTGCTCATTCAAGGACTTTTCATCTCTTAGCTTCATAAACATCTTCAGTCTACTATTGTCATATAGACACTGCCACATGATGTCGACAGTGCAAGGGAAATAACTAAAATAGTGATTTTTTTTAGAGTTGTCTTCTTTTAAGCAAAAGAGAAAAACAGATAAAAAATATACAAAAACATTTAGTGTGTTATACAGTAATATTATTGTTATTAAGTAATATTTTCTCTATATAAAAAGTCTACATAATAAGCTTTCAATATATATGAAATTTTATCCATATATTTATTGAAAGATTTTCTAAATGAAGTGAAATGAATAAAATTTAAGATCTAAATAAAGATGATTTAATGATTATATGGAGAAAAGATAATTTGAGCTTAAAGAGGACATGCTGTACGTTAGTCTTATAAGTTGTTGCAAGTTTCTTATTGGTTGCTCCTAGATATCTACTTGTGTCAAAGTAGCAAATATCTTAAGCCAAGAATTTGACTCAGTACAAGTAAATTAAAATCTCATTCTCTTCTTCATACTTATCTGTTTATATAAGTTAACATATTAAATGTGACTCACATAAAACAAAATGTTTATCATCTGGAAACTTAGATTAATTAAATTTAGAAAAGGTAACTTGGGTGATGCCTCATGTTTTAATATGTATTTTATGATAAAATAATATTATTATTTATTTATATGAGGTGGGTTCTGAATATATATATAGATATATATTCTGCAAAATTTAGGAATATACCTGTTATTCCTTTAGTTCTTCCTTTTCCACTTAAATAATTTTATTGCAAAGTTTTATCTCTCTATTTAAATTACTGGTAATAACATTGCTATTAAATTATTACTTTTATTAATTACATTTAACCCCTTAAAACTATTATTATTTCTTAATAAGTTTTAAACCCTGATTTTCCTTTAAAGGTTTCAAATCTAAAAATTCCCATTGTTGTTTGCACTTCAAACAAGGATTATGCTGATGATGACTAGTAGTAGTAATGGTAGTTGTAGTCACTGTATTAGTAATAGAAATAACTGTGCCTAATAAGTCAATTGAGGAAATGAATTTGCTCATTTCACAAAGAAATAACAAATCCTCTTAATTTCAGGAATAGCAATGAAAAGAAATTCTACACAAGTTATTTACAACTTCCTTAAGAGCCACTCAAGCAAAGATGCTAGTGACACAAAGGACAAAGCCTGCTAACAATAGGTTTTTTACCTACATGTATATATACTATAGTGTATTCATACTGTTAAATATGTAAAGCTATAAATAGAGGTGTGTGTATGTGTGTGTGGCTATATGGCATACAAAAGTGACTGGATCATCCTGAATAAGTGTGTGTACCAATTGTTTTTAGAAAGGGTAGAAGAGGTTTTGCTTTTCTAGGTCATTATTAATGGGGGAAGGAACAAATAGAACTATGGTTGTTATAAAAAGTAACATATACAGGCAGAGATGTAATAGAATTTCTGAACTCTGTACAAAGGCAATCTCTAAGTTTTTTTTATCAGGTCTTGAAAATGTTGAAATCACACTTGCTCACCCAAGCTTATTGATGGTACCTGTCAATTTAACATATAACCTAATTAATTTCATAACATTCAGTTATGCTCAAATATTCATTCAATTTATATGTATATTCATTCAAATGAAAGTTTTTTTCATATATATATATATATATATATATATATATATATATATATATATATATACACACACACACACAAATTTCTAATCACAGAACATTTTTAGAAAATAATCATTTATGATATCAGTATAAATATGTACACATGTACAGATATAGAAGGTATACATACATTTTATATGTCAGTAGTTATAATAGAAATAAATTGTGAATATGAAAAGTTTTATGAAAAAAGAAAGATAAATTAACTTGTATATACAAAATATAAAGTGTCTACTAATTACCATACTAAGTGTAATTAATAATTTTTAAAACAAACAAACTAATCAGGAAAACAATATCAACATGTCAAGTGAAATGATCATTGTTTATAATACATCAAGAAAGTTGATATTAAAAGCCTAAACCATTTATGTTTATACATCTATATTCCTATCCAATATTCAGTATGAAAGAAAAGAAGTATATAGATTTACTGGTACACAGGTTCAAACCCTACCGAATGACACAAATTTTTCTTTAATAAGATTTCTTGAATATTCAGACTGGTAGACGAATATAAATAAATATATTGTTTAAAAAATAAACAGAGCTGCTACTCAAATATGAGTATCCACTAGAAATAACATTTAAGTAATAAAATCTGTTAAATTAATAAAATAAAAATCCATTATTTCTTTAGACATTACTTTGTTTATGTTAGGAACAGATATGTATATTCCAAGAGTGTAAGAAAGATTTACATTTATAAGGCATTATTCAACTTTGATCATTGATACACTTTGTGGCCAAGAGGTCTAAAGCACATTGGATCTAACAAGTTTCCCCTGCCCAGGGGGATTCAGGTTCAAATCCTAACAGAGAGCACATATTTTTCTTAATAAGATTTCTTGAATATTCAGACCAGTAGATGAAAATAAATATATAGTTTTTTAAATAAACAAAGCATCTACTAAAATATGGGTATCTACTAGAAATATTTAAGTAATAATAATATATATATATATATATATCAAATATCTCCTTGTATGTGCCATATCTCTTCAGTATGAGGGCTCTAAACCTTGCTCCAACATTCCTTTACTGAAGCTTGCTAGGTAGGTTACGTGTTGTTTTCCTCTGTCCCTCTTGCCTTCAATTTCCTGTGAGTATCAAATTTTCAAAGCCCTCTTTCCTCATTATGTGTTCTATAAATTTCAACTCTCTTTCTAATGTTAAGTGTACGTGTCCTTCTTTTTTCTATTTTCTCTAAAACTTTGTCATTGCTCACATGTTTGGTCCATGGTATTCCATAGAACTATATTTTTGTTGCTTCACATCTCTTCTTCATCTGTCCAGCATTCATTGCTATATCGGAGGACGGATATTACATAACATTTTCGTACTCTTTTCTTTGTTTCTAACAAAATTTTTGTTTCTTAATATAAGTAGGTTAAAAAAGAGTGGTAAGTCCCCAAAAGTGTACATATAGAAAAAAAAAGAAAAGCAGACAGGTGCAAAGAGAAAATACTGATCTACTGATAAGATGCAAACATTAATGTATCACAACTAAAAATTTAGAGTTTTTTTTAAAGAGAGAGAATGAGTTTGTGAGAGTTTTTAATTGCTTATCTCCACCAACAAGAAATGATATTAGGAATCAGTTATTGGTCATGTTATCATAATAATCAATTCATACCATTTTAGTTTGGTTCATGTATATAAACCCAAAGTTGAAACAAATCAAACAGATTTTTCCAGTCTGAATTTCTAGGAGAAAGAGTTATCATTATTTACACTCAGACTATCGTCCTCAGCTTTGCTGTTATTATCACAATGTTTCAATTATTGCACTCTCCACCCTTCATCAGCTGCTTGTTGATTTGGGTAACCTTCAAGGAATTCTGAACAGAACCCTTTATTTAATCTACAAAAGGTAGATTTTTCTTGTTCTATTGCCAATGTCTAGAGATATCTTGTCTTATTCTTATTTAGTATTATTAAATAACTCTGTTATTGCCCACCCTGTTTCCACAGAGTCTAATTCTGCACTAGCTGCCCCATGATTGAACTCACAATTACTGTTACCAAATTCATGAACCAACACTTTAATCTACTAAGTTATAATCCACAAGACAATAGCCTAGTGTATTAAACCATTGATATCCCTAGACATAGGCATTGGAACAATCTACCTCCATTATTAAATGAAGGTTATTCAGTCCAACAAACATCTGATGGAGACTGGAGAGTACAATCGTCAGAACGTTATGATAATACCAACAGAGATGAGGACAATAGTTTGAATGTAAATAAAATGAGATTATTTTATCAATTTAGTTTTTACTTATTGGGACAACATTTTCATTTTGTTTTTCTGAATAGATAGAAAGTTTTAAAGAGCCAATAGAGAAAGGAATAAGGCTTTGAGCAAAGCTTAAAATAGTTTTCTATAAAATATAAAAACTCAGTACTGAAAGTACAACAAAACAGTGAGCCAGTGAAAATCATTGTTCTCCCATGCATGTCAATTTCACATGTTTAGAAATCTATTATAATTATTACTTTTATTTATTATACATTTACAAATGATTGTAATTATCTATATAGTATTATTATGCAGTTACATACTCAAATAGACCCAGTGAGAAATAAACAGTTAAAAATTACATCCAGGTTTAAAATACACATAACCAAGCCTGCTGTTGACATGTAAACAATTTCTCAAAATTCCTTGGTCTGTGTGTGTTTCCAACTTTATAAATTACTTGATCAAAATAGAGTCCAATTGAACACAACCCAGCTTCATATATAAAACACAACCCACTCATCCAGCATCCCTTGTTTTCCCAAGGTGCCTCCCTCCTCCATTAAGAAACTTTTGGTGGGACCAAGTGTGTGACCAGGTCACTTGTTCACTATTACCTGTTTATCCATCAAATTGCCTGGAGAGTTTCTGGTACAGCAAAGAGCAAATGGTTGGGTAAGGAAGTGTCTAAGGGAAATTGCCAAATAAATATGACCATGGGCAGAAAGAAAGCAAAAACTGATGAGTGGATGAAAGAAAGGATGATAGAAAAATTCAAGAGAAGGAAAATAAGGTCTGGGAAGAGGGGGGAAAAAAGAAAGCAAAAAATGAAATATATTTAAGGGAGAGAAAAAATGTGAGTCACTTAATTTTCCCATCAAAATAAAACGCCATGTTTTTTTTTACTATACAAGCATAAAATAAAATACAATAAAATGAAAAACTTTGCACTCAGGCTTAAATATGATTGTGGATATGAAAGTGTTCAAAAGCTATTATTAGAAAATATAAATGCATATAAAAATGAAAGTAATCTGTTTATAATCAGTTAAGTACTGACTATAAAGCAATAATGAACAGGTCAGCCTTTCAGGCAAAGCTAACTTCAATGAAAGCCCAAATACTGTAGCCTTGTGTCAGACTAAGATGAATCTAATAAATATCTTCTGTTAAATAATCAATGTATACTTTCAAAATGAGGCATCATTAGTATTCAAGTTTTTCACTAGAGTATCTTTATATTTTGATTGTAAATACCCAACCTTAATCATTCATTAGTGATTGTATAGCTTCATCATTGAGGGATTTACAAATCAGAAAAATAAATGACAAATATTGTTTGAAGATTGAATATAGAACAAGTCTTGGGGATTCCATGAGGCCTTAAGTTCATATGCATTTACTAAAATAACAATAGAGAAAATATATATATATGAAAAAAAAAAAGCAAATAATTACATCAATAATAAGGTTCCCAAATCCCTGTGTAAGTTGATACTAATATGAACACATACATTACAATTGACAAAGAATCATACAGGAAAATATAGAATTTATAAAAATCATTAGTAAGTGTAGAAAACAAAGTCCTGTAAGAGCCAGTAGTAAAACCTTCCACAGAACAGAGAAAAGAGAATCTCAGAACTGGAATGTAATTTGATTGTTTGATCCTTAGAGATTTTTTTTTTTTTAAGTAGACAAAAAAATGTGTAGAAAGAATAATAATGTAACATTCTAGACAGAGATTTTAAAATTATTTGAAATGAATAAGTACTGAGCTTGTGGACACTGACAAGTTTGTTTACATATAAAGGAAAGAATATTAATACTGCTAGTAGCCAGTATATCCATCTATATCCCTATATTCAGTGAAGAAAAATGAGGTGATTATAAATAAAATAGTAACTGCTACAATTTTGAAGCTAAACAAAGACTAACAAACGTCTGTTTTTATACTCAATACCCTCTATTGTCAGCTCATGCTCGTAATTGTGAAATTTGCAATGTCCCAGAAATATGAATTCATAAAAGAATAGGTCTCCAATACAATTTCTCCTGAAAAATCATTCATATCCACCGGTTAAGAAAACACATTCTTAAAGAATTTTTTTGCCTTTATTCCCACATAAAAAAGACTGATCCTTCTCTATTATTCAGTAGAGAATATGGATTGATAATGGCCCTTACTAAGAAACATATGTATCCAGATAAATAATAAAAACTAATAGCTTGATGAAAAATTCCACTAGAAAAAAAAAACTTTTTTTTTATCTTTTAAAGTTAAATGGAAATATAAACTCAATATCTTTAACTTTTTAATAAAATTTATACACATGCAATGTAAAGAGGGGTGTGTGTAATAGCATGAAACTTAATTTGTATTATGCTTTATCAAATATGGCATCAATTTTTTTGGATAGATTAATCTGTTAGACTTTATGTCCACAGCTGTCTCTAACAATATAAGTTGGTTTTCCTTTCGAATCTTGTAAAGAATTAGATGTAATAGACTAAGACTGTTAATTGTTTTGACTGGTTTATTATGACAGTTCTGTAGAAGAATTACATTCTATGTCTTCTAAATTTATAGCTGCTAATTTGGATGATTCATAATCTGAGTTAATATGTTGTGACTTGGTAAAAGAATCAAACATTAAGAATATAATTAAATGTCTTCAACAGCTAATCAATAGTATTTGACCTGCTGAAATATTAGAGTGAATTACTTTTTTTCTTTTTTTAAATCATCTATACCTCTATATAAATAAAGAAATGTCTGAATTTCTACTACTACTACTACTACAGAGGATTTTCTTTAACTGGGACATTTTAAGGACTCGCATAATAAATAAAAGAAAACAACAACATGGAAAGAGCTTTGTAAGAAAACAAGCCATTCTCCAAAAAATTGTTTTTTGCTGTGATTAATTTCTGCACACATACAGAACAATTATCAATCTGATACTTTTACCTGTTTATTTTTCTTGTCCCTGTGCAGTGCACAATGAAATTAGATAGCAGTCAGAATGCACCAATAGAAAAAAAACATACATATACACACACACACACACACACACAATACAGATGAAACAAACAAACATGTTTGTATTTAGACAATCTTTAAAAGTGCAAACCTGTTTATGAAATTTCTTAAAAGGAAACTTAAACATAAATCCTCTGATGGAAATAAAATTGCAATACCCTGAAGGATGGTGCCAATTTAGAACTGGGTACAGTATGCACATGCTATCAAGTAGAAAATATTCTGATAACATTTTCAACCACATTGTGAAGTAGCAACACTCATAGCAAGTGTGATGAACAAAATCCAGGACAAAAAAGTGTTAAGCTCTGGAGATAAATAGCTCTCAATGAATATGTATGCGAGAGGAGTCAGATTGTGAGTCATCAAGAGGCAGAATCATTGCTCATGTTAAATGCAAGACATTAATGGAGCTTTGAGTATTGGCATCAATGGTCAAATGAATATTCCTACACCCATAGACCAAGTTCTGGAAAGCCATTCACACCAAGATCAATAAATTTAATGGACAGCAGTGGCAGACTGCATAACCTCTACAGCATATATCAAAGAAAATCTATCCTCGGGAGTATCAATAAAGACTCTTGGGAATTATTTACTTGCAGAAAGACTATGATCACACTTCAGCTAAACTTCTACTTATAACACCAAAATACATATCTCTAGTAATGTTTCAAAAGGATCACATGAGGTATTGAGTGATACTCTGTTATGTTCAGTGAATAGAACAGGTTCTACTTTCATGCAGTTATTTGTATGTGTAATGTAGACATAGACAGCAAAATCTTCCAGGGTGTATTTACTCACAACGACACAGGACAAACATCTGGCATCATGGTATAGTGTGACAGAAATTTAAAATTTCACTCACCTTTGGTGTTTGTAGAAGGAATTTTGAAAAGTACTATATATCTTTTTGAGATGAGGTATTCTATTTACACTATTTACATTGCTTGAATTATTGTACAATGGCCAAAAAATTGTGAATATGGCAACAAAGCTGAGCACAATAGTCCAAACAATGTAAATAGTGTAAATAAGTACTATATATATCCAAAACATTGTTCAACCCATATTACTCACTTTACTTTTCACCAGACTTTGAATTAGGACACTTTGTGCCCTCCACATGCTTTGGCAGACCACTTAACCACCTGATGAACATTCATGAACATTCTCAAATTTGCAAGCCTTAATAAACCAATGACATCCTTGCCTCTGTGTGTATATAAACATGTGCAAAATCCTACATTGCCTTGATAAAGTCCCTCAGAGGACATAACATGTCTGATAAGTACAGTTTCTCCTCGTGTCTCTTTTTATTCATTTCATCCCTTCTACAGATACACTCAATCTGAGAATATTTACACAGGCACCTGTGTTTATGTACTCCACTATGCTGAGTAAAATGTGACACATGGCTGGTTTTATGCTAGGTGTGCACATGTGCATGCACACACACACACACACACACACACACACACACACACACACACACACACACACACACACACAAAAAGTACATGTGAATAAAGGACAAAATTTGTCTTGTGAAACCAGTGTCACCCACTCATCAAAATCCACCCACTTTGAGGCAATAGTGGAGGTGCTGCCACAGGATCACCTCATATGTTATGAACTACCCAAAGACATGAAATGGAGCTGCATCTCACTCAAAAAACAAGATGAGGATTACAACAGATACTACACTGATCACAGCCTGAAGAGCATGGAATACTGATATTCTAATCCTTAAGAGAAGTGCTGATTCTTGCATAACATTTTTAACAGGTACTATGCTAATTTTATAATAAAGATGCAAAGTGTAAACCTGGTTTAGTGATCATATGGTAAAACTTAATTTCCAATTAAAACTTTGAAATATTTAATATTTTATAGCCACCAAATCTTCAAAAGCTAAAATAGAACAAATAATCTATCGATTATAAAAAGCATTTTATTTTTCATCTCAACTATCTCGTAAATAATAAAAGGAAAGATAATACCATTATTATCTGGCTTAAGAAGGAAAGAAATATGTATTTTTCATATCACTCTCATAATAATCCACTGTAATGATAACAATTTAAATAGTAATCTGAACATAAAAAATCATGGCAATAGGTTTTGATGAATATATGAAATATTTAGCTGAATTTTCAGAACTCTTAACATGAGCAACATAGAGGATTAAAGGATTAGCAAGGGAAAGATTATCCAACCATAAAATGTACATACTTTCTTCAAAATTAATAATGAATGTATGCATACCCACAATAACATTTATGTACAGACTTGGTGAAACCTTTATTTGGCACTACAAATGTTTATGTTTCAATATAATTTTTCCTTAATCAATGCACTTAATTCAGTGATGATTATTAACCACACAAATACAGAGAGAATTTCAGATCAAAATTCAACTAATAACTGTGTGTCAGGTTCATTCTCATATATCAATATTTGATATCACATCTCACAAACAATGCACAAAAAACTAAAAAAATACAAATGCCTGCTTCTGCATAAATTGTATGGTATAAAATTGTATAAAATGGTTGCTAAAAAGTTCTCAGCATGATCAAAAAGAAAAAAATGATACACTATTTACATTATTCGGACTATTGTCCTCATTTTTGTCACCATATTTATTACAATGTTTCGGCTGTTGTACGCTCCAGCCTTCTTCAGGTGGTTGGAATGTTGAACTGAACCCTTTATTTCACTCACTGGGGTAGACTGTTCTAGTTCCACGTGCCATGTTTAATGGATGTCAGTTATCAGTTATCTCCTGTTAATTACTCTCTCCAAGTTCTCTACTGCCTTAACCGGATATTGAACTCACACTCTTTGGGTCCTGTCAATAACTAACCCCTTTATCCACTGTGCCATGTATCCTTGAGAGGGGAATTAACAGGAGATAACTGATAACTGACATCCATTAAACATGTCATGTGGAACTAGAACAGTCTACCCCAGTGACCGAAATAAAGGGTTCAGTTCGACTTTCCAACTACCTGAAGAAGGCTGGAGCATACAACAGCCGAAACATTGTAATAAATATAGCAACAAAGATGAGGACAATAGTGCGAATAATGTAAATAGTGTACATAATACCTCATCTCAGAAATATAGACAAAAAAAATGATGTTTAGAGATTTACTCAGAATTTGGAAAGTGGGTCAAGTTGTTAACTTTTCAGCATTATACAATAAATTAACTGAATGTATTTGGATTTCATCTAAACTTTAATATTCTTTGTGTGTTTATTTTTCTTTCTAAAAAAATCTTCAATGTTTTCAAATTCCTCCAGAGACAAACAAGCTATGGCTAACATCTTGTTCATTTCAATAAAGTACATTAATATAATAAGCACAGATTCTTATTATTCTTATGAAGATTATCTTATATAAAAAAAATATACATGCCAATTGCACAATTATCAATATGCTTTATCTCATTTGGGAAAAAATAATTTCAGATATCAACCATATTATTAAAAATAAACAGGAAGTTGACAGGCATTTATGTTTCTGCTTCATAAAAGTTATATATTCTAATTCCCATTTTACTCAAGATTTGAAAAAAACCATATCTCATTTCTCAGATAACTCCTATAAGCCAAAATGGTTTTGTAAGAACCAAATGATAAATTTAGTAGTTAACCATCAAAAGACAAGAATTTTTATCAACAAATTATAAAATTAAGTACAATAGATGAAGGAGCATAAATACTTAATCAGAAACTAATAAATTCATTCATATTTTGAATAGTGAACAGCAAATGATAAACAATGTCAAGTGAGAGAAAGATAGAAAATGATGGAGTCAGACAAGTGACATTAGCAATATGCTATATATAAAAGAAAGTATAAACAATATTTATTTTTCTAATTATAAAAATTCTTATATATATAAGAATTTATATATGTGTGTGGACATTGAGTTCAACACCCTGCAACAATCGCCATTGTTGTCCACTTTTATATTTACATATGCTCTATTCCTGATATTCAGCACTTTAACCCATAAATATAGCATACCACAAAACTATATTTTTATCATATATATAGTGGGTGTGGGTATAAATAAATAAATGTTACATTTATAACAATCATTAATACTACAGTATCTACCTAACTCCCTAAGCTGTGTGCATCATGCTTTAAAATCTAGAAAAAAAAAATATTATACTAAACTATACCAACCACATATATACATTGAAACTGATTCTTTATCTAATACAATTGAGAACAAATTGATAATGTTGACATCAACATACATTCCAATGTCTTACAAGATATTCTCATTGATGAGCTTTTTTAAATGTTATAATCAGAAACACAGAAAAAAAATGCTGTCTAAAGCTAATATTACACATTTATAATGACAAAATAAGTATGTAATGTTTTACTTACCAGGTGCTGAACAGTCTGCACAGACTTCAGCAGCTGTTCTTACTTTGCCTCTGGACATGTAAACGTTTTCTTTGTAGAACTTCCCTCCTTCGTCCTGATGATCAGCAGTTGAGTTTTCATTTGAAAAGAAATTTTTAAAAATATTAATAAAAAACTATTTCAAAATTTTATTTATTACAGTCTTTTTCTATCATTATATATATATATATGTGTGGGTGTGTGTGTGCACATATACACACAAAGGGTGTGCTAGGTATTTGAGAACACATCTTTATCAGGACATAAATGAAAGGAAATTTATTGCACGTTTCATAACACTATGTTATTCTCATTTCTCAATTGTATTTTAATACTTTACCACTTTACACTAGCATAAAACCTTTTTTGCTACTCCTCATTTTTGTTATACTTTCCTCCTGTTGTTTTAATATATCCATTTTAATCACTATTATTAAATTTTGTATATCTCTTAAAACATTCTTATTTCTTTTACAGACATAAAAAGCATTAACATGGTAGTTTCGAATTTGACACAGAAAAAAAAGCACACTGTAGTCATGGTACTAGCAACCAACCACAGCAACTGTAAGACAACCAGCTTCTTGAACATGACCAGGTGGAACAACAAAGTGACTTTGAACAGACTCCATGAACTGATGATGATTCTGAAGGTTGTGAACAATGAAGGTCATATAATGCCACTGCACTTCATTCCACAGAGCCTTAAGTTCAATGCCACCACCTACCTCAAAGTGCCAGACAAGGTGATGAAGCTATTGATTCAGAGAATGGCCATAAATGTTCAGGCAAGAAACTACTCTATCCCACAATATGAAATGCCTAGAGAACTATATCAGGAATAGTGTCAAGAAGGATGTTAACCAATGGACTTGTTCAAGGCCAACATCATGGACATGGTACTCAACATGAATGAGAACCACTTGATCCAGGAACACAGTTATTTCTAAGGCTGCATTGAAACCATTCTCAAAGCTGATGCTGATTTTCATGAAGAACCATGTTCTGTTTTTCTAAGCTGATGCAAAAATTATTTTGAAAAATATAGTTATTTTTTTTCTATTGAATAACTTTGTTTTTCTTTAAATTATAATTTGTTCTCAATTATTACCTGGGGCACCCTATATATATATATATATATATATATATATATATATATATATATATATATCTTACTGCTCCAAATGTTATTTTTGTGGATACCCATATCTGAGTAGACACCCTGTTTTATTTTGCTTTTTGTTTTTTTAAACAGTATGAATTACATTTACCAATCCTGTGCATTCTGAGACTTAATAAAAAAAAATAATGTGCTCTTTAACAGGGTTCTCTCAAATATGCAAGTCAGTAGATGCAATTCACAGTGTTTAAAAAAGAAAAAAAAACATGGATAACCACAAAAATAATGTTTGGAGTAGTAAGAAATAGTGTTGAATGGAGAATCCATTGATTCTGCAGATAAATTGAACAATATAAATAAAAAATCTTTCAAAAATGACAGTGAGCCCGTTATTTTTAATTGTGAAAGGACAAAAAAAGATCAATAGTACTGATAAAAATAAATACTCAGTTATTTTTGCTAGCTTGTACCAACTTGCTAATCTTTCTGCTAATTGTTTTTAAAAGGTATATATTTGTTATATAATTTCTGTGTGTTGTGGGAGCAATTCTGTTATCTACATTATTTAAACACTCACACACACACACATATATATATATATTTAATGCCAAATCTGCTACTCAGAGTTTCAGGCAATGACAATCATCAGGCAGAAATATACATACACACGCACACATGCATATCAGCAACGCAACCCAGGTTGTTTCTCTTAGACCCTATTGCAATAAAATGGAGTAATATATTTCAATACAATTTCCAATGTAAATGTTAATACATGTATTCACTCCACTAATCTACTTGGTAGAAATGTCCATTAACACAATTACTAAATAATTAAAATGAAGAAAAAACCTTTATCCATTTATTAAAACTTTGTTTCTCCATGCTTGCCACTACAGCAGAAGCATCCCTATATTCATAGATATAGCCCCTTCATATGAATATAAACAGAATATTTTACAGGAAGTGTGGGAAGACAGAAGTGATTCAGTCAAGAAGAGATTCCTTTTTTCCATTACATAGGTTTTCTTCTCTTTCATCAGTTGACAGTTTGTTTTTATAGTACCATTATTTTCTTGCTTCAGTTTTACCTTCTTCTCTAGTAATAAACTTGTTGATTTTCAAAATTGTTATTTGACAAGAACTGTTTTAACTGTCAAAGTTTTTATGTAAACTGAAGACAGTAAGATTACAAGCCAGTTACCTAAAGTAATGTTATCCAGGATAAAATAGCTGTCATCATTATACCAAATATATATTATCTTTTTGCAAATATCTGTAATTACAAAAGTGACAAGAAAAGAAACCCAAAAGTTCAGATTATAATTGGAGACACCAAGACAATCACATCTCAAATCATTTTTATATTCAATGACTAATTATAAATAACTTTCTGATCAAGTTGATCTTATTAACCATCTTGATGTACATATCATTTTTTGTCATACAGCAGTGGAAATCTAACACCAACAACAGGCTCAGCTCCAGAAAGTGTATTGACTTGTAATAACACAAGTGAAGTATGCTAAGACAAGGAAAGCAAAATCTCATTCTTTCTTATGGGGACACAAAAAAAGATTTGTTCTCTCCATGAACCACAGCTCTTGAATATTCATCAAACACACACACAAAATCAGTTATGCCAGATTACTTGAAAAGTAAATCTCATCATAAAAGGGCAGGCTTCAATTTCTGCCTTTTGAATGGCTAAACATTTGGGTTGGGAGGAGGGTTCAGTTACTTAGCCAGTGTTTGACAGAAATGAGGAAAGGTGACAATTATCTCAGTTTCTTCACAGTAAATAAACTCCACACAAGCTTTATTTATATTCTTCAGAGTTGTTAACAATTGTAAATGTTTTTCTTTCTAGATGATTTAAGTATAAAAACTAGCCAAGTATACTATAATATCATAAGAACAGTTAATTAGCTGAACGTATAATAAGGATTAAATCCAAAAGGTGAATATTTTGTTGCAAATAATATTGGAAATTATTATTCACATTATTAAAGATGTGACAATAACCGAGGCAATTATTTTTTTTTCATTTATTTTTCTAGAAATCAAAACTTTTGAATCAAAAACAATTGCAACATAAGCAATCTACATAATATAAAAACCTGTGTATGTGTGTGTCTGTGCAAGCATTTACCCCCAAATCAGAAATGATAGAAATATAAAACCCAAACATAGACCCTAGAGTATGTACACTTAAAGCTTATAAAGCAAAAATATAAATTAAGTGGAACATTTTTAAAGTGGAATCACATATGGGTTAATGGTTATTCAAGGTGTTTTATTATTATTATTATTCATACTCTTCAGAATAGATATTACACATAAATTCTTAAAGGCCATGGGAAGCATTCTGCATTACACTAGATATTGCCAATATAATATTGGCCTTTCCTGTTGAATAAAAATTAAAAAAGTAAGACAACTCAATATTTTTTTAAAAATATCAATCAACTTTTACAAAACAATATGTACAAAAACAAAAATATTTGGGAATAAATCTTCAGTGAAAAAAAATAACCTAGTTATCATAATTAATAGTACTGTATTTCATTTCATAGTCATCAGGCAAAAACTGGTTAACATATTTTCCATTCCATTATTAATCAATTTTAAATCTGATATCATTCTTGTATTTTCAATGTATGATTTTATAAATCGTATGAGAAAGTTTCAAAAGAAAAACAATACTTTTTAAAATTTTAGTTAATTTCTTTTTAACAACACATTCAATAGGTTTTTTTTTTATTTTTTTAACTTTTTGGGGGTTTGTCAATTTGAATTTAACAATACAGAAAAAAAATCACAACGTTCTTTAAACATTTTTTATTTAACAAAGAAATATATTTTTATGTTTTGCTGAAAATAAAATGTATCAGTTCACATTGAATTCACTAATCCTAAGGACTAAACTATTTTTTTTTTTGTTGGACAAAAAAAAAATTTGATCCTTTTTTTTAAGTCAGTGAGATTATAAATCTCTCTAGCTAGTTATAAAAAGCTTTCATCATTTTAAATACCTTACCAATTCTAAAAGGCTAAAAAAAGGTTTAATACTCCAATTTTTCTTGAAGTTTCGCATCATAATCTCCTTAACAATTATGCAAATTGTTTTTAAATTAAAAGACTAAAAAGAGGAATTAAATCCACCTAAAAAAAAAAAAACAATATTTGCAAATATTGTTTTTTTGCAGCAGTAAAAATGCCTTCAAAATTCAAATTTTTTACAATTTAAAAATAGAAAAAAAAAACACAAATTTTTAATAACAAATATTAATCTAAAAAATAAATAATATTCGAAATTGTTTTCTATTTTTAATTTTTGTATGTTGTTGACCGATTATATTGTGTAGTAAAATTCAACGAAATTGTTTTATCAAGAGTTTCACGAGGCCGTCTTTTTGTACGCTTTTTCGAAATCGTTAGCAACAAGAGCAAAATTTTGGCTAAGTAGGGGACACATTGACATATAAATGGGTTACGGAGCGCCATTTTTCTTCATCTCATCGTCAAAGAAATTTATTGAACGGAAAAGACATCAATTCCACAGAATGACTGCTATCAAAATAACGATAATAAAGAAAGCACATGTTTGTTTTTCCAGCATTGTTGTTGGATTCTTTTAAAGAACGTACACGTACCCAAGCAGGTTTTTATAAGATTATAAAAATTGTTTTTCTTTTTTATCTTTCACTTTCTTTATTTTGTTTGTTTTTCTTTTTTGCAGTAGCTGAAAGAAGACACCCTCTTGTAAAATCATAAAAAGCCTTGTACTAAACTACTTCTTAGCCATTTTTTAAGTTCTAAAACTAGAAAAGTGATTTTTGTTCGTAAAGTTTTTAGGAGTTGAATAATAAAATAAATAGTAAATTTATTTAAAGAAGGACTGGATTATTTCAAAAAATTTTATTTTAATGAAAGAAAGAAACGAATTGTACCGATTTAATTTGTTAAAGTAAATTCTTACAAAATTCTCAAACCCTTGTTACACAAAAAACAAAACAAAAAAAACACTGATATCGCGCAAAAATCGGAGCTTAAAAAAAGGGGGGGGTGAAAATTAAATCCCCATCCCCATAAAAATTGACATCTGGGAAAAGTTCATGATGAAAAAAAAAATAATTTCGAAAAATAAAAATGTAGTCATCTTTCTTTATCCTCTCCTCAACTGCAACCAGTCATTGATTATTTTATTTTTTTATTTTTAAAAGGGTGAGTCGTTGCGTATTGTGCTGTAAAAAACCTTGTGTTTAAAATTTGGTTATAGCGAAATTCAGATTAAATACTTTACTTTTAAATGTCTAAGGAGTAAATCTCTACCTACTCTGACTACAAAAGAAGGTTAATTTTAAAATTTAAAAATAGGAAGAGGGAACAGTAATATTTGTTGTGTTAGTTGTGACAATATTCGTTACTTTTAAAAGCTGAACACAGAGAACACTAACACATTAAAAAAGTAACAATACCACTTTTCTACAAAAGACCAGGTAAGTACAGAATTTGCTAGTAAAAGTTGTCTGGGCATAAAATAAAATTTCATATTCAACTACACAGAAATATCTCTAAATTTAGATATTTGAGTACAAAAATTTGTTTATTTCTACAATAGGCGACACAGAATCTCTCTAAAAAATGTTATTGTCGTCATCTTTTTTGTAAAATGTAAACAATAAACATTTAGTAATTTTTTTTATACAAAATAAAATAACCATTGTCGGTTCTAAGAGAAGCTTAGTTTGGGCACAGGGTTACAACAAGTTACATGAGGTCACCTGGTGAGGATCGCACTCAACACATAGTAGTAATAATGGTGAACAAGAATAGCTCTGGAAGCCATGTACTGTAGCAATTGAGGTTTAAAATTTGAAAAGTTGTGAACATTGTATAAAAAAGAGAAACAGCGTGACGTTAATAATTTGCATTAGAGAAGAAGATACAAACAAAACATCCAGATTCTAAAAAGATATTCCGAAAATTCAGCTAATTAACCTCATTTTAAACAAAATTTACTATTAGGAATTTATTTCTGAAAAGTCAAATCAATCCCTCATTTTATCATCACGTCACGAGTCCCGGGGGTTTTACACTAGAAGTTTTTTTTTTTACAAAATTTAATGACTTTTGTTAGGGTACTGTAGCAAAGATTACCCCATTAGGTTGGTAGGGAAAACCATAACAGCAGTGGCATGTCTAAGGTAAAATAACCTGGAAGAGCCCATCCCTCTTCAGTTTTCCTTCTGCCAGACTCTTTAGCAGAACGAAAATTGAAGTAATTTCAAACTCAAGCCAGGAGAGCTTAATCAATTCTGCTAAAACCCGTACTGGAGAGGTGGATTATTATTACCTTTAAGCACATTTGTGCGAAAAATCAATGTTAACAAACTCAGTCGGAAGTCGAACAAGGAAATTTCCCCGTCAAAATTTATCATCTTAAAATTAAAACTTCCAACAAAAATATACGTAAATTATTGAAATACGCTAAAGTAAACGCCTTTTTTTAAAAAAAAGGCTGAAAATAAAAGCTTTCTTTCGGTAGAAAAGTTGAGAGCCAGGCACTCTGTTTAATTTTGGTTTGATTCTTTGAAGGAGAGGCAAGTAGCAAGCGTCAAGAGATTATCTACAGAAAAAAAGTATATCCGATTCTCCTCAAATTATTAAGTACAACGTTACAATAATATTGACATCATCTGCAAGAAGACGAATTACTAAGAAAAGAAGAGTAATGATGAAGATCGGAAGCAGAAAGAAAAACAAAAGAAACTTTGTCTATCAAATTTGTTTAACATCAAGACCAAGTTAGAAACATGGATAGGAGGATTTTTTTAAAAAATCCAACAGGTTTGAAGAAGAGAGAGGTCTGGAAAGTAGAAGGGAAAATGTTGAGTGAAGAATTTGACAGAAAGACGAGAATCCTGCTTAAACTGTTTAGTCAAGTGTTTATGATGGCAAAAAAAGTAGGAAAGAAAACCTCAGCTAAGGGAGGTTAACATCACTTTTTGTCAAAAATGTGGAAATAAAATACATTTTCGTGGTCAAATATCGAAATTAAATATTTATGATGTTCAATATTGAATTTTAATTTAAGCATCCATCGATGCACGGAATTTGTCATTTCACTCTCCTCAACAGCGGCTCCGATCCGCTAACTTTTTTTTAGTTAAACTTAGTTTCTTTTAAGCCATTTTGTTTGTCAAATAATCAAACAAAACAAAAACATTCAAAATTTCACTATTTCCATAAGCAACAATTATTAAAAGGATATTCTTAGGCAAATAATAACGTTGAAATTAAATGTAATTAGCAAAAAAATTAAGCGATTTTTAAAAAGTGCAATATTGGTTCAAAAGCAAAGTGAAGTGGATTCGTTTTTTTAATTTAAGAAGCTACTCAAGATTTCGAGATTATTCAAGAAAGTTGTACAGTACAGTTTTTTTAATAATACCAAGCTTTTCCATAGTTTTTTTTTTAAAAACTACTAGACAAAAAAATATAAATTTCATCGCTATTAAAAAGTGCATTCATTATTATTTATGTACAATGTTTAAAAAAGTTCCAACTTCCTACTGTCATTGATTAAAAATAAAATATTTACTTTTTTTTCTACGATCTACATATATTATTAACAATTTTTGTATGTACTAAAGAACAGTTTTTTGTTTTGTTTTTCAACTTGTTTTTTTTTCCATTTTAATCTCGAGTGTTTGTGTTTATGTTTTTACTAGAGTACAGTACAGTACAGTCCAATACTGATTTTTCTAGATTTTGTGGGGATTGAAAAAATAAAATTAATACTTTCTTGACAAGGAAATTTAATTTTTATTTTAAATATTGATGTCTTATTTGTCAAATGATCTGACCAAAGATTGCAACTAGTTTTGTTTTACATTTAGACAAAAAAAAATCAAAAAAATTCATATCTCGTGGTAAACCATTTTCGTTAAATTTTTGTCTTAAACTTAGAAAAAAGAGTAAAAAAAAGTACTATTGCATTCTCTACTAATTGCTTACAATTTTTAATGGTAGAGAAACGAAGGAAAAATTAACGGAAATTAAATTGCTTATCAACTGTACGGACAGACGATCTATCATTTATTTTAAAATTTAAATAATTTAAGTTAAGAGAAAGATGTTTATATTGTTGATTACGTCTCTTTTTTTTCTTTTTTTTTATCAGCGATATCAAAATTTTCCAAGATATTCATGATCTATTTTGAAAACCTGTAATAAAACTTATTGTTTAAAAAATACAATTGAATTTAAGTAAACAGTGAAACTAAAAATACAATAACTTGTTCTTTAAGGAAATGGATAACGAAATCAGATTTCCCAAATTGTTTTTTAACGTACAGATGAAAAAGAAAAGGCGCCCGTGGCACTTAATCATAAACTACACATTATAACATTATTATTTTGCTTATTTCAGTTAATTTAAATTGATAATCATTATTAAACTTTTTTTAAATTTCATAGTAAATATAAATAAATTTCACAAACAGACTGAAATAAGCACTTACACCAAAAAATGCAATTGTACAGTTTTAAGTTGGGTGCCTGGCCCCTATTCTTTATTAATTTTTATAAATCAAATGTGTAAAAAATATCGATTCTATAAATAAATAAACATCGCCTTCAAATATTTATTATAAAATTAAACATATGAATAAAAATAAAACAAAATGCAAATTTTGAAAAGTAAACAAAATCATTTTATACTTTTATTTTTATTTTTCCAATTTTTAATCCAAAGTGCTACATTGCCTTTTTTTACTCACCCGGACACTTCCTTTGAGTCTTATTTTCTTCCCCCAAACGTTTGATTCCGAGGGGTGATCTCTTTCCCTAGGGCATCAAGAGGTAATCCAGAATCACACCAAAACAATGTGGTCGTGTTAAGACACAAAGAAAATCCTGAATTTTGTTTGGTGGGAGCGAACCCGTAAAGACCGGGGTGCGGTTAATCGTGCACTACACTTTTACTTCTAACTTCTTTTCTAATTGAAGGGATCGGTCTTCTAGCTTACAGCTACCATTCACATACTGTGAGCTTTTGTTCCGTATTAAAACAACACCTGATATATTAACTCAAAACAAAATATAACTCAATGACCATTTCTAAATAAATATATATTAAATAAATAAAGTAGCTTTATGTTATTTTTCTTTATCTTAATTTTAAGTAAAATAGATATACGAAACTGAAATTTGTACAACAAAAATGTGATTTTACAGTTTACTTAATTCCAATAATCTTATATTCTGGAATGATTAGTTTCGGTACAAAAAGATAATAAATTACAAAATAAAAATTAAATGCACATTTGGGTATAAATTTATAACCAAAATTATACATAACATCGATAAAATTTATGTGCAAGAATATTTTTCTGAACTAAATAATTTTGTGATGTTCCTTTAGTTAGTTTCGTATATTGAAAATTGTTACAAGAAAATCGTTAAAATGAATGTTACCAGGGGAATCTATCAAAAAATATTAAATCCCTTAGGAAAGTTCCATTCAAAGTCAACAGTTGTAGTAAATTGTTTTAATAGCTTAAAAGTCGAATAAAGCCAAGCTTTGTAAAAAATAACTTTTCAGTTGTTTTTTTTCTTTTTTTATACTATTCTTTTGTTTATGTTTTTGCCTGTAAAACTGGTTAAGACAGCTAACGAGTTTTGTAAGCAAATTGTACATATAAACAATGAAAGTAAAAAAGAAATAAATTATTTAATTATTTATGTAACTTGTAAAATGTTGTAAACAGATTCTTCCAATTAAAATTCAAGTGAAAAAAATGAAAATTTTATCCCAAAATAATAGTTTTTCGTATACAAATTAATTTTAACAATGTCAAAAAAATTGAATTTTTAAATAATTTAAAAAATATTCTCACGACACACATTTTGAATGTTTCTAGTTATTTCCTAGTTTTTAAAATTCCTACAAAAGTAAAATACGCGACACTTGACTTTTCCTATTTTTTCATAAAACGCCTCTGACAAATTCTTTTCAAAGTAGTTGACATTTTTAGATAAAAAACTAAAAAAAAAAACATTTTCTTGTGTTACTGTAGCCGAGCGTAAAATCGATCTTAATATTTTTAGAATTATGAGATATTTGATTTACAGTACTTTATAAAACGATTTCTGTTTTGTTTTACCAGTCGTCAGAAAATTATGTTTTTCGCTACATGGAGGTCTAAAATTTATTTCATTTGATACTAATTTGGCACAGGATATTCTCGCCGACCCAAAATATCTACTGGAAACCCACTCTCTCAGACTACACTTTAAATAATTATAATTTATGGTGTTTAGAATATTTTATGATATTTTGTAGCTGAAAGAAAGTGAAGGTAATCCATAAAGAAAGAGTAAAAATTCAATAAGTCACTAAAAGTCTTTATCAATTGTTCCCAAAGGTTTTTCTTTTATTGCAGCCCTTTCTTTTGTTTACTAAATTTTCTTAAAATAATTAAAAGTTCTGATTTCATGAAATCAAATAGTTAAAAAATACAATAAATGCCAAATAGTTTTAACAAAAAAGAAATGCAATGGATAAAAAATATTACTACATATTTTTTTTAATATTTTCATATTAATATAAAAAATATTAATTTTATTAGAAAGTTATATTATTTAGTCATCCCTAACAAGACTGCATAAATGACTTTGAATTCTGTCAATGCTGAAAAGTGAGGCCAGACATGATAGCACTAATCTATTTTTTGTCTAATTTGGGTCTTCTAAAGATAAACATGGTAGAAAGAGTCAAATATATTCTGGAGCAGTACAAGGAGCCAACCATAAGTCATTTAAAAGAAATATACAAGTTAAGCAGTTTTCCCTCGTAGTCTTAACCATAACTGATTTCAAAGAAATTTATTTTTCATAATGAAAATTATACATTTGTTTTTAAATATAATGAACATACATTTTTTATGAAGTAATGGAAAAATATAACATTCTTTCTGGTTTTGAGAACTCAGGACATGTCATAAAAATAAACTGGTTTATTCATGATCACATCAATACAAAGATACATTTAAAACAGATTGTTAATATGATAAGATTTCAAAGTAACAAAGATAAAACAGCTACACTATTTCTTTTTTAAGCTATATATTATAATTATAGTGACAAATATGGATGAAACATTCTCCAGATATGGCATGGAGATTAATACTGAAAAAAAAAACAAATTCAGGATGAACAATAGAGGAGCCTTCAACCAAGGTAGAAGTTCATCAGAAACTTAAAGTAGTGAGCCAATTCAAATATCTTAGCTCAATTATCAGCAATGTGGGTTCCAGAATAGACATAATTTCAAGACCAGCATAAATAATAGAAGCTGTTGCAAAACTAAGAATTATCTGGGGAGGCAAGAGCATCTGCCTGAAATTAAAGATCAGACTGGTATGCACTGATCTGTTTGCCTATGAACTGTGCATATTAACAGAACTACAGCAAAGAATCAAAGCCCTAGAAATGAAATGCTACAGAACCATCCTAGATATCTCCTACATAGACTGCATCACAAATGATACAGTGTTCAGACAAGAAACTGGCCAAATGCAAAACCTCATAATCACCATCACGAAAAGGAAGTTTTAATGCTATGGCTTTGTCACAAGAGCCAACAATCTTTCCACTACCATCCTTCAAGGTACCACTTTAGATAGCAAAAGAAGAAGGAGAGAGGATAAAATGTCACTGAGTGGACTGGAAGATCCTTCACAGAGACCTAGACATTGGTATGCAACCAAAACATGTGGAGAGAGTTGGTTATATGCACTAGTAGTGTGTTCGTCACATTGTCATCAATGATTATTCATCTTATGAAATCTTGATGGATTATTATTTATCAAGATTTCAATTTCTTAATTGCAAAAAAATCTTTTAAAAACAATCAGCTTTTCTCCATTTGTAGTGAAAATGGCTTTACAAAAAATTACCTTGAATTTTTTTGTAGTTCAGCCCAACTTATGATAAGCCATATCTTATGCAAACCCATAAAAAAGGTAGCCCATATCTAACAATAAGCCAAGAAAGATTTTATAAAACCGTTTTTTGTTACCAATTACAATGCTGCTAACCTAGTAGACATATTCTTGCCTACATTCCTAAAAGAATCCTGGCCATTTACCAAACATACTTAACAATTTACCAAACAATTATTTTATGTTATAATTTATTAATGTATGATTGTTATTGAATGGCAACAAATCATATTAATATACCCGCTAAACTGTTACATTTATTTTTATTTTGGATAGGTATATAGATATATATATATTCAGATATATTTTTGTCATATATACAAACTGCTCCTGGTGGTCGGCTTTTTCTATTGCGATTTTGTTATTCAAAGTTTAAGTGTTTTGTAAAACAAAATTTATAATTAAAACTGCAAGCAATAAAATATTGTTGTTTTGTGCTTGCATTCTAACTTGCAAATAATTAAAGATGTGAGGAAACAATAACACCACAGAAAGAAATTAATAGTTTATTGTCAAAAAAGAGTTTGAGATAAAATTGCTGGCTGTATTATTCAGATGTATTAAAGTAAGCAATACCATCATCTGGCAAAGTAACATGTACCCTATATATATATATATATATATATATATATATATATATATATATATATATATATATGGAAATTTTCACAAAATCAATATTTCAATGCACAAATATTACTAGTTCAGGAAAGTGGGTCAATATTTTTATTTTAGCAAAAAACACAAATAGATACTCTCAAAACCACATTTGAAAAAAACTCTGTCCTTAACTTTACCTACGAACTTAGTCAAAAAAAAAAAAACTTCCATTCTTAGATGTTCTCGTAGAATACAGTAAGAACACTTTTACCACCTCATTGTATAAAAAACCCACTGGCAGAAACTCTTGCCACCTTAACTTTAAGAGTGAATGCCCACTCAGATACAAAATAGCAATGATAAAAAAACTTCCTTAAAGAACTCAACAATGCAAAACAGACACTAGTTAACAATGGTTTTCCTTATCAACCACAAAATTAGACTATTTCTTTCCAATGTAACAACAGACTATTTCTTTCCAAAGTATAACAAGAAAGTTTCAACCACAAAATTAGACTATTTCTTTCCAAAGTAAATAATAATGATAGTGAGCACACAGTCAAAAATAACATAAACATTTTCTACAAAACCCAAATGCACATTAACTACAAACAAGATGAATCTTCACTTAGATATATCATAAAGAAATACACTATCTCAATTGAACTGAACAAAAAATCAAATTAATTATCTATTAACCTTATCCTAAAAAATAACAACATACCAGCAAATCAAAATTACAATGAACAAACATTATTTACGAGTTCAAATGCCCCTTAAGGAACTATGTTCCTGATCAAACCGAACTCATAAATAATTACTTTAGTTCACTCTACTACATGCCTATCCAGACACCTTATGTTACACCTCTCCAACCACAGCTCCATTAGAACCCATTTAAACACACACATAAACGTATCAGACTCCACCTGAAACATACTAGTAGAAAATATAAGTATAATAACCTCATCCATATGTAAAAAAAAGATTAAAAATAATGGGAGCCTTAATAATAAAAAAGAAAAAGCCAACACTCAATAATATTAATTATTAACATGGCCATGATTTGCTAATATTCAGAAAATAAAACATCCATATAACTCTAGAAACATACACACAACCCATACACCCAGTCAAAAAGCAAAATTAAAACTATCCTTGATAATGGCTAAAAGTATAGCTGAAAGTGCTTGGAATTATAAAACATTTGGACAGTTTCTACCACTTTGTTCCCAGAAAAGAAAAAACACTTGTTACACTTAATCGCAGTACCTTGTCTGTCTTCTTTAATGAAACATGTATGTACACACACACACATATATATATTCATGTTTCATGACCTAGTAGCTTGGTCTTGTGATGTTTTCATAGTACCAAGTAGTTACATTTTTTTCTGGGAAGGTCAGTTCTACTTATACACTCTTGTTACACTAACTAGTTTCTCTCAGTGGTAGTTGCTGTAGTAATGAAGGAGTTAACAATAACAGATAAAGGGAAGGAAGACAATTATTTCAGGCCTTGAGACATAGTCAAGATTTATTCACTTCCCAAAAAGTGGATATTTCACTAATATAGGTGCCTCTCATCATAAAAATTGAGTTTCTGCTGAGGCAGTTGATACAAACTGCTAAATTTCTAACTAGTTAAGAAAGAGAAGAGGAAGAAAAGGCTTGGAGTCCAGTGTAGTGGGTGCATGCAGGTAGTAAATCCCAATGCTGTGTCTTGATTGAATCTTTGTTATCCACTTTTGGATTCTTTTATTTTCTGAGGTCTATCTCTTGACAGTTTTTGCTGGTTTTGCTATGTCACAACAGAATTATTTACCAAGTGTAAGTAAGTTGCAGAAGGAAAAGAAGCAAAAAATGTATTTTTGTGTAGCTATCTTTGAATATGGGAGGGGGGATATCTAAATTTTATAATTTTGTTTTTGTTCACTATAGGCAAAAGTTATTCATCAGTTATTAGGCCAAGGAGTAAATAATAATTGTAGCAGAAAAAGTGGCAGGAAAACTTATTTAGATAAGAAGAAATAATTAATCATTCTTCTGTTTATAATGAAAATAAGAATATAATGGATGCAAAGAAAATTTATCCTTATTTCAAATTTGAATTCATTGCACAAAGCTGGTTGGTTAATGGATGTACTTTTTGTAACAAAAGCAGTGAACATGACCTTTGAAAAGAAAAGGGCTAGAAATAGATATGGCTAGGATAGAAAACATTCCAGTTTCAAGAAAAAAAAGCACAATACATATTTAGTGTCTATTTACATTATTTACAGTTGAACTAATCTCCATCTTTGTTAACATCAAGCCTGGTCAGTACCTACATAGGTGAACACTTGAGAATACCAGGTGTTGTAAGCTTGAATGTGTTGGAAGTGTAATGGATAATGGCTCAGAATTGTTAATCAGAGAGTTGAGTTCCAATTCCTGTTAAGTTCGTTATATCCACTTATGTGAAAATACCTCTTTCTTGAAAGTAACTAAACTACCACATTTAAGTAAACATCACAAAGTGAAAAAATTTTAATTGAACCCTTTATTTAATCTATGTGGCTAGATTGTTTTCATCCCATTGTTCATGTCTAGGGATACTTTGTCTTGATATCTCTTTAGTTCTGTTCAGTTATTGCTTTCATTTTTTTTTCACTGCACCCAAACCTGTACTACCTGGCCCAGAGATTGAACTTACATTTACTATACCTCCAAATTCATGAACCAATGCTTCCACTAGGAAGACAGAAATAACAATAGTATCTCATAAATTTAATATATATGTGTTGTGGAAATCATAAATCTAATATATATATGTGTTGTGGAATCATCTAGATCTGTTCAATGCAAATTGCTAGCATGCAAATCTGTCTAATGCCAATTTCACACGTGAATGTCTAATAAAATTGAAAGGAAAGTTTAGAACTTTCTAGAATGTTCCAATTGCACTGCTATATAAGCTTTGTACTTGCCCGTCAAACACTGTTGGAGAGACAGTTATTAACCTATTTGGATTATTGCTGCACTTTTTCTGCAAGTGAATTAGAGAAACACAACAATATGTGTGTGTGTGTGTGTGTGTGTGTGTGCAATAAAAAGAACTGATTGATCTCAATGCAAGGTCCTTTAGAAGTCAGTCTTTATTAAACGGTATATTTATTTATTTTCATCTACAAATTTGAAAATTTAAGAAATCTTATTAAATTCAAATTATTGATTTGCACTATTCAACTTGATCATCAATGCACTTTGTAACCAAGATGGTCTCTAAAGTATGTCAGATCTAATGATGGTTTCCGCTAGCCTGGAGGACACAAGTTCAAATTCTGCCAGAGAACACATATTTTTCTTTAATAAGCTCTCTTGAATATTCAGGCCAGTAAACGAAAGTAAATAAATATACTGTTTAATAAATAGACAGAACATCTACTCAAATATGGATATTTACTAAAATAAAGTTCAACATCAATTTGCTGCAAAGCATGATGATTAGTTATTAGTTACATATTCAAGATATCTTATTTCCTAAAATTAAAGAAAAATATTCATATAAAAAGCGCCTTAATTCTAGGGATTAAATTTTATAGAATTTCATTGAAGACATCTTTTAGTGAGTTTAATTATTAAAGCGAATTGGTTCTAAAGTTTAATATGACAGAACCAATTTGCTTTCTTGATTATGCTATAGTTATCTCCCTTGCATTATTTTAACTTAATCACTGACACATCAATTAGAAAATCAGTGAAAATCTCCAAACTTGGAAATAAAATATAAAAATAACAATATCATATTCTACTCTAAATTGCAAATACCATATTTTTTTAATTTGTAGAAAGCTAGTATGACTACCTTTACAAGCCCATAAAAATGAATTTAAAATTATTAATTATAAAATATTTATCATGGAATTACAAGGCAAAAAATATCCAACATCAAAACTTTTAAAAGTTAAAATTTGTTTTTGAAGTGTGTGATTGATTGATTCATTTGCTACGGTTCATTTGCAGGTCATTTAAAGCCAGATAATATTTTTAGATTGTAAGAATTTTTTTGAGAAAATAATGATTTACTGATACAAGTTCTATTAATTAACCCATAGCTGGAGGGAGAAGTAGAGTCATACTTTTCCCAATGGTATTTGCACATAAGTGAATGTAATAAACCTGACTGGGATTCGAATTTGGCTCTCCAATTTTCAATTCTGAGCTGCTATCCATTACACCCCTGCACATCCAAGCTTACAGCACCTGGTATTCCCAAGTGGTCACCCATCTAGGAACTGACCAGACTCAACATTGCTTAACTTCGGTGATTATATGAGAACCAGTGTTTCAACATGAAATGCTTGTAAGTCTTTTGCAGTGTGTGTGTGAGACAAAAAATAGGGAAATGAAAGAAATAAAATCCTGTGGTTTTCATATATTCTTAATTAAAAGTAATTTTTTTTAGTGTGTTTCACCTTGTACAAGGCCCAGGAGTCACTCAAGGTAGAGGGTTACAAAGTAAGAGGCACAGTTTATGTGGGAAAGATAATGGTTAACCCTAGACTTGAACAGGTTAAGATTGTAGTGATCAGGAAAACATCCTCTTGGAAATTGGTTCCACAGAGCGGTGGTTTGCAGGAAGAAGCTGCTCAAGTAGAACTTATTTCACACCAATGGAATACAGAGGAAATGAGGGTGATTTGCTATAATGCGCATAGCATGGCAGGTGTTAGCCATGAAGGTTAAAACCAGTAGAACTAAGGAATGTTGTTCATCTGAGCACTTTCATGGAAACAGCGAGAGAGCAGTGAGAAACATTTCATCTGAGAGAAAGGGGTTGTAAGGTGGAAAATAATTTGTCACCCACAATGACATGGAGACACTTTTGGGCTCTACTGGGACTGTAAAGTGGGGAGTGGGCAACTCCTGCCCAAATATAACAGCAGTAAATTAAAACAATAAAAACTCAGTTGTCATTCCAAAAACATTTTTTTGCTTGTTTTGCTGCATCAATGTTTTAATGAATCCATTGAAGTCAGCCATAGAATGCATGGTAACAATAAAAGTAACAAAAATAAAAATAAAAAAATGATAGTATTTCCTCAAGTTGAGTTATCATCAATAACATTCAAAAGAAATTATGATTGTGAAAAAATATTTATAAATTGTAACTTAAAAAACAGACATTATTTAAATTTGGTTGCTGACTACCCAAACTGGCTGTTTTCCTATGAAGAGATAACCTTCATGCCTGCAAAAATGGTGTGTGAAAAGGACATTTATTCCTTTGATATCACTATTACTGTATACACTTTTGACTCCCTTGGCAATGTTTATTTACAAGATTATAAAAATATGAGAACCAAATCATTGATATTACATCTCAGCCCAGTGCTGTCATCAAAACTTTAGTTACAACCAAAGGCAGAGATGATTATTTTTGATGTCTTTTGTTAGATGATATTGCACAAATGACATCAACATTTGTCTTTAGATGGGACTTTTTAAGTGATGTTAGGATATGGAGTATTTCAGGAATATAGTCTATAACAGAAGCATATAAACAAGTTCAGGCAGAAAATCCCCATTAGAAGAGGTAATGCAGGAGGGCCTTTCTAACTGTCTGGAATGTTTTTTTCATTGATTCCAGTAATGAATTTCAGTTTGGTTTTTTTTAGTTTGGAGATAAATGAGTTTAAAGCTTTACAATAATCATTTAGTTTGAAGAATTGACCAATGATTCATTCCATGAAACAAATTTTTAAGTTTTGTAACCATTAATGACCCTTTTTGACAAGTTAAACATTGCATAATTTCACAAAACCTTCCAAAATTGATACATGAGAAAAGGTATTCATATTAGGGAAAAGTTTTCATATTACAGAAAATCTGTTCTATTGAATTCCTCACCCCCAAATTAATAAAGTTTCAGGCTTGTACCTATGGATACTTGTTTTATAGCAAGTTCAGGATGGTATACTTTTGACCTGTTTTTGCCCTTCTGTCAAATTGTGCTTATGGCTGTTTTTATTGCTAAAAGATTTTATTGAAAAAAATTTACTCCATCTGTGTTATGCAATGAATGATAGCAAGTAGTTGCAAAGTATTAACTTTTGAAATGGAACACTCAAATATGAACACTCAAACGTGCCCTTCCATGTCATATTTTAATTATTTCATTTTTGAGAACACAATTTTTCCCAATGTTTAGGCCAGTCAGATCTAATAATTATCGATTCCATTAACATTATCTTTTTTTTGCTTCAAGGCTACCTATATAACATTACATTTATGATTTTTAATTATTCTGAAGCCTGCATCTTATACACTGTTAAAATTGGCTTCTGGCCATGGTCTGGCCCAATAGCAGACAAGACAGATAATGGACAAACTTTGAATGATCATAACTTCATTGCTAATTGAGCAACCAAAAAATTTTGTACCACTTTTTTATAGTTTGTCAAGCACTCTATGCATGTATTAAAGGTTTTTAGATATATTGAAAATGAAATTTTAGTGTTGGATACCTGCTGTATATAATGTAAATGAAATTTTTATTTCCTAGAAAGAGAACATGTAGAATAGTATTGCAATGCATTACATGTCTTCTCCCTCCCTGATCCTTAAAAGAAAATGTGCATGTTATAAAAGGCTGTCTTTACTCACAAGTCAGGTACATCATGTTGCAAAGGATTGTCTCTACTCAAATCCAAGGCACATATTCTCTCTCTGGTGTCTATAAAACGTTTCCCTCTGTAAAGACTGGGCTCTATTAAGAGTCACTGCTAAGAGCAGTGCCTACTAAATGGGATAAAGGATGGAAAGTCATCCTAACAAATGTATGACTGAATAAAAAAAAAATAATCACAATAGAAGGCATTTGGGTTATTTAACCTGCTGATCCCTACATTTCAGTTCCTCACAAACAACATCAGATGGTAAAATAGTTCATAGGTATACCTTTAACCAAAAAACATTTCAAGAGGTAGATTTCACGTTGTTTTATGTAATATTTGTAGGAGTATTGAGCATAGGGAGATTTAAATTTTTCTCACATCTCTGAATAACATCAGAATTTCAGGTGAATAAACATTTTTATGACTCCCACCTGAAGAGTGATAAGTTGGCAGTTATAGCTGTAAATCTGTTCACAAATAATTTTTGAGGAAGTTTGAAAAAATATTGTCCTATGAGGTGAAGAGTTGTAGCATACAACATCTCCATCAATGAACAATTCATTTCAACTTTTGCAGCAGTACAAAGTCTTAAAGGGACCAAGGGCAGATGTTCCAACCAATTTGATTCATCTTAAAATAGCATGCAAAGCAGTTTTTAGATTGCAACCATTCACTTCTGAGTGGTAAGAAGTTGTGTGAATTTTCTTGCACCCTAACAACCTCATCATTTGACAGAAAAGATCCATTTCAAATTGACATCTTCAGTTATCTAAAGCTTGTGTGACTTTCAGCAATAGCAGTTAGCACATTGGCATGAAGCACTCAAAAACATGGCAAACATGCTGTATGTGCTCTTCCATAGAATCACTAGCTATGAAGACATTGTCCATAAAAGTGCATACAAAAAGTAGATAACAAAATATATGGTTGATTAAATGCTGAAAGGCTGGTGCAATATTCCAAATGCCAAATATGTTCAAGTTCAACAAAGATCTGTTGCTTGGCCCTGATATGGTCAAGCTTTATGAAAAACTAGCTGGAATATCATGAACATGGAGAATATGATGTTGATCCAATTTAGTGACCAAATTCAATGCCCAAACAGATTAATAATCTCAAGCTCTAATATTGATAGAAATAAATTAATCCAAAAGTTTACAGAAAAAGGGATCCTCTACAGAATTCACTATGGCAAGGCATAAAGAGAAAGTACAACAAAATGACTCAAGGTGAGTGTATATATATATATATATATATATATATATATATATATATATATATGGGTGTCTGTGTGGTAGTTTGAATTCCTTTGTCAACATCCTGATATTCTTTGAGAAATTGGAGGTTTGAAATGGTCTAGCATGATATTGTAGCGGGGTCCATCATGGCGAACGACAGGTCAGCAATATGAATGTGAAGGATGACCAATCAGATGTAACAGACTGCACCACAATTATTTAACTTTGACTAGGAAAGACGTGGATAAGAAGATGCAAAGATGCTGGAGGTTGCTATCCAATGTGGCGGTCACAATGTAATTTATATTTGACACAAAATAGCACATAGTATAAAATACAAGACAGAACATAATGGTTCAAAACATAACAACTGATTTTATTTGTTCTGATGTACAAGCAAATAAGCTGAAGATTTGATAGAGTTACATCTCTTAGATTTTGGAAATATTTGTACCTGAGCTCATAAAGTTGGATTAATTATTAAACTGTAGTTTAGAAGAATAAAGTTTCTGTTGCATGTTAGGAACTGTGTATTGGAAAAGTTGGTAAGAGTTCAGAAGAGTTAAAAGTTTGTACTTGCGTGAATGTTGATAATGTTCTTTAATGTCTGACCACATGGTCAAGACGAGAGATCTTGAAGGTCACATTTTAGCAGCAAGGAATGAGATACAAGAGTGATGAAAAAGAGACGGTGGAAGAGAGAAAAAAAAGAGAAAAGGCCCACTCATGTTTTGATGGTGTAACACATGACAGGCTCAAAACTTACTGCGCTGGAAATTTCATTCCTCACGTGCAGGCGATTTGATTGGTCGGAATTGACCAATCAGCGAGCTAGTTTTGAGGAGATTAGCCAATGAATGCTTGTTGTACGATCTCTATGTATGTATGTATGTGATGGTGGTGATAATCACCACAATATCATGTGTAATAGCTATTGGGAACAAGGCCAAACAAAAAGAATGCAATTTATTTATTCATTTCATTAATTTATTTTTTATAATACTAATATAATATATGCACCCATTAATTCTATCATATGCAATTCAAGATGTCATCTCCTGTAGTGAATGATACTTAATTCAAGCTGTTTATTTTGTATAATAATAACTTTGAGAGTTTTGAGTCTTGCATTGGGTGCTGTAGAGTATTTTGGTATTATCTATTAATATTTGTCTTATGTATGCCTACACTCTATCACCAATTATCCCCTATAACAAAAATAATATGATCGCAATACAAACTTTTTATAAATAATACCAAATAATACTTAATCATGTTTGATTTTTGTAGATATCACTTTCAATACAAAACAATAACACAAAAACCATTCAACAATATTTATCGTCTACTTGTCTTTGTTCTAAAAAGACAATTAACATCCCTTATACATCTGACAACACTGAAATGTCATTCCCATGTTCTTTAGAATATATCATAGACTGTTTTATAATAAAAATCAACAGTTTCATTGATTGATTGATTTGCTTTTTTTATGACTTGGAGGTTATTTAAAGCTGAAACTTATTTGGGATTTTAACAATAATTTGTTTTTTTGAGTGAATATTGCATTAACAATTTTGGGTGATAAGAGTGATTTTTTTCAGTTACAAGTCCTACTATTTAACCCATAGCTGTAGGGAGAAGTCATGGCTGCATACCTTTCCCAAGGGTATTTGCACATAAGTGAATGTAATGAACTGAATTGGAATTCAAACTCAGCTCCCTGATTTTGGACCACAGATCTTTTGTATCTGGTTCAACATTATGCAAACATCTCTTCTAAGTGAGACTACCCATAGAAGAGAACATGATTAAAGACTGTGTGTACACCGTCTGTAGCAAGAAATATAAAGGAGAAAAAAACTGTAATCATTTTTGTTTGAGCTTAAGTGAGATTGGTCTCAGTTCTCCTTAAATTGTGTTAAGCATCACATGGAATCTTCAACTAATTTTCTCGATTTTTCTAAGTAGATTTGTATATGTTCCATCCAGTCATCTTTCAAGATGAGCAGATAATGTCCAAGTTTCTGAACTTATCTTAACCCTTAAAATAAGACTGCAAGAACATTGTAAAGTCGTAACATAAGGGGAAATAGAAAAATCAGGCATAGCTGACTATATCTGGAGGAAACAAAAAGGAAGATCACTATATTCTATGGGATGAATTTTAAATAAGAGACATAGAACATAACTGGAAAATACAAAAATTTAAGCCAGCCAAGCACAGACATGAATACTATATGAGAACCAATAATATCAAGAGCTAGCAAAACACAACAATAATAATAAAAATTGTAATATGAACTCTGGTAAAATTATGTAAAACTGAAAGTTTATAAGTCCGTAGAATTCACTCACTGATGTCCTCAAGGGCACATGGTCCAGTGGGTAAAAGAGTTGGTTGAGTAATTCAAAAAAGTTCAATACCTGGAAACAAAAACTCGGAGAGTTGACTTACTAAAGGGAATTAAATGAAACTGAATTAGAACGACCTACTCCTGTGAACTAAATAAAGGTCAGAGCATACAATGGGCAAAACATGAATATGGCACTAAAGATGAGGACAACAGTCTGAATGATGTAAATAGTTACAATACCGCATCTCAGAAATATGTCTAGAATAAGTTTAATTTATGTCTCTTCTTCTTTAGTGTGTCATATTCTTTCAGGACCTCACCAATCGTGGCTCTCCACAACTTGTCTTTTACATCTTTACCATTCCTCTTTTTACTTGTTCTGCTAGCCGTGCACAAATCTCATGAAGTAGGTTACTCACTATTTCTTCCTACTTCTGTACGTCCTATGAGTGTTAAATTTTCCAGAATCCCTCTCTTTATTGTGTCTTAAAATTTGAACTCTTTCTGATTGTAAATATTACTTTCCTTGTGGTCCCTATTTCCATTAAAACTTCCTCCTTACTCACCTGTTCTGTTCATGGTATTCTCAGCATTCCTTGGTAGAACCACATCAATGTTGCTGCAAGTTTTCTTCATCAGCAAGGAGAGTGTCCAACATTCACTGCCATATTGAAGATTAAATATTACATACAATTCAGGAAAATGCTTCACATAAGAAACATAAAATAATCTGTCAAAGTTCTGCTTCACTTAGTTAGGTTACCTCCTCCTAATTTTTGAAACTGCTACTAGGGGATGCACTCAGAACTATAAATATTCTGTGATATTTTTCTCGCCCTGTTCTGATCTTATCCACTTATTCGCCAACATGTAACTTCTCACAGAGAACATGTTCCCATACATACATGCATACATACATACATACACACGTACGTACACACATTTACTCACTACATATAATTTGCACCCAAAAAGTTTTCACATTCATTTGACACACACACATCTTGGTCTTTGTCACTTGTAACCCTTTATTGTTAATACATTATCATTTGTTTGTACATATATATTGGTTTTTGCCTTTTTTTTTGCATTTCTTTACATGGACTCACATCCTCACGCCATTTTGTTGTGAGTATTTCAGGAGACACATGTTTATTTCTCAACTCAAACACCGACGTTACTAATACTTGCAATAAGTTGGGAAATGCATACTACCTGCCGTATCAACTTAAACAACATAAAATAGACTGTCATTTTATATGTTTTAAATGTTTTTTCATCATAAATATCACTGTAGCCAATGGCACTTTGGCCAATGGATATTTGTGTTATTGATCATGGTTCAGAAAGTGTTTCTTAATTGAGGTGCCAGATCAGTGAACAGAGTCTCTAAAAGAGGCGATTGTGTGGTATATTCAGCCTGGAAGCCATGTTGTTACAGTTGGCTGAGCTGCTTGCTAGAATTGAAGCAATCAGCCAAGGGATATACTCTGATGACATCGTTATTCATCAGCAGGACTTTATGGATCCTGTGATACAAAAACAGTCCAATGTTTTCACCATTTATTTGCTCCATCGTCCACCATTTCCCATTTAATTAATTGTAATGTATACTTTGGCCGTATTGATTTTATGCGGCTTACCCATTTAGTATTATATATTTTGTTTATAATGACATTTTTCCAGTTTGCTTTTTTTCTGGAAGACATCTTCTGCTATTCCTATGCACCTCACCAAAGTTAAATAGAAGAATTAATTTCTCAAAAAAAAAAAGTTAATATAAAAGGGAAGTTACTGATATTCATAAAAATTGGATAACCTCCCTTGAATAATTTTACACACCCAATATTTGTTTTTCAATTGCCTTCTTTGTCAAAGCACTTAATTCAGTGGAGAATAACAATAATCATATAAATCAAATATTTAAGCAATGAAAATTTCAGATCAAAATTCAGTTATCTAAGTCAAACTTATTAATGTGTGTGTGTGTGTGTGTGTGTGTGTGTGTGTGTGTATGATAGTCACAATGCAAGAAAAGATGTGTAAATATTCAAATAATTGTCTTAAATTTATAAATTATGTTCACTCTTACAAAATATTGTTCTTACCTTTGACCTTTAGGAAATAGATTTCAAATGTATTTCTGAAATGTGGGGAATTGGTGATGTACATTAAATCACAGGATTTAAAAAAACATGTTTTTTTAATGTTCTTATGGAGCCTTATGCTTTAGAAACTGAGGTGACGCATTTACATATACAGTAACAAATGCTATAAATACATACAGCTATTACCCATGAGGCAATTAAGTGCATACTACTTCTTATGAATCTAAAAAAACAAACGAACAATTATCACTGGATAATTATGAATACGCCCAAGCATGGCTTAGGATTCTAGCAGCTAAAGCTAGAACAAAAATGCTGATGGATTTAAAATCAGTTGGGAACCAACCAGATAACTGATCTCTTCTTGGCAGCTGCTGATTGTGAGGCTATTATAAAATTATCAGCAATTGCACACCCACGACAGTTGGAGGAAATGATGTTAGACAACATATATAAACTAATAATGAAAAACATAGCACTCAAGAAAAAGCTAGTGAGTGCAGAGAGAGCTAAGTTCATGAACATCTCTCAAAAAGTGAATGAACCAGTTATTTAATATGTTCTTCATTTGAAACAGACTGCTAAATATTGTGAATTTGAGAAACTGGAAGAGGAAAACCAGTTAACTGAAGAGGATTTGATCCAAATGAAATTAGTAAATGGCCTTCAAAATGAGGAATATCGGCAAATGACTCTAATGCATTTACAACTGAAAAAGTTGTCACTAGAACAGTGTGTTGAATTTGTTCAGCAACAGGAATTAATTGGAAAATTTAATTCAACAAAAGTTATGAATCTAGAGGAAATGGACACATAGACAATAAAGAAAAAAGACAGAATAATGTGTACTTTTTGTGATTATCAACATCAAAGAGAAAAACAAAAATGTCTGGCATATGTAAAATGAAAAATTTTAAACGTATGTGTAAATCCAAAAAGGAAAACATAAGAATCAATCCAACAAAATGAAGAGGAAATAAGTACAGACCTCTTTTCATTGAAAAGAAAAAATGGAAAAAAATAAATGAAAAAGGGTTATTAAAACTTGAATCAATAATGTTTTATTGGACATGCAACTAGATATGGGAAGTGACATGACATTGATACCCAGAAATTTCTGGCAGAAACTAGGAAAATCAAGAAAATTCATATTCAATTGAATCAGTTTGATGGATCTGTGATAAAATTGTTAGACTATTTTGAAGCCTATGTGGAACTAAAAAATAAGTTTAATGTATTACCAGTTATCATGGCAAATTGTGAAAAGAATCACAGTCTAATAAGAAATTATATATTGAACATAAATTCACCAAAATTGGCAAACAAAGTAAAGGCAGAAGAAACTGGAATGTTAAAAAACTATGAAGTAAAGGAAAATGTCTCTCTCTCTCTCTCTTTCTCATATTTTCAAGGATGAAAAGTGCCAGTCCATCTACTACCAATAGTTGTGCAAAACTAAAGAAATTTCTGGAACAAGATCTACTTGAATGTGTTCTGCCAGGAAGGAGCAAATGGGCCTCCCTGTTAGTAATTTAAAGAAAGAAGGATGGGGATCTGCATATTTGCGGCGACTACAAAGTAGGTGCAAATCACAAAATATTTAAAAAACTGATATCCTATTCCCAATTTAAAATGGGCTTTGTGGTATGAAAACATTCTCTAAAATGAACCTAAAGTCAGCATACCATCAAATACTTATTGATAAAGACTTTAAAGAAGTCACAACAATAAACATGACAATAGGCTTATTAAGATGGAAAAGAATGCTGTATGGAATTAAAACTTCAAGTGTGATTTTTCAAGGGTCAAGCAAGTTATTGGTAATGATATAAAAAATACAATATGCTACCAGGATGACATTTGTGATGGTGCCATTAATGATGAAGAATTAAAATAAAAAACCAGTATGGTATTGAATAAGTTAAAAAATGCTGGATTTAGCAATTAACAAAAAATGTGTGCACAACTCAAATATTGAAAGAAGTATTGGACATAATACAGACAACAAATAGAGCCCTTCAGTTTTTGATTGGAAAGAAATTTTTACTCAGGTTCGACCATACACCTTTAGAATTCATATTTAATCCTTGAAAGGAACTTCTTAAAGTAACGTCTTCTAGAATTCTAAGATGGGCTTTAATGTTAATGGTGTTTGACTTTGATATTGAGTATGTGAAAGGCAATACCATTCCGCATGTAGACACTTTGTTGAGACTGAAGTTCATTACTTCTGAAAGTGAGAAAGGGGAAACTGATATTTTGTTGATAGAAAAATTAGCTAAGGATATGAAGTGAGATCCTATATTGAATAGTATATTGTTCAGGATAAAAAATAATAAGTGGAATAATTTCTCACGGGCAGGAAGGCGTTTTAAAGAGGTGAAACCCAAATTAACTGTAGAAAAGGGCATAATTTCTAATGGAGACATAGTGGTTCCACTAGTAATGCAAAGGAGCAAAAAAATATACATGATGATGTTCATTGTGGAATTACGTCAATGCAAAGGAGATTAAGGCCAAATGCATGGTGGACAGGCTATTCTACAGGTGTAGAAGAATATGTAAAAAGGTGCAAAATGTGCATTGAAAGAAGAAAATTTAGACAGACAAAAACACATACATGACCTAAAGAGTTCCAACCTTGGGACAGAGTACACATGGATCATGCTCATGTTAATGGAGTGGGATTATTACTAATACTGGTAGAATCATATTCAGGCTGGCTAGATGTAACAGAGGTCTCAACCATGAAACATGCATTAAGGATCATATTTTCAAGAAATGGTATTCAGAATGAATTCAGAAAATGCTGGTATCTGACAATGCCCCAGAGTTCTGTGACAAGGAACTATGCCAATGGTCAAACAACATTGGATGCAAACCATATACCCCCGACCCACAATCAAGCAGAAAGGATGGTGCAAAGTATAAAAAACAGGTTGAAAATATGTACACAACAGAAAGAAAAGATAGAAACATTTCTTCTTAGATTGTTGCTAAGTTACAGGACAATACTACATGCTGGAAGATTGAAAAGTCCATTCATCTTCATGGATAGACAAATTAGAGCCCCATTGACCATGTCCTATGCTACCAATGAAAAATTATGGTATAAGAAGAAAAGTGAATCTAATCTACATAATGCAAAGTGGACAAAACACTATGCACTATCATAATAGAAAAAACAGGAAATAGGATATTAGCACATGTGTTTCATGTTGACAGCAGTGAATGATCTCAGTTCAGCTTTTTCTCTTGGCTGGTGATTACTAGTTGTTTTTGTTCAGCAATAAAAGACTCCAAACACAGGATAACTTTTCTAATGAACACTAAAGCATAACTATCAACTGCAGCATTTAAACACAAAAGAAAAAGATTTCAGTAATGGATAGCTTACACATAGTTTTTGCCTTAACAATTGCACCTCCGGTAATGATCTCAGAAAAAGATGGAAAGTACTTAGAAAATAAAAGTGATTCTCACTGTTACAGTGCATTTCTTGCCTTATTCAATTGTAATATATGGACAAATATTTGTGAATATGAAAGGATTATGATAAAAATAAGCAGACAATGTTTGTAATTTATTCAATCAGACATGCCTAAAAGAGAATTTGCTGCCTAAATACACAAATATGTGTGTGTGTGTGTGTGTGTGTGTGTGTGTGTATATATATATATATATATATATATATATGATGGACTCTTCCATCGAGTTCGATGCATGAGGTTCTGACAACCGCAAACTAATTATCTGCATGCCTATGATGGGCATAACTTTTTACCAGCTCAAGAATTGCACAGAAGACCACAAACAAAGAATGTATTGTATCCAAGTACAGCAGAAACACTGTTAGATGTCTTATTTTGCTTTCTCGTTTCATGTAGTCAACTGATGCTTACTTCTCAGTGCAGCTATATCAATGTTGTACTTCTTTAGCGCCAATGTGACTAGGACAGATTTTCTTTCTGGTGCTGAGTTGTTGTCCTGGAGAGTTCATACATTCCAAGTGCCAAGATGAAGTTGATGTTGTTTCATAGAGTTTTGCGCAGTAGCCAAATATGTGTGGAACTAATTAAATGTAGTTGTCAAAAAACCAACACAATCATTTGTTTCAAGTGGTGAAGGCTTGTGTCGGACCATCCACACTTTTAGGATCTGTAGATAAAAAAGTAACGGTGCAAAAGACTTGCCACGGAAACTCCGAACGACAGTCCTCATGTGTTATTATCGCAGAGTTTAACCTCATCTCCGGGTCACAGTCAATACCAGTCGGTACACGCCTCTCGGCAGACACATGCAATATAATGACTGGGTTAAGCTGTCAGGAGTTTTCCTTCCGATCTGAAGTCTTTATATCGTGAAACCAATACTAAAAGGATTGCTAACCAAAGCTCAGAGAGACTCCTTTCACCCCCATCAAGGGCAGCTAGCCCACGCCAGTTCTCAACCTGATACTTTACATAGCTCTGCGGGATATATATATATATATATATATATATATTACACTGGATATCGGAGTAAACAGATTGTCATCAATGTGACGATATATTGCTCTACTTTTAAAATAATAATAATAATATATAAAATTATTATCAATTATATCAGAATATTTTATTATTATTATTTTTATTATTATTATTATTATTACAGTTATAATAATAATAATTATTATTATTATTATTATAGTTTGTGTTGTTGTTTTTAAAATATTTGAAAGATAAATAATAATACAAAATTGACTAATAGTAAAAACAAAACAAAATAATGTTATAACTAGGAATGCTTTTTCAACAAAATTGAAATTGTTACTTTGCAATTAATAAATAAGAAAATGTAAAGGAATAAAATTCATACCAAATGTTATTAAAATAATCTTTAAGTATAAATAATAGAAGATAAAGAAATTGGTGATAATGAGCCACTAGTCAAAGATAAACAGAATAAATATTACAAAAATGCTTTCCTCTAATACAGAAAATTATAACCACTTTCACAAAAACAACAACAGAGAAATGAATGTTATGCTTAATTATAAATAGATTTATAATATATATAATCTATATATATATATATATATATATATATATATATATATATATATATACATACACACACACACAAATAGAAAGACAGATATGAATGGACAAATAGAACTCACTGTTTATATGTTAAAGGTAACTGTAAGGGAAGGCAACCATAGTTTTCTCTCCAACTATTTGACTATAAAAGAAATGGTCAAATCTCACTGAAAGGCAGCAGTCAAATTGCACTGAATAAAGCTTCACTACAAACTTAAACATTCATCTGCTTTTCTTTACAGTTACATCATAAAAATTAACCTTGCAATGTCTTTTTGCTCACTTTGTATAAAAAAAAATTGATAGTTGTAGTTTTCTGTTCAGAAATCTTATTAAAGAAAATGCTCTCTCATATATATATATATATATATATATATATATATATATATATATATATGAGAGAGCATTTTCTTTAATAACATTTCTCAAATGTTCAGGCCAGTAGACAAGAAAAAATATGGTTTAAAATAAACACCACATCTACTCAAATATGGGTATCCACTAAAAATAATGTTTAAAGTAATAAAAATATGTCAGATTAAAAACTAAAATTCATTCATTCTTCAGAAATTTCCTTGTTTACATTTCAGATACAAAACTGAGCAGTTATGACTTTCAAAGAAAGAAATCTCAATGAGTAAAATGTGCTATAAAGGCAAAGCAGAACCTGGCTTGATTACAATGCTCTTTGTAGTCAAGTGGTTAAAGCATGTCAGATCTAACAATGGTTTTTCCTGTAAAGGAGGACATTGGTTTGAATCCTGCTGTAGGGTGCATTTTCTTTAATAAGATTTCTCGACAAATGTTTATGCCAGTAGATTAAAATAAATGGAGCATTTTCTCAAATATGTGTATTCACTAAAAATAATGTTTATATATATATATATATATATATTTATATATATATATATATATATATAAAAGTGAACATAGAAGTCAACACTTAGAGGCGACAGTCTGTTTCATGTTAGATGCAATCATCAGGCCACGATTGTGTCTAGCATGAAACAGACTGTCGCCTCTAAGTGTTGACTTCTATGTTCACTTTTATATTTACACACACTCTATCTCTGATATTAAGCACTTTATCCCATAAATATAGCACATCTTAAGACTATATATATATATATATATATATATATATATATATACACACACACACTGATAAGACAGAACATTATAACTAGCAACATGTGGCAAGAATATCAACTACTGTTATCAAAATTGTTTGTATCATGCTCAAAGGTTATAGAAGTAGATAAATTAATCTTGCTTGATTACTTCAACATTGGACAACATTATGCTGGAAAACACCATGTCCTATCAATCATGTGGGAACTAATTTGTCACCTACATTAACTACACCGAAGACTAGGTGCACTCCCTCAATACAACAATATCTCTATGATCGCAGTGTCATCTTTCTGTAGGACGATGTATCCTGCAATATTACATAAGTTGTGACTAAGTTGGGAATGGTTTCAGGAACATGAAAACTTCATGGTGTTGCTCTGGCCACCAAACTCTCCAGATCTCAATCCCATTGAGCACTGTTAAACCAATTAATTCACTTGCAGCAATTAAAGTATCTGCTATTAATATCCTGAGATTAAATCTCAGAGGAAGTCTGAGAAGAGTTTTTGTAGAATTCATGAGTGTTCAGGGAAGTGAGCTGTTTTGTAGGCTCTCAGAGGGCCAACACCTTATTAGGCAGATGGTCATAATGTTCTGAATGTGCAAGATGTGTCATGGATATTAACACAGAAAATGAAATTGGCATGCGGAGTTCAAATTCTTACTGTGTTTGTTTCATTCACTTAGCACTAACGACCTTTGAAAAGGTACAAATTCATTTTCCTCTAGTTATGGGTTAAACAGCAAAGTAGACTGGGCTTTTTTGCAACCTATTTAGGAGTTTTTAGGAGAAGCACAACTCTGAATTCAAAATCAGCCTAAAGAGCAATGGACTCTGTCAGGCTAGCAACTCTATCCCATTTCCATTTCTATGGAAACCACAGCAGCAATCCCTAAAGTGTTAAGAGCTGCAGCCTTACACTCCTCAGTGGAATTTACAGGACTTGAGTGAGTGAAGGAGACAATTGTACCCATCATCACTGGTACAATTGAAACAGTCTTGAAGAGATTTGCATAGGAATTAGAAGAATTGGAAACCCATGGAAAAATCAAAAACATTCAGATAACCACATTACTAAAATTAGTTTATAACATTATTATAAAAACATGGGACTTAATCTCTCATACACAACTCTCAACTTCACCAATCACTGTGTGACTTTGAGATTTTCTCTGTGTTATGGGATCTTACCTGTAAAGACACAATGAACTCTTCCTGATACTATAAAGACTGCGCCTCTCAAGAGAGACAGATAGAATGAAGTGGAATGAGTCAAGACAATAGTAGTCCACTCTAAACCAGACTGACAGTCATACTAACACCTTCAACTTCTTGTATTATTATTCTGTTTAATATATCTTTGTTATTTTCTACTCTTGTGTTCGTGTTGTTCTTCCTTGGTCCTAACCTTGGACCATAACAGTGGTGCGAGGATATTGGACCATAACACTCTGAATGTGCATTCTATAGTCTCACCAGGATGTAAGAAAGTTTATCCATCTTCCTTCTTGGGGGAGTGCTTATATGTCTACCTATCATAGAGTTTTCCTCACATGTGTACATCCTAGGTGCAACTGAGTCAACTACATGCTTACATATCCAGGGAAACTACTGACATCAAGTGAGATGTGCATCTGAACTTGGTGGCTAGAAAGTCATCTTTTAGTTCAACCCAATAATGCATCTGTCTTCTTCAAAGCCCTGGCATAACACTGAGCGCAAAGTTCATTTTGGCAATGTCTGGGATGTCATGTACTACAAGTTAAAATGCCAAGGAGAGTGTTGGAGTAATGAAGAGACTTGCTATCACAACCTCTACTAAAAGCTACAACTGTGAAATTATGAAAAATAAATAAGTAAAATAGTAATAATAACAATAATAATCACAGTCAAGAAGTTCAGTGATGAGATAGGCATGTATTTTGGCTTAGACAAATGTGCAAAACAGTATTTAGGAAAGGTAAGCTTGTGTTATGCTTGATATAGATACTGCAATAAAAAAAGCTAGAACAGAACAAGGCCTACAAATATCTAGAAACCCAAGAGGCAGATGGCATCAGGCATGTGGCAAACAAAGAAAATGTTAGAAAGGAGTTCTATAGAAAAAGAACAGCAATCTCTATACTCTGTGCTTGTAATTAGATTATGGCTATAAATTCACAAACAATACCATTTAATACTTATATTTTAGCAATGAGACTATCACTGAAATAAAGAAAATGAACCCCAAGCTAAGAAAATGAATGACTTGCCATAAGATACACCATCCAAAGTCCTTACTACCATTACTAGTAATAATGATGGTAAGAGCTTAATCCAACTTGAACTAACAAAACAACAATTATTGGTTTAAAAAATATCTAGATACCACATCTGACTGGATGTTACATTATTATTGTTCATAAGAAATGTAGGAAAACCTTACTCAATTTATAAAGAAAACAATAAATTCTTAAAAGAAACTCAACTTCACTGTAAAGGAATAGATTTAAAAAAAAATAGATATCAAATGCATCCAAAGCCATAAAAAAGGATGCTACGATACAAGGGTTCAAAAATTTAAAAAATTACCTGGGAACAAAATCCCTTACATGGCCAATATGCAATCATATATAATGATGCCAATGTAAATAAACATAAAACACATTGGATGAAGAGTGTAGGACTAAAATCAAAGACTGAAACATTGATATCAGCTGCATATGACCAAAGCACATTCACTAGAAATTACCAGGCAAACATAATAAAGAAAGTTGCTGACCAAATATGTAGATTAACAAAACATGTTGAGACCATTGACCACTTAATATCCTGACACTGCAAAGATCCAAAGATAAACTTGATTGGGGAGAATATTCATTGGAAGATATGTTAATCTTATAAGGTGCAATATGCTGTAAAATGGCAGGGCTTCACATAAAATATATCTGTTAAAGAATATGAAACATAAGTAAATGTAAGGATCTTGAAATTGAACTTAAAAATCTGGTCTCATAAAACTACTGTTATACCCCTAGTAATTGAAGCTCTGTGTACAATAAAAAGAAATACAGAGAGGCACATCAACAAGATCCCTGGCAGCTCTTACTTAAGAGATTTAAAAAAAAATGCACTGTTAAAAAGTTCTCATTTAGTCCAGAGAGTATTATCAATGCAAAGAAAATATAAATATCACTTAACATCAGAATTTGTGCAAACAGAGTGTATATATTTACTACCTGGCCTTACCTTACCTATAAGATAATGGCCTGGGAAATAGAAAAGAAAAGGTGATGATGATAATGATGATACAAGCACAGAATGTTCTAGGCATATTTGACAAATGTTGGTGCTTACTGAATAACTATCCAAGCACAATAAAGTGTCAAGTTATCTGCACTTGTCTGTTTGCAAGGCACTAATCTATGAAGTGAGTGATGATCAGTTTGAATATGGGTCATGTATGATTAACTCCATTAGCAATTTAGTAATTGTATGGGACAAGGATATCAAGACAGACAGAATGATCACAATCAGCTTGAATAGAATTGGTGGCCCATAATAAGAAAGTAAAGACTTGCCTTTAGGGTATATGGTTCTCTTAAAAAGTATTGAGAGATCAAAGGTGATACGGTTCTCTTAAAAAGATCTAAAGATCAATATTCAATATTATTATCATTTATATTTAAATTAATGTCCTCATCTTTGTTGTTATTGTTATGTTTTGGTTTCTATGTCTTCTGACTTTCTTCTTTACCCAGGTAACATTCCAACTGAAGCATCATTTAGCTATTAGTAGATTAAAGGTTTGTGAATTTGCTGACATAATAATTGTGAGTTCAGTCCTCAGGACATGTAGTCCAGACTCAGTAGAAACAGGGCAAGTAAAAACTGAGTAGTACTAAATAAGAACAAGATGAGATATCTCCAGACATGGACAGTAGAATGAAAACAATCTACTTTCATAGGTTAAAGGGTTCAGATTGAAATTCCCTAAAGGTTACCTAGACTGACAGATACTTGAAGAAGGCTAAAAAGCACAATGTCCTATACATTGTGATAATAATAACAAAGATGAGGACATTATATCCGAATGCAAATATAACACCTCATCCCAGAAGTTCAAACAGAAAAGATTCAGCATATTTTTAACAATAAAACAAACCAGTTTTCATTAGAAAATGTAAAGATGCTATTTAACAATGACAAGACAAACCATATATAAGAGAACTATTAAATATCACATAAGAATTACATGATATCCTGAGGAAATTCCCCTTTTGATATCCTAAGTTGCTTTGTAATACTTGTACCAAAACTGAAATGTTGATTGAAATTAAAAATAATAATGATGATATTGATGATCAATTGCAAGAAATCAATTACAAAAATGAGCAGTTATTTTTTATATATATTTTTATTTTAGATATTTTTATTTTATTCTGAACCAATGCAACATAAAGAACTTAGTAATAAAGAAAAAGTTCATAAAATTTACTCCTTGAAAATTATGGGCTCAAAATATAATCTTTGTTGAATACTTATAAAATAAAAACTTAATTCCTCATTTTTTTTTTTTTTTTTTTTTGCCACCATGGGTCAATTCATATATTGTAAGCTTTTGGAATTCCCACTCTACCATGAAAACAGCTCATCTCAACAGCCACTGTTCAAATGACACAAACTGGTTGAATTTTAGGCAAGCTCCATACATCCACTTCCAAGACAAAAAAGAAAAATTAAAAAATCATGAAAATATTTTCTGACCAATCAGAAAAGATCCAAGTAGTTTCAACCAACCTGTACAATCTTGTGTTGCTCCATCATTATATAAACTGCTATTAATTCAACTCTGCTACCATGTTACTTATGTTAAGTCCAATCTATAACATTCCCCTCCCTAAATTTATAGACAAATCCTACAGATGAATGCTGGGATTTCTTCATAACCAATAAAAATGGAACAATTATTAATCTCATCAACCATATTTTTGTTCTTTCTTGTCTTGAAGTTAGAACACCTCTTTTTGTGTGTAAACATAATTCTTACTTTGTGAACAAAACAAGACAAAGAAAAGCAACAATAATAAGGCAAAAACCTTATTATTGTTGCTTTTCCTGGTCTTGTCTTGCATATATATTGTTTGCTTAGTTCTTTTGCTCTGTTCTTTTTCTTATTAATTAACTTTGTCAATTCCACTTGTTGAGAATTTGTCAATTAGACTTAACCATGGCTAATTACTCTACAAGTTAAAAGCCCAGGAATACAATGTTTCAACAGCAACAAATCCAAATATGAATTACAAGAAGCAAAATCTTTAGGATACATGAGAATTAAAAAATTATACCAAATTATCTTGGCACTGCGAGTTAATTCAGTTTAAAAGTCTGCCTTTTATTATGAGAGAAGCTCATGACAATGGCAGAAAAGCACTGTAAATTTTGAGAGAGCAAAAGGAAAACTGAAAATAAGTTCCATCTATACTTAATTAAACTCCTTATGGAAAGCAAGTGGCAAAAGTATTATGGGTTATATTATTAGAGCCAAATATGCTGAAACTTTATTAAAAACATCAGGAGAAGTGATAAGCAATCATCCTAAAAGACCTTCCATCCAAATTTAAACCATTCACAACTGTTATTAATCAGAAAGACAGAATAGTAACATTCAGTAAATGAAGCTACAAAGAAATTAAAAAGATGATTGAAGAGAATAACAGTAATGGTCCTTAAAATGAAAAGGCCAAGGGTCAAAAAGTAATAATGTCCCCAACTGCTTTATATGTGGTAAATTAGGCCATAAAAACTTTGACTGCCAAAGTAAAAATCAGAATCTTTCAGTAAATAAGAGTTGTGCATTATGAGTTGTGAATTTTTACCTCAACAAAGACATGTGTTTGCAGTGCACATAAGACAACATGTTACTGATTATGGACTAACCTGAAAAGACCTGGTTTGGTGGAGAAAGGGTAATCTAAATGTGAGTGAAACCGGGAACCGACTAGGTATGGATGTCACCCAATACAATGGTAAATATTCAGTAAATGAAGCTACAAAGAAATTAAAAAGATGATTGAATAGAATAACTGCAGGTAAACACAGTTCTCAATCTGATGAGTGCTGTTGCAGCAAGACACTACAAGTGTTATCTTACAGTTTGAATCAGTATTTTGTGAGTGAGACTCCCCAGTCAAGATACTTACTGATAATGATGCAGCCTTCTGCAGCCAATGCTTTAAGTAGTTCTTAAATGAATGGGGCATCAGATTCCAGCTGTGATGTGCATATATGCCTTCAGGGAAAGGCATAGTTGAAATATGCCATAAAACTGTGAAAAGAATTGCTGCAAGAAAGCAGTGTACAATAATGCAAGCAGTTTATTGGTACAATGTCATGCCAAAAGACTATGGTTTATCCTCAATTGCATCTGCCAATATGATACACCACTACCAAGTCTGCCTGAGGGGCACTGACATGGTGATTCCAGCTGCATGAGATAAAGAGTAAGCAACGTACCACTTGGGAGATCATCTGTGGGTAAAAGCACCACACAGCTGGTGCATGACACAATATCAAAAAGGACATGTCACTGAAATCAATAGCCTGCACAATATTCTTGTTGATGAAATACATACAATGTAAAGGATTTACACTCCTTTGTAAGTTCTGGCTTGTCAGCAAGTGAGATAAGCTGTGCACCCTCAAACTGCAAAAGATTAGTCACTGTTGGAGGTACATCTGTTTTGTCCTCAGAAACAAAAACCTAAAAGCCTAATAACTTTGAGGATACCTCAAAGCCTGACAACTCATTGAAAGAACAGATAGTAATTGTACCACTAAGGAGTACAAGACAAAAGAGGCCCACTCCAGGTTGTCACCTGTGTGATCATGAGATAAGGGTGAGTAAAGCAATGGAGAAAACTAAGTTTTACCTTGGAAAAATTTGTGTTCTCTCTGCTATCTCTCAAAACAGAAAATCAGAACCAAGATCAGATCAACCTTAGTAAGCCTCGAAATATGGTAATTGTTTGTGTTTTTTTACCAGTCTCAACCAATCAAAACCTTTCTTACTCCAATCAAAGAACTCTACTTTGTATCACAGGATTGCTTGGCTCTTTGTGGGTGAAAATGTTGTTGTGTGTTGTAAGATGTGATGTGAATTTTTTAATCTGCATTTATTTCCCCTGGCATTTTCTGACATTGGACTTGTGAGACTGATTTTTTATCCTTGGAATTCTGACCTTGGACTTGAACTCTGAACCTCCCCATTGCTATTTTCTCTGACAAGAATTCATGACCATGATGTAAATTTTAATTTTGTCTTAAGATATACTGGGTCTATCAGCAAAATTGTCCAAATCATGTAACAGCAAAATTGTTCAATTGTTAGATTAAGCGTTGAACCATTGTATCTTACAAATGATTAAATATATCTTACTAGAATTTACCAAGGTTTTTATAACACTACTGGATACTATATTGAGCAATAAGAATGCATAATTACTCTCCAAGCTTAACAGAAGAATCATAATGAAATCGATCATAAACAAAAATGATATGCTCATCATTAATTAATCATAGCTAAGGATTGGAAGCTCATGAAGGATTGAAATAAAGTTCAAATATATATATATATATTATTTCAGGATCACTTTCCAACTTATTCAAAATGATCTTTGCCCTCTCTAACCTTCTAACTTTCTGTCCTGGAGTAACAAGGTGCCTCACAAGTTTCATATACAATTTCATTTTCAAGTCTTTTTTTACTGCTTTTTGGACTGTTATAGTTGAAACTCCTCTATCATGTGGCAAATGTTTTACGGATTGAGTTGGATCTTTTCTAATTCATCTCTTTAACTTTAAGTTAAAATGATGATCCCTTTTGCTGTTGTGATCTCCTGATCCAGTTTTCCTTTCTATTGTTCACACTTTTTTATTCACCATTCTCTTGATGGTTATTGAATAAAATTTGAAGATGGAAGCCAAAGTATGAACGTTGGTACCCTTACTAAATGCCTGAATGATCTTTTTCCTCTCTCCATTATCCAGTTAGGAAGACAGTGCGGCTGACACAAAATGATTTTATCCAGTTCTCTTTCTAGCTGAATAACTCAAAGGGTTTTTCAGTGATTCTTACAATAAATGAGGTCAAGATGGCTAAATGTCTTATCTAAAAACTGTTTTTTTTTTAGATATTAAACATTTTGTGGGATGGACAATTATGCTGTTTGGGCAATTTTGTTGTTACACCTGGTATACAAGAACACAGAATGGATTCACTTCTGCTCCAATATTCTTGATCATCAACTAAAATCATGTAATCATGTAGTGTTCAGTCCCGCTCTATATAACACAATGTGATGATCTTAGATTGTTTAGAAAGGAATTGAAAATATACCCAAAATACCACTGGTCAACCTACAATGTAAGACAAAATTATAAAAAGCATAAAATATCAAATCTTTGCTGCCATTATGATAAATATAGCTGCACTGTAAATTATTCAGTGAAACTGACAAACAGTTTATATGATAGCATATGATATGCTGAGTATCTCTGAGCATCTTAGAAAATCAAGTATAGACAGTAATATTAACAGACATCAGACATAGGGAAGTAGTCATTCAGTGCTACGACACCAGTACTATGCACCCACAAGACACAGATACTAATCAATGTGCAATTTTTGTCCCCAAGACCAAATATATTGGTCAACCACAACTTAATCCTCTTTCTATTACCTATATCAAGTAAGGTTTAACCACTGGGAACACTTTCTGGTTAAGATAATATCGTTACCCAGACAGCCATTAACAGTTCTTCTCCATAGTTTTGAGTAATTGATTGATTTGTTTTTATGGCTTATCAACCCTTTGTTGGTTATTTAAAATTAAAATATATTTTAGATTATAAGCATAATTCTTCTCCACAGAAACTCTACTACATATCAATTTACTCTTTGATGTCTGCTAGACAGGGAGAGGGAGTTACTGCTTACAGACTATCTGGTTTATTTCACACTTTTTGACACTTTAAATGATTTTCTACCTTGTTATTAAGACCTACTGTGCATTGCATATTCAACATGATTATCATTATAATAAAAAGAATATGGTTTGTTTTTTGTTTTGTTTTTTAATTTTTTTAATTGGTATCATCTCATGCAAAGCAGTAAATCTACAAAGTCACAAAGGGTTACAGAGTGTGGAAGAATTAAGAACAGAAACATTAATAAAGAGCAGGAAGAGGAAAGAGTAATCAAGAGGATTGGCATTGCATTTAAATTTTTGCAGATTAAAGTTGTCTAGAAAGCATCGAGCCAGAAGGGAGTTCCACAAGCAAAAAGTGTGAGAAAAGAAACTGTTAGCATAGAATTTACAGTTACATCTAGCCAGCTCAACTGTAAATTGATGAGATCTCAACACCAGTCTAGTACTGTGCTTAAATTCAAAAAGTCTAGGTTCCATAGTGAAGAGATCATCCAAATAATTACCATAAAAGTATTTATAGAAAAGACACAGAGAGGCCAACTTACAGTGGTGGCAAAGTTACTGAAGCTTAGGCACCAGATCAGGACCAATAATATTGCTGATTCTTCTTTGGATTTTATCAAGAAACTCAAGGTAAATAGTGGGGACACCAAAACATATGTGGCAGCAATATTCTAAGCATGGATGAAATGTAGATTTATAGATATGTAAGATGAATTCTGGAGAGAAAAATTGTCTTATTATAATAAAGAGAACATGTTTATCATAATAATGTAAAACATGATAATAATTATAAAAAATGGAAAATCATCACAATAAATGGAACATGTTTATGATTATAATAAATGGAAAATTATTATCATCATAATAATGAAAAGATACTAATTATAATAAATGGAACATGATTATCATTATGATAAAGAAAATATGATTATCATTATCTGTCTATATTTTTGAGATGTGTTATTGTAACTGTTTAAACTATTTATATTGTTCGAACTGTTGTCTTCATCTTTATTGCTACATTCATAAGGCTGTTGTAAGCTCCAGCCTTCTTCAGGTCTTATTTGTTGGAATTTTGAACTGAACCCTTGTAGATAATTTTAATTCCATGTGCCATGTCTTTGGATATCTCAGTTTTAGTTAATTCTCCTTGATAACTCAACTCTGTTTTTTTTTCACAACTCTTTTTTGTTTTTGAACTCACAACCATTTTCCCCAGAGCTCATATTACAATTGTTTTGTTACTGTTTGTATTACTGGTTTCCATATATTCATTTCTATGCTTGGCCGGTTTAGGAGATTTTTGTAGCCTAGGATACACACTGATCTCCAGTGATGTTTTCTGTCTATTATTTAAACTTAATGTCAGAGAGGGTGGTGATCTCCCTTTTCTTTCCATATATATATATATATATATATATATATATATATATATATATATATATAGTCAGCCATGCCTTACAGTGTTCCTGCAGTCTTATCTTTATATTTCTTGTCACAGCTGCATGTGATGGCATACACACATTTCTTAATCATGTTCTCCTCTATGGATGGTCTTACTCTGATGAGATGACTGTGTTGTGTTGAACCACTCTTGAAGGTTTTCTTGATATAATATGGACCACAGATCTTTTGTATCTTTTCCAATAAGCCCTTCACATAGGGTAGGCAGATAAAAGCATTGGTTGCTCAATCCAAAAGTGACTTGACCCAAAGAGTTGTAAGTTCAATCTCTGGTTTCAGCAAAAAGAACAAAAAAAAGAAAAAAAAGTATTCAGTTATCAGGGCAATTAACTAAAACTGTGATATCCAAGGCATGGCACATTGAATTAAAATTATCTAATCCATCCCTGTGATTTCAATAAATGATTATCATTATGATAAAGTGAGCATAATTATTATTATAATAATGGAAACACAATTATCAGTATAATAAAAGTAAACTGATTCAAAATCCTAAGGATATCTTCATGAAAAAGTACACACAACTCTAATTGTGTTCTGCCATAAATATTATTATATTTTCAGTATAGGCTATTTCAAAATTTGGCTGATGTATACAAATGTGAACTAATAACTCCATAGCCCAATATATAGTTTTTAGGGCAATTTGGCCTGAAAGTTTCATATAATTTAATTAATATTCACCTTTGAATTAAGTGCATTGCCAAGAAGGAGCTTATTTTAAAAAAGTAAATATTTATTTTTTAGCTATATAAACTTATTGATCTATTTATGAACAGCATACAAACAAATTGAAATTCATTATGAAACAAAAAAACTTGCACAAATCTTTTGTTTTTATTTAAAAAAAAATTTCTGACCATTTTTTACCAAGTCACATTTTTTGTTGAACTCAAATCTTTATGACTTTGATGAAAGCATTTTGACCAATTTTGACTGTTTTTGTATCTTATAAAGAGAATGCTATTCTAAACCATGAATCTTTCCATGTGATGTTCTCTTACCATCATGTCCTGCAAAATATGATGTAAGAAAAACATTTTCTAGTCATTTTTTTAAAAATAAATATTAAGTTTAGTTTTGTTTTGAATCTGAAAGAAAATAAAGGGATTTATTAAATTATGCAAGCACAAATTCTTAAAAGAATTATTTTTTGAGTTTTATTGAAATTGAATTATTTTTGGCAAGATACAAGCTGAATTTTCCCTATGTTCACTCGATTTTGCATAATTTTTTTACTGAAATATTTTCAGAGATTTCTTTATAACTGTAAAAAACATCTCCCTCATCCGCCAAATTAAAAATTATACATGCAATATCGAAAATGGGGGTGTGAAACATACCAAAAGATATTTTCCCAAGTTTTTTAATAAAATAACATTCTGTAAAATATTAATTCATTCATTAATGAAGAAATCCTGAAATTTTGTTTGAATCAAGTAATTCACTGATTTTTAACAAATATTCTAAAACACAAGTGTTGATTTTTTGCTTTCATTGCAGCAAAAAGTAACAATTTTGGTAGTACCTAGCTAATTTAGATCCAATATCGCAAAGAGATGAATTTAAAAAGTTGTTTGAATTTTTATTTTAACCATTAACTTTCCTAGTTTATAATTCAGTTTTCCATTCACTGATATTTAAATAAACTTAATTTATTGATCTTCTTTATTAATAAGCACAAAAAATTCTTTTGTGGGATTTTCCAGATTCTTCTTCATTAACCAACTATGAATAAATTCCATTTCTTGTACCTCAATTTCCTTCCACTTCTTTGCAGATTTTCATCATTTCAATCTAATATTAGTCAATTGTGACTCAACAACTTCTCATGTTGAAAAGAGAGAAAATGCCTTGTCCAGTCATAAAAAGAAGTTGATTGATGACTGTTGAATAAAGAAAAAGAAAAGAAAAAAGAAATAATAATGCCAGAGATAGGTCAGAGACATCAGTTACACAAAACAAATAAACATAAAGAAAATGAGTTTGCCTGATTGAGTTCATCAGATGAATGAATTGATGAATGAAACTAAGATTTTTATTAGCTCTTTTCATCAAGACATGATGCAATCAGAATCATCTGAGATCAATTTGAAAGGTCAAACAGTTTTTCTTTGTTTTAATAATGCAGTTATAAGAAATGAGAATCTCCCATTGGTCAAAAAGGCAATATACATCAAATAACATCTGTTGCACCATTATTTGTAACAACAATAAAAGAAGAGCTAATACTCTGTCCGCCATACACTGTTTGCGGATGACTTTGCATGCATTTTTGTAATGCATATATAATACCTGTGATATACATAAGTAACTTTTATATGTGTTTGTGCTATTTATCATGCAGAAGCACACACATATACATACACAATTTACTGAGTTTGGTGTAAAATATTAATACATTCCCGTTCCCTTCAGTCTAAACTACCCCAACACTAGGCTTCAATAATAAAATAATCAAGTTGGAGACAAAATAAATAAATAAATTTGAAACACTAAAAATAAAAATAAAAACTGGTAATTATGAGATTTTGTTGAACTTTTTGTAAATTATTTAGTAAATAAATAAAATTATTTTTTAGAGTTTCTTTTTTTACATTTTGTACAAATATTTCATGTCTTTCATTGAATTAAAATATACATGTGTACACACAAATGTACATAGACAGACAATTTGAATGAAATTGAAATGGATATCTGTGTCTCTGAGCTAACCTCTGGGTAAGATGAAATGAAAAATAGTCAAAATTTGTGAATGTGCGGAACTTTGAAGTCATTTTTACTATTTAAACCTGGGTATACATATTTTTAATAATTTTTAAATGGAAAAACAATTTAGATTTGGAACTTGATCTTAGCATCATAATCCTAACTTGCAAGGTCACTTAGTGCTTAATGTTGGCTAATAATTTTGTTTTGTTAGAACTTTATAGCAATTAAACATAGAATAGAAAATTTAATTAATTTGAAACCCAAAAAAAAAGTAAAACCATGTCTTTTTTTATTCAGTTTATATATATGCAGCTGAAACAATATCTTCCAATATCAATGCCATATGTCTTACAAAATTATCCCAAGCTGCTAGTTTGTCCTTAGCAACTTTGCTAAGCTGGCTTTGATTAATCTAAAAGTCAGTGTTCTAGTCTATAATTTTGTTAATGATATATATAAAAATATATTTCTTGTGTTTGTTGGTATAAAAAGAACCTTTTGAAGATTAAGAAGAGTGTATACTTTGGAACGATGGCAAGTAAGCTTGATCCACACTAAGTACTCTATTGTGGCATCCTTGTGCCATACTTAGCTAATTAATCATCTACTTTTGCATTATATTTGTCCCCCACCCCCAAAATAATATTTTGTTAGTTTCATTATTATTATAAATATTCAACAATTATCTGACTACTAAAAAAAAGAAAAAAAAGAATGTAGTAGATCTGAGTTCAGTTTAAGTATGTGCTGTTATTGTTGTATTAGGTGTTTGTGAAAGGGTGATGGAGATATAACAGTGTAACAATTTTAAACATAAATCAGAAAATTATTTTGTATGAGAAATTGTAAATATACTTTTTAATTTTATTTGAATTATTGTTCTCACATTGAATGTTATTATAGACAACATTTCAGGCAAGTATTGTTTGGGAGATATGGGATATCTGCCAATTATTGTGATATTTTGTCCCTGTGTTAATCATTCCAGATTATCCAATGTATATTGTTCCCATACTTGAACCAGAGATTGAACTCATGACATGTAGATGACAGTAACATATGTTTCACAGAAAATGTCAATATATTTTTTAGAAGATAGCCAGAGGGTACTTGACCAAAATGTTGTGTCTGTAATAACATCTGTTAGAATCAAAATGAAAGTGAGTTTTAATAAAACTTAAGAATATATTGATAACTGCTCATCTCAAAATGAAATACAAAATTATCAAAAACAGGACAGATCTGCCATGATAATCAAATGTTGAAACCATCTGACAGGGGACTTTAAAGTTTAAAAGTCTCTAAAAACACACTACTGGATTCTAGGATGGTGGTATTGGTTAAATATCTGATAGTCAAAAGTTCACTCTCTGGATAAGTTACACTAGTTCATCAGAAATGAACAAGGGACAAAATACTGCAATAATCAACAGATATCCCATATCAAATAAAAATAATGTACACATCAAGATGACCAGATTGGTTGAAACATTGTGTCTATAGTAACATTTATGATAATCAAGGTGGGAATAATCATTTGAATAAAAATTAGAAAGTATATAGAAATCAGAGAATAGCGAAAAAAAAGAGAAATTGAAAACATTACAAAATAGCAAGAAAAAATGATTTTTAAGTATATTGTAAAAAGTGATTTGACAAAAAGCAATAAGCAAAAAAGTGAATGACAAGTAAGAAAATCTTTTAAGAATATGATGTTATGAATGTAAATAGAGAGAAAAATTGTGGAATATTAAAAACATTGGCTAAAAAACATGAAAAATTACTGACTCATGAAGAGAAAAGTTGGAAAATGTATATGGAAAATTGGATTCTCAAGCTTTCCAAATGTTAATCAAATTGAAAACTTGTGTGCAGTGTCTTAGAGTTCATGAAAGATGAATGCAGTAGAAACCAGTTAAGAATACTCAACAAAAACATAACAAAAACATAATTTTTATATAATAAAGCCTTTTAGCATGCAAGAGGCTGTCTGAAATCTACTGATTCATATAGCTGTGCCTCAGCTATCTTTATTAGAAATGAACCCTGCCCAGGTAGTTAATGACATCACTTAATTGTCATATCACACCTCTCCCCTTCTTGCTAAAAGAAATGAATAAGTATCTTACCTTTTTTTTTGAGAATATATACAATTATTAAGAGAAAGAAAAAATGTACATAATGATAAAATCATTACATGAGAGTAGACAATGTTTCTTGTCTAATTGCCTCTCTCTCTCTCTCTCTCTCTCTCTCTCTTTCTCTCTCTCTCACTCACTCACTCACTCTGATTCCCCACCTTTTTGTTTGCTTTTCTTATGTCTATGTCCACCACCCTTCTTGGGAACCACTAGAACTGAACTCATCCAGGGGGTGGGCTTAACAGTTCACTTTCTTATTTCAAGATATTTTCTTCAAGTTTAATCATAATCTAGAATAGTGTTTTGAATATGTCTGGATTTTTTAGCAGTGTTAAATATCACAACATATCTAATGTTATTGTTAAATGAAGTTTGTTAATTCTGCAGTCATTTTCAAGAGAATTTCCTTCAACATAATACAGAGATGACATCAGAAAAATTAATTTAACAGTAACAATTATATCTCATTAACAAAAATGTTCAAATTATTCAATGATCTGCACTGATATGAATTTGCTAGCTTGTTAACTGCTATGTAAACCAAAGCTTCTATACCATATTTTATCATCCAGCCACAATGAGGCACCTCTTCAGCTTAACAGTTAATCATAGCTACAAATGTTAAAAATTCTAAATAAAAAAGTTGAATCCAAGGCATAAAAAATTTTATGTAAAGGCAACATCATTATTTAAAAGAAAGGCTATTGAATGAATATAATCTTAATAAATTATAAATGAGATAAGTTTTGATAAACTATTTAGTTTTGCATGTAAAATTACATGAGAACCATGCTATAGGTTTTGTGATTTAAGTGTTGTGTGTCATATATTGCTTGATACTGGTCATTCAGATGTTGATATCCAATTTTGAGGCTAGAGTAATGTCTAATCCGGCTATTGATTTTCTATCATTCTATGATTTTGCTGAGAGTGAAAAAGCAATGGTGACTCAGCAAACTTCTGCAATAATAATGAAAAAAATAAAAAATTCATACAGGAATGAGAAAGATGAAATTCAAAAGGAGAGAAGAGGAATGCAAATTAGAGAGGCTTTCTTGCATCCAACCATTAATTATGACTCCTGTCTGTTTCTGACAATTTGATCATTTTTTAATTGCAGCAACAAAATCTTTGTTTGCAATTTGCTTTTGAATAGCTGTAATTGAATAATAAGCATTAAATAAATATTTGTCTCAATAAAAGTGAACAAATTTCATTTCTTTTGTGATGTCAATGAACACTCATTGTCACTTTTGCAATGCTCATTGTAGTAGAGACTTTGTAATTGCAGATACAACTGTAGTACGTTGTTGAACAATACTGGTGTCAGATGCCTTTGGATAGCACTCGCACGACAAGTAATGATCTGAATAGAGAAATAGTATAGTGAATAGAGTAGAGAATAGTGGTTCATATAGTATAGAGGATAGACTAGAAATGCAACAAGGATTCGCAAGGATTCACAAGAATTCCTTTAACTTATATGAGAATTCATTCAGTAGAGTACAGCAAAATGGAAGAACTAAAGCTATCATGGTTTAGATGTTGGCACTACAGGAGCAACAACAAGAACAACAGTTGCTGCAACGAAAATTACAACATGAACAACATTTGCAACAAAAAAAAAATGAACAGCAATTACAATTGCAACTACAACAACAGAAGTTTTTTTGAGTTGTTTACCAAAACCATGGAAGGAAAGATTTCAGATTCATTCACTCCAGATGCTGTTGCTAATTCAGTCAGCGAATTTGTGTACAACCCAGATGAAGGGATAATTTTTCCAGTTTATTATAGAAGATATGAAGGGATCTTCAAAAGGGATTGTTCACATTGGAATGATGAAAAGAAAGTTCAGTTATTATTAAGGAAATTGTCTCCTGCTGAACATGAAAAATATGTGAATTATATTTTGCCGAAAGAACCAGAAGAGATAAATTTTGATGAGACTGTTCTAATACTATAAAAAATGTTTAGTGATAGGAATTCATTATTTAATATACGATGACAATGTTTTAACTTAATAAAGTTTGATGATGAAGATTTTGTCACTTATGCAGGAGTCATGAATTGAGGATGAGAGAAATTAAAGTTAAATGAATTAACTCTGGATTTATTTAAATACCTGATATTCATACAGGGTTTAAACTTCTAATAAGTACACAGAAATAAGATCCAGGACACTTGCTAAATTAGAAATGGATTCTAAATTAACTCTCCAGAAAATAGTGGAAGAATGTCAACATATTGTGAATTTGAAACTCGATACCACAAGGATTGTGGAAAAAGACAATTTGCAACTCCTAACAGAACAGGAAAAAAGACAATACCCCTCTCAATACCTAATACTTGTCATGATTGTGGAGGTAAGCATTTTAAAAATAATTGTTTTTTCAAGAACAAAAAATGTTACAAATGTGGGAAATTAGGACACAAAAGTATATGTTGCAGATACAAAAAAATGGAGTAAGAATAAAACGTATATGAACATGATAAATACATAGAGTAACAATAAGAAGCCTAAAAGGGAAATTAACAAGACAAAAGAGGAAATTTGTTTTTGTGCAAATTAATGATGTAAAAATAAAAATGCAACTAGATACAGGATAATAATAATGTTATCAAACATTATCATAAATTTATAGACATGAAGAAAAATGGGTAAACCCAGTTTATTAACATCTGATAAAGTTGTGCATGGAGTCTCAGGAAAGAGATTGAACTTTTTGGATGAATTCAGCTGTAATGTTTCTTTTGTGGGAAAAAACAAAAAAGCAGTGGTATTTGTATTAAAGAATACTGCTAATTTATTTGGATTGCATTGTTTGATCTTTGGGACCTTCCAATTAACACTTTTTGCAACAAGATAAATGTTGTTACCCCCAGTACTAATACGGCAACTGAAAAAGAGTTTCCCAGAAGTTTTCTCAGAAGGTCTTGGGACATGCATGAAAGCAAAAGCTAAGTTTGAGTTAAAAGATGATGTAACACCAACATTTAAGCCAAAAAGGAGTGTACCTTTTGCAACCTTAGATCCAATTAATAATGAGAATTAGAAAAATTAGGTGTGATATCAAAAATAGACTATTTTGAATGGGCATCACCAACAGTCTACATTAAAAAAAGAGATAATAAAATCCACGTATGTGCTGATTTTTCAACAGGGTTAAATGAAAGTTTAAAGCAACATAACTATCCGTTACCAAGCCCAGAGGAAATATTTGCCAAATTGAATGGAGGTAAATTTTTTCTAAATTGGACCTGTCAGATGCTTATCTACAAGTACTAGTGGACTGCTCAAAATTATTGACAGTTAACACTCATAGAGAGTTATGCAAATTCAACCGACTTCCTTTTGGTATCAAGGTAGCACCAAGCATATTCCAACAGATAATGGATACGATGCTTTCCAGTTTGGTTTGTGCTCAAGCATATTTGGATGACGTACTTATTAAAAGTAAGACCCAAAAGCAACATATGGAAGATATAAAAAAATGTATTTGAGAGAAGGAATATGGTTTTAAGATTGTACAGTGCAAATTGTTTATATTCAGACTTAAATATTTAAGACAAATTATTGATGAAAACGGTAGATGACCTGATTCTTCAAGAGTGAGTGCAATAAAGGACATGCCCGCTCTAATAAATGTAATAAAGTTAGAAACATTTTCAGGGTTTTAGGGTTTAATTACTATTATATATATATATATATATATATATATATATATATATATATACCAAACATGCACAAATTATGAGCACCCTTGAATAACCTGCTAAAGAAAGATGTGAAATGGAATTGGACAGATAAATGTCAAAGTGCATTTGAAGAGATCAAGAATGTCTCAACATTGTATTTGTCCCTAGTTCATTTTAACCTTAAATTAAAGATTGTTGTTTGCATCAGATGCAAGTGATTCGGGTATCACTGTGATACTACACAAATATGAGGACAGAACAACTAAACTAATAGCTCATGCTTCAAGATCATTGCAGCTGAAAGAAGCTACAGCCAGATTGAAAAGAAAACATTGGCCATCATATTAGTCATGAAAAGTTTCACAAATTCATACATGGTAAAGAATTCATACTACAGACAAACCATCATCCATTATTGTCCATATATGGATCAAAAATGGGTGTTCCCACACATACAGCAAATAGACTGCAGCACTGGTGTACTATCTTATTGAACTATAATTATAAAATGGAGTTTCTACCATCCAAAAAATTAAGTCATGCAGACGGATTGTCTAGACTAAAACCAAGATTCTGGGAACCACTTGAAGACACAATAATTGTGGCAATAATGGTTGAAAATAAAATTATTAATGTATTATACAATACTGTAAGACAACTGCCCATACTATTGGAGGAAATAAGAACTAAGTCGGAAAAAGACGACTTTATAATGAAAATGAAGAAGCAATTCAAATTTAAAGGCTAAATATTACTAGAAGTAATGCATTTTCATTATGTAATGATGTACTTATGTATAAAGAAAGAATTGTGATACCAGCATTGTTGCAAAAATGTATACTAAAGGAATTTCACATAGGACATCCAGGAATTTCTTGAATGAAATCTTTAATGAAGTGTTATACTTACTGGCCAAAAATGGATCAAGAAATTGAAAATTTAGTGAAATCATGCAGAAGTTGTGCTCTGGCAGCAAAGTCACCACCTATCAAAATTCAACCTTGGCCGAAAAACAATATGTCATGGTCCAGAATACATATAGATAGACTTTTTTTTTGTGTGTGTGTGTGTGTGTGTGTGTGTGTGTGTGTGTGTGTGTGTGTGTGTGTGTGAATATTCTCTACTCATTTCTATAACCTAATATATATGATCACAGAATTTAAGATTTTTTATTGAGATTTTTACTCAGGAACACACCCCTCTAACTGAAAATGCTGGATCCACCCCTGCCAAACTATTCTTGACTTCCTTTGCATTTATACACACTCACTAACACAACATGAGTGGGTGTGTTGAAAAGTTTGTAATCCATCCAAGAAGTACTTACAAAAAATCTAATGTTTGGTCATTTGATCAGATTTTAAGAAGTAGGTCAGGCCAATAACTTTTCAGCATGCACTCAAAATAAGTGTTTATTTGAAAGATAACCAACAACCTTTGAATGCTTTTTCATTTAATCAATAGAACTGGGTTAGTGAAGCTGAAACAACTCATCTGTCTATCTATTAAAGTTGAGCTAATTTTGCTAAGACTGATTGAAGGAATGTTTGACATCTCATACAAGCATAAAATTCTAGAGTGGCTTCAAGCTCATAATATGAATCTGGAAGCATGTGTGGAGTTCTTACAACAATTGAAATTGATTCAAAAATTTAATGCCACTGAAGGCAGCATGAAGTCTTACAATGCTACTAAAAGCTTACTTGTATGCAGATAATGAAATAAGGAACATGAAAAAAGCAAAAATAAGTGTCTGGTCTTTGGGAAATGGAGTTTTAAGTGTAAAAAGAGGAATCATTTCCAGACGGTATGCATATATGAAAAGTGAGTGGAAAATATAGATCCTCTGATTGAAAGTACAGAAGTATTTGAGATAAAAGCACACAATAAAAGTTGGGAAATGGTGAAGTTGAATGGAGTAAATTTTCTCATGCAGGTGGATACTGGAAGTGATATTATGTTGATACCGATAAATTATGGGGAAAGAATTGGTAGACCAAAGTTTTAAAAAAGTAAGCTCCAGTTGAAACAGTTTGATGGGTCAATCATCAAAATTTTAGGATGCTTTAAAGGCACCTTTGAGACAAAAAAAAGATTTGAGATAATACCCAGCATAGTGGTGGAAAACATCAAAAGCCATGGTCTTTTAGGAACTGATGTGTTAAGAGTGAATACATTGAAGCTGATAAATTCCATGAAGTCTGTAGAACCATATGTTGGATTATTAAGGGGATATGAGACAAGTATTCGGCTTAAAGAATGCAGTCAATCCATGTATTTTCAATCCCAAAAATTCCCTGTTCACAGGCAACCCTTGGTGGTTGTTAAGCTAAACAAAATGGTGGAACAAGGAATATTAGAAAAAGTCAGTCAGAGTGGTAGCAATTGGGTTTCATCCATTGTGGCAATCAGATAAAAATTGATAAGAAGTTATCACAATGAACACCCCTATTGGATTAATAAGATGGACTCAAAATCAAAAAAGTTTTAGAAGAGATTAAAAATATAATTATATATCAGGACGACATTGGCATACGTGTAGTAAAGAAGAGTTCAAAAGTAAAATGGAGCAAGTTTTGAGAAAATTAAATAGCACAGAAAGAACTAGAAATTTTTTGCTGAGAAGGAAATTTCTATTAAAATCTGATCATAAGCCTTTGAAATTTATATTCAACCCCAAAAGAGAGTTTCCAAAGGTCACATCTGCCAGGATATTAAAAAGGGGCGATTAAACTTATGGTGTTCAACTTTGACAAGAATTATTAAAAGAAGCTTAACAGAGAGAGTTACTCTTCAGCCTTTTTTTTTATAATCATTTCACCCCAAGTAAGGCAATAATGCCACTAAGACACAAGAGGTTACTGAGAGTAAAAGAAAATGAGAAAATGTTAGTGAGAAGAAAAGATAATAAAAACAGGATTCAGAAAGATAGCAATTGATGTTGCATTTAAAATTTTCAAAGATTGTAGTTAGCATGAAGGCAAGAAGCCAGGAGAGAATTCCATGGGTGAGAAGTGCAAGAAAAGAATCTATTAGAATAGAACTGTTACATCTAGCTATTTCAACAGTAAAATGATGAAACCTGGTAGTACGCTTAAATCCATGAGGTTGAGGTACTAAGGAGGAGAGCTCATTAAAACAATTACAATGAAAATATTTATAGAAAAGACAGAGGGAAGCCACATCATGGCAGTGGGAAAGTGACTGAAGTTAAGTTGATATACCAGGTCAGGACTGATAACATTACAAACCCTTCTTTGGATTTTGTTGAGAATCTCATACCTGAAGCACCAGACCAGATATGACAGCAATTTTAAGAAAAATGGCACAACACAGTGAAACAACTTTTCTAGCAGCAGACCTAGTATTTGATTCAATATAATAACTCCACTTCATATCAATGGAAAACATTAGACAAAGAAGGTACGATGAGTAAATCTCCGGGAGGTTAGTGGCCATGGGATGGAAAGAAAAAATGGTCTCTATGATGATTAAAGGAGAGCATTTTCATTTTAGTTATACTTTATTGAACCTATTGGACTTATTATTAAGATGAGAAACAAAATAGCTCCAAGGATAGAGTCCTGAGGGACACCCACATTAATGTAAAAGGATCTAGAAGAGTGGCCATTCAACATAACTTTCATTACACAATTTGTTAAGAAAGATAGGATCAAATCAAAAATTCAGCCAGGGATATATCATAGCCCTTCAACATGTGAAGGAGAACAGCATGCCAAACCTTGTTAAATGCCTTCAAGATATCTAAAGCCAGAGCCCATACTTCACCATTCTTATTTAAATCTTTTATTCTTCCCAAGAAAACAGTTGTGCTTGTAAACTTGATAAGCATAAAATTATTAATCACTCTGAATTAAAGCATAAAGTGTATTAATAAAAGAAAAACTCCAAAAGAAAGAATGATTATTTTAAAATTTAAGCTTTATAAAAAAATGTGTGTATAGTCACAGTTTTTGATATTCGTAGGAATCAACACTGAAACTATTTTGTTATGTAAACTTCACTGAAAACTAATTATGATTCATCAGTAAATTTTTTAACAGTTGAATTTGGATATATTTTAAAAAATCTGAAATTTTAGGATTATTATTCTTTTTTTTAACATACTATTTTGTTCTAAATTTATAAAAGGTGTTCGTTAAAGAATCTGCTTGTTCTTTTTTCTTCCTGATGGAAACAAAAGAAAACTAAAAAGAAATTATGCTTTTCAGGGCCAATAAGCTAGTCTTTTTGTCTGCTTTTCTGAAGAACATCTATTAATTTCTGACTGAATAAAGCAATGCAACTTACAAGGCTTGTCAGCAACACTCAGCTTAAATAGATGATTAATCAATATTTTGTTTATTCTCTATATGAGTCAGAACTGAAAACTGAACTATGTGCACTTTTATTTAAATCTGCTGTGTGGTCAGCTTCCAGTTCCATTTAAAAACTAATAAAGAGTGCAAAAAATATCATCAAAATATTAGGAAGTGAGTGTTTCACTGAGTCAACAGTTTTTCTTGTAAAATCACATCATCATATTATTATCATTGAATTAAAATATTCAGATTGTAATCTAAGTGACTCCAAAGGCATATTTGTTAATAATAGATATTTGATTAATAAATGTGTTACTGAATATGTGAATAAACATTGAAATATTAATAAATATTTCAATGTTTATTCACATCATCTTTTCTTAATACTAAATTTCACCAGACAAGGCTCTAGAACCACACAAGATAGATGATGACAGTCAAAATGGTAATAATGAATGAGGAGTATGATATGAATGGAAGAGAAACTGGTAGAAAGTGAAGATTATTCAGTTGATAAAAAATGATGATTGGTCTTGACTTGAAGTGTGTGAAGTGTTTAGGAAAGCACCCACATGGTAGTATATTCTGCAAATTGGCAGTTCTTAAGGAAAAGCTCTCTGAGTGGAATACAGAGTAAATGAGGGTGATTCAACTTTGTGGAAGTAGCATGGTTTGTCATCACTGTAGAGATATGAACTGGTGGAAGTAAGAATGGAACTCATCTGAACATTTGCCATGGAAATAGCAATATAGTAGAGACAGGCCTTTCACTGTGTCTGTGGGAAACTGGCTGCTGAATGGAAAATAAGTCATCCTCCAAGACAGCATAAATGATTCAAAAATCTATCAAGGCTTAAAAGTGAGAATTGAGTAGCCCGTGCCAGATATGAGAGCAATACTCCATTTTTAGTCTAATCTGACTCTTGCAAAGTTAAAGCATGGCAGAAGGAATTAGATACTTCCTAGAGCAATAGAATATGCCGATAATTTTTCAAGCATCTTTAGCTTCTGAATCTTTTAAGAAAATACATTTTATTTCCTCTTCTTTATTTGTGAACAAAATGTTTATCTCTAAATGTAGACTGAGTCAAGTTGATAGGAACAAATTTACAGTGACATCATAATCGTGTTAAGAAGTCAATGTTTACATAGGAAAATGTAGTAAATTTCACAATGGGAGAAAGTATATTTGATGTTGTCTCTTGAATGATGTATAATCACTAGAGTGAATGTCAATTGAATGAGTTAATGTGTAGGTGTAAGTGTTGAAAATATTAGTATATGAAATTTATTATGTTAATGGGAACTTGAATTCATGCTAGTATTGTTGTTCATTTAAAATTGTTTGGTTATTTGGATGTGCCTGATAAATATTGGATAATCAAATTTAAAGAAATATTTCCTCTTTAATTTTCTTCTGATTAAGTTTTTAATGGGAATCCTGAGTTAGTTAGTGGGTGGATTAGATTGATAATTCACTGATTGGCCAATTGTCTTCTATTGTAAATACAATGAAAACTGACTTACACAATATTACTCATACTAATCAATCAATAATCAACTTGAAGAATAATGGTTGCCCTTTCTACCTGAAGCCAAAAACATGTTAATCTCAAATTGTAAAAGTTCTCTGCTGTATCTAAATTTTAAAAGTAAAAAATTTACAGATTTGATTCATTGAAAAAATTAACCAATTTATTCATCAAAGTATTTTTAAAGATTTAGTTGAATAATATCAGACATAGCTTGTATACACATCATATTCTGTATGTGTTTATTTTATGACTGCATAGATCTTAATGAGATTAAGGAATAAAAGAAAATGTAGAGTCAATACAATTTGAAGAAACATGTCTCCATATCAAGTTAATCAATTACAATAACATTAATGTAACTAAGTGCATTGCCTGAATGATTTCTTTAGCTTTTAATATTCAGTAAATTCAATAAGTTGCAATAATCAATAAGTTAAAAATCAAGGTTCTTGCCAGAAAATGCTTTGATTTGCTTTTACAAGAAAGCCATAAAAGAGTTCACCTTATAATTTTGGAATCTCATATGATGCACTGAATAAATTACAAATCCTTATGGTTCTTATACTAATTAATATTAAAAGTAAAATTTAAAAACAGAAAAACAGTAAAATTTTGCAAGGAGGTTACCACTTGTAGCAAATGGGGGTGGTTACCAATAGTAATGACAACAGTCGATAACTTTCAAGATAAGTGAATTCAGTACATATGTAGATTTTTAATATATATCTATATACTTCTTTACACTATTTACATTGTTCAGATTGTTGTCCTCATCTTTGTTGCCATATTCACAATGTTTCAGCTGTTGTACACTCCAGCCTCCTTCAGGTGATTGGAACGTACAACAGCCAAATCATTGTGAATATGATAAAAAGGTGAGGACAACAATCCAAACAATGTAAATAGAGTAAATAATTACAATACCTCATCTCAGAAATATAGACAGATATATCTATATGCATTGAACAACCTAGCTCACAAATGTAAAGAAAAGAAATTATATTTATGTGATTAACTATAGAATGTGTATGTGTGTGAGTAATATACCACATGGTTTGCTCAAAATTAAGTCAAATTGCCTGGAAAGTGTTTCTCTGGAGTGGATGAGTTTTGTCTTGTTGCTTAAAATAAGTGACAGAGCAAGCAAAATAAAAAAAAATCCTGACCAATAATAATGCCTTTCTACCTGATTTTTTGAGGTGACTCATTTACATAGGAAGTCACAAAATCTATAAATAACTATGGCTATTACTCATGAGCAATTGGGTGCATACTACTTTATGTGAGTCAGTAACATGGTGTCATTGATATCTAAAGAACCGAATGAACTGGTTGTGAAGCCATTATAAAATTATCAGCAATTGCACACCCAAGACAGTTGGAGGACATGATGTTTGACAGATATATCAACTAATAATGAAAAACATAGCACTCAAGAAAAAACTAGTGAATGTAGAGAGAGCTAAGTTCATGAACATTTCTCAAAAAGTGACTGAACTAGTTATTTAATAAGTTCTTCATTTGAAACAGACTACTAAATATTGTGAATTTGAGAAACTGGGAGAGGAAAACCAGTTAACTGAAGAGGATTTGATCCAAATGAAATTAGTAAATGGCCTTCAAAATGAGGAGCATTGGCAAATGACTCTAATGCATTTACAACTGGGAAAGTTGTCACTAGAACAGTGTGTTGAATTTGTTCAGCAACAAGAATCAATTCAAAAATTTAATACAACAAAATTTACAGATCTGGTAGACAATAAAGAAAGAAGACAGAATAATGTGTACTTTTTGTAGTTGTCAGCATCAAAGAGAAAAACAAAAATGTCCAGTACATAAAAAAAGAGGTGAAAAGTATTTCAAAATGAATGATTTTAAACATATGTGAAAATCCAAAAAGAGAAATGTATACATGATGATGTTGATTGCAGAATAACATCCACACAAAGGAGATTAAGGGTAGATGCATGGTGGACAGGCTATTCTACAGGTGTAGAAGAATATGTAAAAAGGTGCAAAATGTGCATTGAAAGAAGAAAATTTAGACAGACAAAAACACATACATGACCTAAAGAGTTCCAACCTTGGGACAGAGTACACATGGATCATGCTCATGTTAATGGAGTGGGATCATTACTAATACTGGTAGATTCATATTCAGCCTGGCCAGAAGTAATACAGATCTCCAACAAAAGAAGTTTGAACATGAAACAACCATTAATGATCATATTTTCAAGAAATGGAATCCAGAAAATGCTAGTCTCATAATGCCCAAGAGTTCTGTGATGAGGAACTATGCTAATGGTTGAACAAAATTGAATGTAAATCATATAAAACCCCACCGTACCATCTGTGATCAAAGGGATTTGCTGAAATGATGGTGAAAACTATAAAAAATGAATTGAAAATACAACAGAAAGAAAAGATAGAAACATTTCTTCCTCAACTGTTCCTCAGATATAGGAAAATACCACATGCTGGAAAATTGAAAAGTCCATCTACCCTCATGGGTAGACAAATTAGAGCCCCATTGACCATGTCTTTTGCCACCAATGAAAAACTGTGGTATGAAAAGAATAGTGAATCTAATCTACAAGAGGCAAGATAGTGTTCTGTCCACTTTGCATTCAAAATGCAAAGTGGACAGAACACTATGATAATAGAAAAAATAGAAATGTGATATTAGCACATGCAGACCAAGTTAGATTGCAACATGATATCAATGAAGAAATGTATAGTGAGTCTGAAAGTAATGACAGCAAAAGTGTCATGTCAAGGCAAGACAAACATGACAGTGAAATTGAGAACAATATGAACTCTGAAAATGAACAATTGTTGGAGGAATACTCCAATGAAATTATAAAAAATCAGAATCTCTCATATCTAAACAATCTTTTAGGGAGAAGGAGGAAGATAGTGAGGAGACAAATGCTCCCAGAAGTACCAGGAAAAATAAGTGGATAAAACTTCTTCAGTACAGGGAGATGAGATGACTCATTTATATAGGAAGTTACAAAGACAGCTATTACCCATGAGCAGTTGAGTGCATACTACTTCCCATGAGTGAGTAATGCTACACTACATTTTTCAATATATTTCTATTGCAAAATGATTAACAAGGCATTTACATTAATACATATAATAATCTTATTCTTTGTAAGTAATACTTGCATTAATTCCTGAATACTGAAGATCCATTTCTTCTTGCTATTCAATGTCCAATATCCAGAATGCTAGAACTTGCTCAACTTTGTTTTAGTCAAAAATTGTATCATTTGGTGCTTAATCATCAAATATTTTCTTATACAACTAGAAATAATCATGTTTTTAAAGCAAAATTGATGAAAGCCAATGACTAAAGAATTGTGAATTAAAAGTAAATTCAAAAGGTATCAATTAAAAATCAAAAAGCAAAAAAATTGCCTATTTATACAGGGTTTAAATGCAATTGGCACCAAGATGCAGCTATGGTTATTGTTTTACTTTTTCACCTACTTTCAATATTTGCAGTGTCATTATATTAAGTAAGAATCATGCTTATAATTTATGTTTGAATAGCTGTCTCCAAAAATGGAGGTGAAAAATGAGTAAAATATAGTTAGCTGAACAGAAAAAGACAAACAATGAATGTCCAAACAATGAATAGATTTCTTATTCTCTTAAGGTATTATTTAAGAGGCTGTTTTTTAAAAAAAATCATTTCACCTCAATCATGGTAATAATGCCACTAGGATACACGGGAGTTATAGGTAGTGAAAGAAAATGAGAAGACTTCAGTGACAAGAAATGAAGAAAAGGACAATAAAGGAACAAGATTCATGAAGACAAAAGATGGTGATTGATGTTGCATTTAAATTTTTGAAGATTGTAGGTGACAGGGGAAGCAAGAAGTCAGAAGGAAGTTCCACAAGCAAGAAGTGTGAGAAAAGAAACTATTAGAATAGAATTGATGGTTGCATATAGCTAGTTCAACAGTAAAATGGTGAGAGCTAGTTGCAAATCACTAGGATGCAGTTGAGAGACAGAGAACAGCTAATCAGAATTGCCGTAACAATATTTGTAGAAAAGACAGATGGAAGCTACATTATGTTCATGGGAAAATGACCAAAGTCAAGAAACCAGGACAGGATTTATTGCATTACAGACCCTTCTTTGAATTTTGTTAAGAATCTTGAGATATATGGTAAGGGCACCAGATCAGATATAGCAGTAATTGTCAATGTATGGACTAATGGTAGATTTATAAATGTGCAAAAAAGATTCTGATGGGAAGAATTGTCTAGCACAACACAGTAAACCAACTTTCCTAGTAGACACAGCAATTGATTCTATATAATCATTTACCTTCAAGTCAGTGGAAAATGTGAGTCCAAGAAGGCATAAAATGTTACTCTCTTGGGGTTTAGCATCAGCCATGCTGATGACAGGCAGTGGTAAATTCATGATATTAGTGAAGGCTTACTAGTAGGTTGGTCAATACAAACAAATTCATGGAAGTTCATCCAAAGGTGAAGTTATTAATGAAACCATAGTGTAAGAAATTCTGACATGAATATCATCATTTAAATAACAATAAGAAAAGATTAGCAGAGATATGTAGCTGTGTGTTCTTTGTAGACCTAATTGATGTCTCTCAATTTTGTGGAAATATTCTCAGCTTGACTAAGAAACCTTGAAAAAATTGGTTGTTTGTTAATTTGTTTAGATTTGGGAAAATGTGTTTGGCTGAGAACTTTTCAGCATATAAGATTAAAGTGGATCCCCAAGAAAGTTAGCTACAGTAAAACTGATAGAATATGTTTTTTTATGCTTAGGTTTTATTGACCAGAATAGTATTACCGTAAAATATTATTAAAGTAATAAAACTCTTTTGAAATCATCACCAAGTGATAGCTTTATCAAGTAGAAACTTCTGATATATGTGTAATCATAAGAGTGAATAAAATTTTTCATGTATTTGTTTACTAAATTTTATCTCTGCATTTAAACTATTTAAATTGATTATTTATGACATTCACACATTTTTACACCTAAGGAAAAAGCATTATCATTATTTTGAAGAATTAAAAAAAAACTAAAACATTATCCCTCTGTCCATTTTCCCAATTTAAAAATGTTAATCTAATATGTAAAGTTCAAAGTTTGTGCATGTATCTGTTTGAACTTGAAAGCCTGAAAATTAATTAAATATATACAAAATTGTTTGTCACATATAGTGTGACTGCCAATGTGTGAATAAAACTTTGATATAAAATATCTTATTATGTAAATCTACCATCATTATATCTTGTCCAACTTGCTTAATTGAGATAACAGTTTGTACACTCAGCTTTAAAAATCAAAGTCTTAAAAATAACTTTTTTCATTTAAAATATGGTCTTTTATGATCTTTATAAATAAATGATTGTTTTGTTGATGGCTTTTGCAATTAGATTGCTTAGTTATTGAAAGAAAGCAATGTTCCAATAGTGATAACTAGCTTAGCATTTAAATCACAGCTTAGAAATCATGGAAGTAATCAATGTGTGAAGGAAAGTAAGGGATTCTGACATTTCTTAATTGTATATTTATAAAACCTATGATTATAACATAATGATAAATAAATGACTACCAAAATGTTTAAACCTATTGAAATGCTTCCATTATGACAACTATGCTAATAATATTTTATGATAAATGCAACTTTCTTAAACAAAGATATGTCTGCATAGTGTAGGGAAAGGGACTTGGTCCACACAGTTAATCTAATTTAACAATATATAAAAAAGAAATAATGACTATTTTATGTTGTGACTGATCTATTTGCAACATATTTAAGATAAATTGATGAGGATTTGATAAAAAAAAACATTACTTTTCATTTTCAAGGAGTTCTACAAAGAAGTAACAATTTGTGATTGCAGACATCTTTTTTTGCTCCATTTAGAAGTAGATAGAAGTAAATTGTACTCATTTTTGTGCATGTTGATGGTGGTGGGGAACAAGATATTTTCATGGCTGATTATAGTTTGACATTTCAAACATATAAAACTGATTCAGATCGCATTTTCACATCATTTGTATTTACTAATTTAGCTTAATTTGGGGCCATTTTAATATAATAGGTACTGCCAAAATAGTGCACTACCAACATGTGAAAAAAAAAAACATGTCCACTGTAAATTTTTACAACAAAAAAAAAGAAAAATCAGGGAATTGTTGGATATCATTGAAATTTTCAGAATTTATTCATTAATAAAACCTTATAAATAGAAGCTTATAATGAATTTTTTTTTTTGTAGGTTTTGGGAAAGTATTTCTTTTTCAAGTCAGTTATTATTCCACTTTATTTAACTCATGGTTAATCTGTAATAGAATTTTGGATGCCCCTCATTGTCACATTTTTATAAAGATAAATCCCTGAGGTGTTATATCATTAAAAAAAATTTTTCTATTGATCAAGAACACATCAAAAATATGGTTCAAAATCTTAAGAAAAGAATTCAAGAAATCTCAAAAATTATTTTTAATGGAAAGTTGCTGATATCTAATTTTAATAAAATATACTGTAATTTTTTTTCCAGAGGAAAACAATCTTTGATGTATATGTTTGTGAAAAATTGACCTGTATTTTTACTGTACACTTTTAAAACTCTTAGATTTTGGTAATTTCTGACAAAGTTGATATAAACTAAACATGTGTTAGAAAATCTGAAAACTATAAAATTTAATGTCATTTTTGAGTGTGGACATTTTTTTTAAATAATTTATTTTTTTTTATTTTACTGGATTTTATTATTTTATTTTTTTTTTTATTTTACTGGATTTTTTATTTTATTGGATTTTATAGATGTTTATGGATGATCAAAAAATAAAATTTTGATATGTCCATTGACATGAATAAAAATAATGGTCCTTTTCGGGGGCCACTAAAAATTATTGTAATTTTTGAGTAATATTGTATTTTTGTCTGTTTAATAAAGTTTTTGATGTTATAATAATGTTAGAACTATAGCATAAAGAAATTACTTGATTAAGGAATTGTAACTGACTAAAAAATATTTCTACAAAATTTATAAGCTTCCCCCGTTTTTTGACTGATGGTACAAATTTTTGTAAGTAGGATCAGGGTTGTAAAATTACAATTTAATGGTTTGACAAGTGAGGACATACTTTGCTGGTGGAAGTGCATTTTTTGTTATATTTTTTGCAAAAAGCAAGTAATATAAATTTTTCTTTTTTACAGATTAATAGGCTATTATCTTTTAAATAAACTTTCAAATTTAACTTCAAAGAAGACATATAAATTATTTAAAATGCATTTTCATTTTTGTGTTTTTTTAGAAAATTTGTGGTGGTACCAATAATAATATAACATATGATATTGAGTCCATACATTTCGTATTTGAAGTGCCTCACTGCATCGAACTCATGGATATTATTAATTCCTCAATTATTTCACTGATTCCTTTATTAGGATTATTTTGGAATGACAGATCAGAAAATATTTTAAAGAGTCCTATCTTTCCTCATTAAATTTGAATTATTCAAATTTATATATACTTACTTACTCCCATACTCTTAATCTTTCAACTTTTACTTTATCCTTCTGTATTATTACATTGTGTTATATAAATATTTTGCATTTATCAACACTCTGTGAATTTTCTTTTAATCATTACACAAGGCCAATATACACTGAAACCAACTATAACGATATATGGTAGGAATGGACACTGTACCTCTTACTCTGTAAACCTCTACTTCAAGTGGTTCCAGGGCCTTGTACAAGGTGACCACAATTTAAAAAAAAAAAAGGTCACTTGCACTTTTACTCATTTATACTTAGCAAAGAATTATGGTGCAGTACAATTGTTTTTTTGTTTTTTTTATATATATATATAACCACAATTGTAGCCTTATTTGCTAGTACAGGGTTATCAGTAACATATATTTTAAATATATACTTCTGTCACTCAGCGGGGAGAGGGGGCGGGTGAATAACAGCTTGCCTTCCACAGGAAATGTGGTAATTTAAGTACTTCTCAAACTTCTCATTTTTGTATTATTTAAATTCCTCCCACAACATTTCAGCTGATCTATTCTATCACCTTCTCTGGACGAAAAGAGGGTTTTTTTTTCTCAAAAAACAGTAACAAACAGAAAATTTGAATGTCTGCAGCAATGCTTGTAATATTTTCATGCATATAGCTCAGTTTGTTCCGTAATTTATTGATGATAGAGGCATATTGTCAATTCTTTTCTTTATTAAACAAGAAATTCCATACTGTACCCCTGTTGAGCAACAAAAACCATGGTGCTTTGAAACCCACATGGACCTGACTTATGAATCTAGCCAACAGGTCTGCTTGTTCTTTCAATTTTTCTCACTATCCATTGTCATTTTCTTTTATTCACCTCTCTTATCAGAGATATAATGTACACACTTCTCTCTCCAGCTATGACCTGCCATTTACATTTCTCTTTTGCAATGTATACCTTGTTGAAAATAACTTATATAAAAAGTGTTGCTTTGAACATTTTTAATTTTCTGTTTGCTACATTATTTCAACAGAATATTAAGAAAAAAAAAAATGGATGGTACATTAAATGTTACTTGAAGTAAATTTTCCTTATTTTATTTCAAAATAATTTACTTTGTTTTAATTATAAATCTATGTAATTTTAATATTTAGGGAAAATGTGGATTTTATATCCATACCATCCGAGCTCATGCAAGAATAGACTTAGCACTCAGTATCCTTCAGAGAATGCAGGTGCAAGAGTGTCGCAGTTAGCTCCCTTTCATTTCCTTAACCCTTCACCAGGGGTCTTTCTCTCCCGGGAGTATAAATACTGGCTGACCTTTCACCTCTCTCTCTCACTTTCTCTCTGCTTACGCGCACATATGAGCAACTATGTCGATTTCGGCCGCGGGCCGAAACCTCGCACGTGGGGCGAGGTACAAAAAACTTTCTCTAAAAATTTCCAATATGTGAACTCTTATACACAACCAGCGTTTCCCATATTCTGGGAACACGCTAAAACAAAATTCACCCCGTACGGACATTCAACTAAAAACAACACACACACAACTTTCCATACAGACACTGTAACAATTTATTCATGTCTTCAATGTATTGTAACTCGTGTTTTAATCCATTTGTAATTCACGTATTAATATATATTTGTTTTGTACATATATATCAGTCTTGTTTGTTTCTTTGGACTCCATTAAAGTCCAACATTCTTATGTAGCTGGACCGGCCAGTGGAAGCCTTAACCTAGAGATAACTCATCTTCTCTTCTTCCATTCACACACCGTATGGTCCACCACAAGAGAACCTGATGGATGACTTCCTGGCTACTGAGTGCAGATCCATGTGATTGACCCCAGATGAATCTGATATGTACTTCATATATGGGTAAATATATAAACATTGACCCAAAAGGTAACAAAAGCAGTCTCTCATGGATATCAGATATGGGAATATAAGGTCCACGCTTGAATAAGAACCTGGGGGCCCACACACACACACACACACACACACACAGAGTAATTGACAAAGTCCAGAGTTGAATAACACGTAATGTATGAGAGGTTAAATTTTGTGATATCATTTATAATGTGTGACGATACATAATTATATCATAAAATAAGGTAGCAGCTTGCAGTTTAATATGAATTTTTGTATTAAGGGAAACAGACATAATAACTGAACTGAATTTGTATAAATTATATAATAACACTAGATTCTAGAACTGCTCTTAATTTTGACATGAATTCAGGCATAAAAATGTAACAAGATAAGGTGCAACATATGTTTAAATAAAACATTTGAAAAACACTTGTATACTTGATCCAGTGGTTAAACTTGATAAAAGGTTTTATGTTTAAATGCATAGACCAAGTATATAACTAACAGTCACCATGCAATATTAATTCTTATATCTACACTGTCTGTCTGTCTGTCTGTCTCTCTATCTATCTATCTATATATATATATATATATATATATATACACACACACACACACATACACACACACAATGTGAAAGATTTCAAAATCTATTGTTCTATGATTAGCTACATTTAAATATCATCTTACAGAGATGCAATCCAGTACAAAATCATCTTTTGTGTGACAAAAAAAATTCACCAGTTCCATCAGTGGGATTCAGTGTAGCAAAATGTTTGTTTATAATGTGGTACATGGTATTAATCTGGAGAAATGCACGTTTTAAGTCAGTAGTGGTAGTTTTGGAGTCAGACACCATGCTAAGGGTAGCAGTCATCTTAGACATAGGTCAATGTCAATCTACTGTGTTTTTCTTGACCTTAAGCAGGGCAGAAATATGATTAGCAGATGACCTCTTTACTATTTCTTCAGGCATTATGCATGGCTGGTTTCTCCAGCAGGCACAATCTTTTTTTCCGTGGTTTCTCTTGCCATCCCTTCTTCTTATCTCAGTCAGAGGTGTGAGCTTATATCCTATTGACCAGGCTCTGAGACTCTGGCATAAGCCTTGTTTTCAGCTAACATTAAAAGTCTCTTTGTGTTAATTTTATTGATTGGCTAAAATTAACTTATTATCCGGCGTTCCTTTCTTTTTCATTTCTTCTTATAACGGAAGTTATCTGTGGAGCCTCCCTGATTTTTGGTATTTTTCAGTCACAAATAAGTAGGCACTGTTCCTGCTAACTTTCTATGTTTTGAGCTGGGTTCAGTCTTTTCTTCTTCCTCTTTTCATTTAAGGGTTGCCCTCTTGTTAGTTGAGAGAGAAGTATAGAAAGAGAAGTTTAGAGAGAGAGAGAGAGAGAAAAAAGAGATAAGGGTTTTAATGGAGAGCACAAATGCCTTATTTTAATTTTAATTCTTTTTTTTTTTCATTTATATATTTTATTTTTATTGGGACTCACTACAATACCATCAGATTTGAAAGGAATTATAATGTTACTGCCTATAACATCAATCCCAAACATTGCTCCAAGCCCATGTTGGCTGACTATGTTTATTAAGGGCTCAACATCTTGCCCAGTGAGCTAGTCCATCAAATGTAGCTCTGCATTTATCCCTAAAAATCATTGTTGAGAAATCAGTTTTCACTTACTTCTACATCAACTTTACATTTCTCTTTGTGATGTTTACTTAAAAGGTGATAGTTTCATTGCTTTCTTGTCTTTAGCCAATATTCTTAATATTCTGTCCCTTTTCTCTGTTTACATTCACAAATTCTCCAAATATTTTCTTGCTGTTCAATACAATTTTCTTGCTTTTAATATTTCTCAAATCACTTTTTGCAACATTCTTAATACTAGTGTTTTCATGTTCTTATCTTGTTGATGTTTTCAAGTTCTCTTTTGTTTTGTGATCACTCAATAATTTAAAAATGTCTTGTTTCCCTTTTCTCATTATATCTTTCTGATGGCTCATGGTACTCTTTATATATCTGTCATATAAATGAATGGAAATGTCTGTTTATGTAATTAAATGGAGTTAAGCATTAGGTCAACTGCTAAGTGTACCTTCTTGTAGTAAACCTTCTATTTCATTTTCTTACCTACAATTTTGTCTTCCTCATTTATTTCCCTCTGTTATCTCAAAAACATGGGATACAACAATATCTAAAAAATAAACAATAAATATCAATAAAATAACTATATATATAAGAGAGAGAGAGAGAGAGAGGGAGAGAGAGAATATTATATACAACCCTTCAGCTGCATAATAAAACCTTGAACCAACAAATAAGTCATTGTAAAAGTTAGGTTATAAGCTGGTTTAATCCTGCTTCCTGCCCACGTTGTGTTTGGTTTGATCCAGAAAGCAGAAGTGATGTTCATCCATTCACAGTCAACTGAAGATGTAGACACGGCTGGAGAGTCTGTGCTAAGAAATTTAGAATGCACCAAAAAAAATATAAAGCAGAAAGCCGGACAAACAACTATTCAATGGTTGAATTGTTAATGTCTTTTATATAGCAGAAAAGAATAGTATAGAAAAGAAACAGGTTACAGAAAAGAAAAGTAATTGATGTAAAAACTCATACACTGGATTCTAGACACAGAGAGAGTGGGTTGTGATTAACTTGTTGTTAAATCGTCTCAGAACGATATACGACTCTTGCGATGGAGAGATAAAGGTTTCTGTGCACAGCTTAAAGTTTATAGTTGCATTCTGCCTTGGCAGTAGTAACAGTAGTAGTAATCTACATGGTAGCAGAAGCAGTGGTACTTATATCAACAGTACATGTTAGCGGACGCTTCGTTCCAATCTCTGATGTCACTTCCTCTCCCCCTCGAGTCTCTAACTTAACTCCCCACTGTCTCTCTCTTCCGTCTACCTCTTCCGTCTGCAAGGAGATGGAGAGAATAATTCGTCTTACTCGGGCCAAATTCTCTCTTCTCTCAAGAATTATCTTCAGTCTCTCGTATATGAACGATGATCAACAAAACAAAAGAAAATACTTTGTGTAATTTCGTTAAAGGAAAGGGGTGGCTTGTTCGACATTTCCCAGTGGTAGTAATAATTGTAGCAGTAGTAGTCTTAGATGTTGGAGGAGTAATTTGCTTCTTAGTTCTTATATCAACAGCACATGTTAGCGGGCATTTTGTTCCAATCTCTGATGTCATTTTCATACTTTTTCGAGCCTTCAATTCAACTTTACTCCCTTTCAATCTCTGACATCTCTCCACCCAGCTCGACTGCACTCAAAGACAGATGAGCTAAAAACTCTCACTTTTTCAGCATAACTACGCGTTTATATAGATAAACCCGGCTGGTCATAATCGACTCTTGGCCCTACTACTTTGCACGTAATTATCATGGGTTCTGGCTACTTTCAACCAAAATCATGTGAATTCCAAAATTCCTCATAGCTTACTAAGTTCTATTTATAATTTTAACCGATAAAAATTATTTCAACCATTTTCATTGTCTCTCTAATGACCCAAATTCCATTGGGTACAACTTTTGCTCTAGATCAGATTACCCATCACCAAAAAAAAATGGTCTGATCTAATTTCGCTACTCAGATCCACTCCAATTTCAATAAAAAAAATATTTGTATATTTTACACGTGTGTGTGTGTTTCCCCGACTCTCTTCTCTGTTACAGACTGCTGTCCTCATCTTTGTTGTCATATTCATCTCTCCAAGGACACATGGCCCAGTGGATAAAAGTGTTGGTTGAAGTAATCCCAAAGAATAGTGAGTTCACAGCAGAGGTAAACAAAAACTTGGAGAGTTGTTACTAAAGGGAAATAACTGAAACTGAGATATCTGGAAGAGACATGGTACATGGAACTAGAACAATCTATCCTGGTGGGCAAAATAAAGGGTTCAGTCCAAAATTCTGATCACCTGAAGGAGGTTAGCACATGCAACGGCTGAAATGTTGTGAATAAACAATGTAAATAGTGTAAATAACAGAACTTATGAAAAACCATAAGAATGTTTTGAGACAAAGTTTAATGATACAATAATTACAAAAACATTCAGTAATGATATTTCTATCATGTATATGAAATAAAATCAACATTAGACATGGATTAAGCGCATGATATAATGATAATGTAGATAAGCTAATAAGTGGGCATGTGACTGAGTGGTTAGAATGTTAACATTCTGACTATGAGACCTGAGTTTGAATCTTACCAGGGATAATTTGTCATGGTGGTAATATCAGCCTGGAAAGGTGATCCCAACATGTGGTACTGCTAGGAAGTGCATGAAAAACATATCCTGGGTTGGACAAAAACTTGTAAGTGAAATTGGGTTGATGAAACTGTTTGGAAGCCATCAGTGGTTTTGCTAGCATGAAGTCACAACTTATCATGACTGAGGGTTTGAACACATTGGCTTTTGTTCAAAATGCTGATCATGCCTGATTATGCACTCTCTCCTAGAAACTGTAACTAAAGTGTGCTCAGCATAGTTGCATCCTAAACTATAGATTGATCCTCTGTATGTGTGTGTGTGTGTGTGTGTGTGTGTGTGTGTGTGTGTGTGTGTGTGTGTATGTGGAATAAACACAAATGTGTCTGAGCTGGTGTCTGCAACAGGGATTAGCTAGTCACCCTAGCAGATAGGTATACTTGGATATGAGTATTCAGCTATATAATGCTAACAAAAGGCTCCAAAATCACATCTTTTTTTTTCTATTTATTATTGATATCTTGGAGTATTATCTATTAAAACAATAAAACAAATTGTTCATTGCGTTACTTTCAATTCTATTTCTTATCTTTAGTCAATATATATTTGTGCTTTTTTAATACCATACATCTTACCAGCAGAGATAATGTTGTGTTCAAGAAATAAATAAAAACCAATAAAAAAATAACAGTGAAAACTTGTTGAAGTGTTAAAATGAAAATATAAAATTTTATTTATTTATTTTATTGTATTTGTGTGTGTATTTAGTTAAGGCTTATATGTGATTAAAAAAGTAAATCACTTCATTGTATGACAGCAAAGTACCATAAGAAGAAATGAAACAGACATCTTGTCTCTTTTAAGTATGGTACAAAAAAGAGAATGAGTTGGAGGGTTTTTACGTGTGAAGATTCTGTTTCATAGGCTGGGAAGGTTTGTGTTGCATGCTGGGGAAATTTTGATTATTTTATTTTGTTTATTTTATTTATGATGATGATATTATTATTATTATTATTATTATTAATAATTTATTTTTTATTTTATTTTTTATTAATAATAATGTCCCTACAATGATCCAACATGCTTTGGTTGAATGATAATTTATAAAGCACTATTCCCACAGTCATTGGTTGTCTATTTTTGAACAAGAGAAGCAAAGTATGAAAAACTGGATTTCAAACTCAACAACAAATTTTATTCTGGTTTGTTTGTTGAGAGATCTGCAATCAGAATCTTCTCATAGCATTTTATTTTTGTAAGGATGATAGAGACTCTAGAGATTTAGTTGCATAGACTCTAACTTGTTGCTTGAGTTTGCAGTGAATGCGAAATAACTCCTTTTGCCTACTCCCTTCAAATTTGAAGGACTGAGGAAAAAGATGGAAAGGAATTTGTGAGCCGATGTAAATTTTTCTTTGGACCAATGAAAACCTTGCCTTCACAAAAATTATCCTTTGCGCATAGAAGAAGAAAGAAAAGAAAGTAGTGAGCCTATCTGAAATTCCTATTGATATAAAATGAGAAAAATTAATAAAAGAAGAGCCATGTGAAAGGCTTTCTTTCAGTTCCTCATGTCAATCTTAACCTCTTCATGTCAAGGGTCAATCATTGTCTATCCTCTTTCATTTCCTTCTACCTCCTTTTGCATTCATATCACACAACTGTACTTAGAGTGGCTCTTGAGCCTAGTATTTGATGAGCTTTAGTAAATAAAACACTTATGTGGATTTTACTAAATCTTTTAATACATTTTTTTTACTTCCTTATAATCTGTTTAAAGGTTTATTTTTATTCATGTTATTTAAAATTATATTCAAGTAAATAAAAATTAAAAAACATAAAAACTGCCTAAGAAATATAAGTTACCACAACATTTACAAAAATAACAACTGAGATGCTCCTATCACAGTTAACAAATTAAACAAATGCTATTGTAGTGAGTTTTGGCCACAACATAGATTATTGGCTGTACAGGAGATATGTATTAGCACCAGCAACTGTTTAAAAAAAATAATAAAATTTTCCCTTTTAAACACTACTCTCCAACTGGTCAGTAAATAACAGTTTTCTGATTAGAAATGTAGACATTTGGACACTAACTCTGTTGTCAGTGAAAGGCTTACCTTTTCCTATTTTTATTATTTTATTCCCATTTTATGGAATAGATATTTTATGAAATTTGAATGTTGTATTTTACTTTTATTCTACAAGGCAACCAAAAAAGTTCTGTCCGTTTTTAAAGGAAAAAAAAAAACGCTTCAAAGTATGTGTAACTTATATTTAGTCTTCGAAGTAATCGCCATCGGCATCCAGCACCTTCTGCCAACGTGTCATTGGTGAAGGATTTCCCACGAAGATGATTATCCAGGGAGTGGAAGAGGTGGTAATAGGATGGCGCATGGTCAGGTGAATCAGGTGGATGGCACAAAGTCTCCCACCCAAGTTGCTGTATGGTATCCCTGACAACTCGCGCGACATGCGGCCTGGCGTTGTCATGGAGGAAAAGCACACCTTTGCGGTTCACCAGTGCTGGCTCCTTCTGGCGCAATGCCTGTTGCACATGTTTCAATTGCGGTGAGTATAGGTCTCCAGTGTCCGTTTGGCCCGTTGGTAGCAGTTCATAATGAACCACTTGACGACCTGTCCACCAGACACAAAGCATAATCTTGCATAGGTGCATAGGCGGTCTTGCGGTGTGAGGAACAGCATCCTGAGGAGACAACCAATGTCTGGAATGCTTGGGAGTTTCGTACAGAACCCACTTTTCATCACTGGTAAGCACTCGATTGAATAAGGATGCGGTACAGTGGCGAGAAAGCAGTGATACACAGGCTGCCACTCGTTGTCTCTTGTGGACCTCCAACTGCGTTTGCGGAACCCACTTGCTCAGTTTGTACATCTTACCGGCGGTGCAGATGAAGTCTAACTGTTTCATCGGAAACGTTGAACTGTCTTGCAAGTTCACCACACGTTAGACTACTGTCCTCTTCAATGGCTGCCTTCAGGACTCCGTCATTCAAGACCTGTGGTCGTCCACTGCGAGGCTCATCATGGAGAGACAAATCTCCCGACTTGAATTTTCGAAACCAACGCCTTGCAGTACGTTCATCCACAGCACTATCCCCAAACGCTTTACATATGCGGCAACTTGATGCAGCTGCTAATAAGTCCACTTTGAAGTCGTAAAGCAAACAGCCCCGAACGAGATCTCTAGACACTTCCATCGTTCTCACAGCTGTCTGGCTTATAACTGATGGCCGGGCACGGTGCGCATGTTTTTATAACGTCTGATGTTCCTACTTCGGGCTGTTCGAATTTGAAAACAATTCCTACACGCATTTCATATATATTTCAACTTCATTCAATGACTAATCAAAAAACGGACAGAACTTTTTTGGTTAACTTGTATATCATTTTGTTAACGTGAAAGACATGACATTTCAAAAGTAATACTTCCAGAAACTACAATAGATACAGGTACCACAATGATATTTCAACTACAAAAAATCTATTTTCTCACATAGTCATCACTTTCTGCTGTGCATTTTCAAAGGGATCTTCATTTTGTGGATTGACAACTGTACAGGGCTGCCCAGAATGTGGCTTGTCACACACATTGTTGTTGTCACTAGTGAAATGCATTATACCCTAACTGTGCTCACATTGTTTGATTTCTACAAAAGCTCAGTGAGTATCAATGAATGCTAATGGTTGTACATTTTCCATATGCACTTTTATGTTAGATGCCATTTTGTCAGAATACTATTTGTAACAAGGTAAAACATAATACGGTTCAATATCTTCTGCCATGCCACCAACATCTGTCTTTGGCATTATGGGCTAATATAAAATAAGAGACATTCAGAGTGGCCCTTGTAAAATTTGATTTAATTTTTTTTTTCAAATATGTGTGTGTAAGTAGTTTTTTTTTTTTTTTGATCATTTCACCCCCAAGCAAGAAAATGATAGTGTGAGTGTCAGAAAATATAAGAAAAATAAACACTATTAAGGAGAGAGACCAATAACAGAACAGGAGACTGATTGACTGCTATGGTTACATATAGCCATTTCAACTGTAAGAAGATAGAAGATAATGATTGATATTACATTTAAATTTTTGAAGATCAAAGTTGAATAAAAAGCAAGAAGCTGGAAAAGAGATTCACAACTGAGAAGTGTGATAGAAGAAACCGTTAGCATAGAGAACTTATGCTTACATCTAGCCATTTCAACTGTAAAATGATGAGATCTTGCTGCTAAACTAGTACTGCACTTAAGTTCATAAAGCCTAGGTACCATAGAGGAAAGTTCATCAGAACAATTATCATGAAAGTATTCATAGAAATGGTACAGGTAAGCTATGTTATGGTGGTGGGAAATTGAAGTTGAGATGCTAGGTCAGGATCAATAACATTGCAAATTCTTCTTTGGATTTTATCAAGAATCTTTAAGTACATAGCAGAAGCACCACATCAGATGTGGGAGAAATATTCAAAGCATGGACAAATGGTAGATTTATAAATATGTAAGATAGATTCTAGCAAGAAAAATTGTCTAGCAGTGAAGCAACTTTTCTAGCAGCAGACCTAGCAATTGATTCAATATAATCTTTCTACTTCATGTTAGTAGAAAATGTTAGTCCAAGATGAAATGAATCACTCTCCTAGAGGTTAGCATCAGCCATGCTGATGGAAGGCAAAAAGATAACATCTTGGTATTAACTACATAAACATTAGTTTTTCCCTTTTAAATTAATCAAGGAGTTGTTATTTATTGGATAGAGCCCCTGTGTCAAAGATTGCACCTTCTATACAAAAAGGAAGGAGAATGAATTCAATGAGCAGAACTAGTTAAATGGTGAAGGGAAGACAAATAAAGAATTAGCAATTAGCAAAGAGAAGAAAAAGAGATTATTAGTATCAGGGCTGATGCAAGGGTCTCGTGCCCCACTCCCTGAATCTATGATATGAGAGGGGAGCCCAATTAACTACATCTCAATTTTCATAAGGTAGTAGACATATAAAATACAAATTGTATTGCAACCTAATATGTACAATAATGGATCATATGCAATATAGATGAACAATTCAACTAGAAAAATTGAAAATAAATACAATGTATCTAAATAGAAATTAGAGACATATCATAATAGATCATGTCATCCTGAATAAATCAACAATGTTTTGAAGGAATTTTTAACATAAACTTGAATTTTTTTGTCAAGAGCTGGATAACTGAACACATTTAATATTATGGCTAAAAAATTATGAATTTTATATAGTGTTTTTTCGAGACATAGCATGAGCTAAATAAATTCATTGGTTTGGATGAAGAAAAAACAGAGATGCCCAGAATGATGTCAAAATCTGCGAATATTTTTCATCCTTTAATAGACAGTTTGTGACACTATGTGACACTGGTAAAGAAAAAGGGTTAATTTAAAATATGAACTGGAACAGATGGAGAGGGTTAAAAGTACAGAATAACCTATAAACTGAAAGAAGGAACTAAATGGTTTCCTATCAAAAATTTAGCTTGAAGAAAATGACAGACCTGAAAAGAATGACTTTATTGGTTTTGGGAAAGATATTATCGGAGGCTATGTGGAAGGCTTCATCGAGTTATAATATTTAGTAATTTTGAAAACAAAGGCAGAATCAAGAAACTGATTTATGCCTGCCTGTCAAAGAGTGGAAATAGCTTCACCAATTTTGGAAATCTAAACAAATCAAAAAATAAGATTTTATCTTTCATTCAAAGTAATTGAAATACGAAACGGACCTGTAAGGTTCATGAGTATGATTAAGCAAAAAGATATGAAGACAAGTTTTGCTAATAGCAGGTTGGCAGAACAGCTGGTAACTGTCTGCTTAAATAAACAGGACTGGGGACTGAGAAAATTCATTGTTGAAAATTATGATAATTACAATTAATGTAAGAATCTCCTTTTCGCCCACTCAGTTTAAAAATCAAAGGGACAGCTGAAGCAGCAGGCTTAGATGAAATACTAAGAGAGGAGGAGGAAGAAAGAGAAATTACCTCCACTCATTTGGAAGTAATGGTGAGAGGCATAAATAAGAGAATAAATGAGTTATATGGGTGGGGTGATACCTGCAACCACCACCAGTAAGGCGAATGGTTATCCCAAATTTGGAAAGATAATTAATATTGCAAACAAGACAAAGAACTCTTGTTCAAATTGATACAGAAATCTGGGGAATCACCAGATCCCCAAATACTGTCAGCCCCACTCCAGTCAAGAGCGGAAGTCAATACAAGCAGAGTGCTTAGGCGACACAGAGAGAGGCGAGAGAAAGGTGGTGAAGAGCAGACAAAGGTGCTATTGAAATCCATGTGACTTGCTGCCAATAGAACCCACAACTTTGAGCCCTGTTCTCAGAAATTAGCACCAATAGGCAAAGTGTCACTAAAAAGATTTTAGTGGGAATGGTTAATGTTGTTAACTACATAAATCAAATTAAAAATTGATCCAAAGAATTTTTTCATTTTATTTTGTCTGTGAGAACATTTCTTTTCTTTTCTCTACATAACACAGCTTTGTCATGGTTTGAACCAGCACTAAGATTACTGACGATACTCAATCTCCACTGCTCTGAGATCAAGAAACACAATGTGGGTGGAGCAAAGTGTGGACCGGGGCAGCCAGCGACCAATGGCTTGTTGACCAGTAACAGTATGACCAGCATGGGATTGACCCTGCAATCAACTCGTCGTCCTATGACCCTGAGGACCATCTCCTGGTATAGGTGGCATGTGGCAAGGGCCATATCATCTCGTCACTGCTGACCATGTTTGACCAAGGATCAGCCAGGGTGTGTGTGTTATATGTTGTGCTCAGTTTAAATTTGTAAAGTATATATATGTAGGTAGAATAAGCAAATGTCGATAAGATAGCGAGGGTAAAAAAACCCTTGTTGGAGCCACCAGTCCAGGGTAGTATGTGCAGACTCTGATTAGTATTATATACCAGGCAAACAAATGATTAAACATGGAGGCAGTAAAGAAATAAAAAGAAAAAAGAAAAAAAGAAAGAAAGAGAAACACAGTCAGGAAGAAAAGAAGACAATTATTAACTTTCAATATCGAATGTACAAATAGTATAAAGTGGAATCGGTGTGCAGAGTTCAAATTCTGGCCTAGTCTGCCCTATTCATTTTCACACTGATCCCCTTAGAAAAGGTATGACTCCATTTCAGTTTTTCTTCCTCTCAAACTATGGGTTAAATAGTAGAGTAGATTGAACTCTCTAACCTTGGATGGTAATTCCTAAGAAAAGTTCAACACATTTCAAAATTGTAGAGAAGATAACGGGAAACTATTGCATTATCTTTATTAAGAAGTCATGATTATTTGCAGATACTAAAGGAAAGGAATCTGCAGAGAATCATGATCACCTATATCCTGAAAGGAGATGCCATTTGAAATAAATGAAGTTCAGTTTTATTTTGGTGAAGAGAACTGAAGTAATGAATAGATTTGTTTATTTCCTTTTCTCTTTTCTCACTATTTTTGTCTATTTTTGTTATTTTTGTTTTGGAGTAAACATTTGTTTTCTAGAAATAGACTGTTTTTTATAGTTGCCAATAATATTACCATAAGTTATTGCTTTTAGGAGAAAATAAATTAATTATATAAGCAATTGCCCTACCAATAATTTTTTTTCTACAGGTTATTGGATTTATTTATTAGAAGAAACTGAAAAGTTCTACTCTACACTAGACAATGCCATGTCTCAATGTAAATCACAAGAAATTATAATTGTCACAGTAGACCTGAATGCCAAAGTAGACAATGAAAGGGATGGGGGGGATAGTTGGTAAATGTGGTGAAAAATGGGTCCAATGGTGTACAGTGAATGACCAGGTAGTACTCAACACCTAGTTTTAAGAATACCCAAGATAAATATGGACATGGAGAAACCCAGAAGGAGAAACAAAAAACCAAATTGATTATATAACTCTCAACAAGAGATTTAGGAATGCAGTTTTATACTGTAAAACATATCCAAGTGCTGTAGAAATAATCACCTTCCAGTGATATGTAAACTTAGAGTGAAACTACAGAAATTGAAGAGGACTAAGGCAGCACCCAAATTGCAATACAATAGACATTTGAACAACACAAATCTGAAAGAGAAATAGATGTACAGTGGGAAAAGCAGATACAAGTGACAAATGAAAATGGAAACTCAAAGTGGGACAAATTAAGTGAAGCTTCAGTAATATCAGCAATCAAGATCATTCCAAAGTAAAATAGACAAAAACAAAAGAATGGATGACAGATGAAATTCTCAACATCATGAAAAGGAGACAAAAACAATGCCAAGACAAAGAAAAGAATATAGGACAATACAAAAAGAAGTAAGGAACAAATGCAGGCAGGAATTGGCTCACTGAAAAATGGACAGAAATAGAAAGAATGAGTATCACAGATAAAGTAGATATGCATAAAGAAATAAGAGAACTAACAGGACAAAAGAAAAGAAAAATATTTCAGAGATGGAATGAATTATGAATATATCAGAGAATTATTCCACAATGATAAAGAACAACCGGCAATACACAGAAATATGAATGGAAATATTAAAATCTGAAGTGGAATCTGTACTGGCCAAATTAGACAGAAACAAACTGGCAGGGCCAGATGGAATTGTAGTAGAGATGTTGGCAACCTTAGATGATTTGGGCATAGACAAGATTACAGAAATAATAAATGAAATCTACAAGAGTGGTGATTTACCAGAAGACCTTATTATTTATTCAACCTATACAGCAATGTCCTACCAGGATTCATTATTGGTGGCAACAACTTTAACAACATAAGATATGCAAATGACACTGTGTTGCTAGCAGACATGGAAAGAAAACTACAGAAACTCCTACAGAAGATAGTGAAAAGAAAGTGAGAAGAAAGGGCTAAACATCAACTGCAAGAAGACAAAATGCTAGAAGCAAGGAAAAGACTACTAAACTGTTATGTGATGTATAGTGATTTTCCAAGCACAGCTTAGATGTAGCATAAGGCTGAAAGTATGGGGCACCCAGTGAGGATTGAACTCACTACTCATTCATGATTTTGTTAGTGAGACAAGCTTGCTAACCATTACACCATGGTGGAAAAGGATTTAGAAGAAATAACAAAAAGATAAATTTTATTTAACTAATAGCTACAAAGGATAGAAAATAGTGGAGAACCATGATCACCTACGTCCAGAGGGGGGCACAGCACATAAAAAGGATATCAAAGGAAAAGAAGAGTTTAGCAGGCCCTACCCAGATAAAATCACTTTATGTGAAAATGATATGGACAGACTAATTTGACTGTGTAAATTCTTATTCACACTTCCACTTCGAAATCAAAACACTCCGGCAGTGACGGTAACAGAGTAAGACAATTTGTTACATTTCAAAAGAAAATGATTTTGTCTCATATTTAAATTGTACATGGTGTGACTGTAGGGGGAGCAGCAGCAAAACACACACAAACAGAATTAACAGGAAAACTGGAAAGCAATTTACAAAAACCAGAAGTAGCCAAATTTTCAAGTCAAGTTCCATCTGGCAGGAAAGTACTGAGAAAGAGAGAAGTCGATTTATCTCGTGATTTTGTGCGAATTGTTCTTTTGAAAAGAAGCAATAACAGATTTTCCAGTTTTCATTATGGTTTAATGATTAGCAAGTGGATCTAAGTTACAGTTTCTGGGAGAGAGTGTATAATCTAGTGTGATCAACAGTCTGAGCAATGCCAGTACAATCAAGCATTTTGTCTTGTAAATTCATGTTAGCACAACAATACACATTCTGTGACAATTCTGTCTACCCAATTGCACTAATGAGTCTTGGGTTAACTCGTGGTGTGGTTTTCATGCACTTCCCAATGGTGTCCCATGCTGAGATTGTCTCTCCAGGCTGTTATTATCAAGATCACCTACCTGTCAAATGGATCATGGTAAGATTTGCACCTGGCTCTCATGGTCGAAGCATTAATGTTTTAATAATTCGGCTCATCACCCCAAATATGCACAACATATTACTACACACAAAAGTAGATTGTCTGTCCTTCATGAAAGAAGATGTAAACATGAAAGAAAATATTCTGAAAATAAAATAAACAGATCAATGTCAGATGAGGGTATATTAACAAGATGAAGTACATAACTGCACATTGGTCCATTATCTTCTGATTTATTTTCATGCAATTTGGTGGAATAGCAACAGATCCTTCTAACCATTTCTGCTGGGAATGGACTTTTGATTTCATACTCAATAGACCACCACCCTCTCCAACATTTCTTTCATCTCCATACTAATCAAAATACACTAAAATGATAAGTCACTTATATATATATATATATATATAACAGGTTACTGGCTCTGTTTAAACATTTAATTACTTGAAATTACAGGATGGTGATTTGGAGGGACATTTGGATAATAATTATTCGAATTCTTAGGAGAGTATGTTGAATGGTTAAGAAAAAAATTAAAAAAGAAACATTAAAAATTATGCTTTAAAATAATAAAATGAATTTAAGAACAGTTCCTTGGAGAGTTGAACCTAGAATTAACTAGCCAAGATACACTAAAATTGAGCAAAACCAATGTTCCCCACCCTACCCATTTCATGCTGATGAGAAGAAGACATGATTAATGTGTTGTCTAAGTTTCTTTGGTCCTGAAAAATTAAATTCAAAGGGTTGGTTAAATTATGCTATCTGTCCAAAATGTGTGTGGTCTTACAGAAAAATAATGATCCAAATTATTTTAAAACAAAAAATGATTTTGTTTAATTGCCAAGCTTGGGATTTGTTTGTATTGATCCCTTCTACCCCCAAACACCATTATGTTTCCAGAAAGAAAGAAATCTAGGAAGATTCTAAATAAAGAGAGTACCATATGATTTTTAACAAGATCTCCTAAAATTAAGACAGTCAGGAGGGAGAAATTAGATGTATCAATGTAACATTTTTTTGGTGGTTTTTTGGTCTATTTAAAAAGGAACTCCCCAGGCCCAAAGAGAGACAGTCAGAGAGAAAAGTTGCCAGAGATTTTCTCCAGTTACATTTCCTGTGGCTGGGGTGAAAACACAGACATATGCATGACAAGAATTGAGTAAGATTCAACAAGCTGTTTCTTACTTTAGTGTTTATGGCTAGATTTCTTAAATCACCATCCGATAGCAGAGAACTTGATTTTGTGGTAAAACCTGATTTTGCAGTAAAGATATTTTATTCAACCAGTTTTCTTTATATTCAATAAACCTGTTCTGTTGTTAGAGTTATCTACAATCTTGTGCATTTAATTAGAATTCATATTCCAGCTTGATTCTGATGTTGACCTTCAATGCAAATAGACAAAAGTTAGCATGACCATAATTTGAGAATTATTCATTCTTAACTGTAGTACACAATATACATAGGGGAGTCCACACTAGACTTTGATGTCAATTTCAATATTGTAAGATTTTGGAAAACCTGAATCGACCCTATTGAGACAATACTCTGGCTCCAATCAAGGAGGGAAAAGAAAACTGTATGACCTGTAAGGTTAGTATTACTTAACAGAGCTAGCTACAAAGGAAGGAGAAGAGACAGAGACAGGAAATGGATAGGGGTGTGAGTTGCATATATAAATGATACATGAGGAGATTATAGATTTAGACATACTCTTGAATAGAGAGTATAAAACCAGCTTGCTACAAGGAACTGAAGACCATGTTAAACTTAGTGGAACCAGAGTGAAAGCATATTGAGAAAACAAAAATTTTCCAAAAGTTCAGAAAATTTTCAGTCATAAAGAATTGTTCAAGTGAACAGCAGATTTGGGAAATACTTAAGGAAATAAACTGATCATTAAATTTATCATCTCCTGTAGTTGACTTTATACATTTGGATTCTGCATTCCTAGACTGCTAGGATCAAGGAAGTATATTTTGTGATGCATGATGGAATCTCTGTGATCCCAGAGGAGTTGATACTGGCTATTTCAGTATATAAGTGTGGCAGCACTCAGGTGTCAATAAAGGAAGAGGGTGGAGATGTTTGAAATGCAAACTTCAACCCTCATTTTCAAGAAAAGATTCATTGAAGACCATACATTAGCTGCAGTTTCAAACTTGTGCAGTCATAACTTCTGGCCAATTCTTCTCCAGCTGAAGGTTGAGATGACACTCAGTATCACCAGTTCAATTTTTTAAAATTTATTTTTAGCTAAAACTATCTCAAAAATTGGCTAAAATAAATTCCCATATATTTCTGCATATAAGGCAACTTTTAGATAAGATGAGGTCAAAAAATATGGCAAATTTTCATGAATTTATCTTATACCTATAGTATAACATGACTGCTTATTGATTATATAAAGATGATGTTTTTGGAAATGTTATTACATACTGTATCCTTAGAAATTCAAAATAAATGAAATAACAAAACTGATTCTATATCATGTTTTTCCTACACACATCCCATAAAATGGAAACCATTGTTTTATTTGTTTCATCTTATGATCTCTTCTGAATACTGATTCTTCTTTTTCTTCCTCTTCTTTTCCTATATCTAAACAGTTACAAACAGCCTAGTATACTAATGGCCATTTACTTATACGTCATTGACAATTACATAATACCACTAATAACAGTACAATAACGTATCATAATAGTAATTGATTTCATTGATATAGAATTATTCTTGAAATAGGCAATTTATTATTGTAGAGTAGAAATGGAAGGTCTCATTAGATAATAGGGGACTTCCACAGGCAGATATAAGTTGCTTCATCCAATATTATATAAACAGTTGAATGGCCAAGGAAGATATATTTTTTGTATTTGTATCTTGTTGGTATGAGAATAAAGTAATTAAGAATTACTACTACCATTGACATTGTGGTTATTTTACAAAGTTACAAGTTATGCCAGTAATATATGAGGTAGAAACGGTTTCATTATTTTTATTATCAGTTTATTTGATAATGTGAATCTTTTCCTGTACATTATTGGTTATCAAACAAGGCCAAGGTTTGCCTACTGACAAACATCACTCAGAATTTAAAGTTTCATTTTTAGAATTGTAGTATAACACAAGCCCCAATCTTTAAGGGTGATTTTGGGGATTTAAAGGTCATCTTATATGTGGAAATATATGGTAATTCTCCCAACACATACATTCAGCTAATGGCTAAATATTTTATGCCCCATTTAAAGCCCAATTATAAAATAAAATAACCATAAACTAAGACTCCAAAACAAATTAAGACAAATTGTACATTTACTTTTTAGATTAGTAAAGGCAAAATTTTCAGTTAAAATTTGGTTTATTAATCTTACATAGAAAATTTTACAAAACAATTCCAATTTCCTTTCATTGATTCTGATTTCTTCTTAAAATTTTTCTTTTTAAAAAAAAAACTGATGAAAATCATGAAAACAAGGAACATGGCTCCACATTTTATGTATGATATAAAACTGAAATCTTTCATCTTTATATCTGCCTCAATATTGCTAAAATTGACCTTTAATTTGTGTCTGCTTACAGTAATATTACTAGTTATTTCATTCCTGACAAATTTTAATGTCACTATAATTAAGTTATTTTGTTGGGGAAATGTTCTTTAAGTGACATTGGTCACTACTGTTGGAGCTGACTGCCAAGGTTTTTGTTGCTATCAGAATGTTGGGAGTCCAAACATTTAATAACAACAACAAAAACAGAAGCAGAATATCAGTTGAAATAACATTTATATATTCTTTTCAGAAATATATAATAGCAATAAAATGTTCAATTTTACTTACAGCAAAGTTTGTTTCATAAAGTAATTAAGTGTTTTTAGTGCTGTGTAAAATGTGTGAAGAGACTTACTTTATGACTGTCAGCCTAATGTGTTTGTGAGTTTGTAGACAAAGGCTTAGTAAGCAGTTACTTGTTAATCTCTTTTATTGTGTGCTTGATTTTTTATCCAACAAACAATCTGATGTGTTTTTATTGGTTGAAAAATATATATAGGATTTAATTCCTAAATTTTAAAGAGGAAGTTATGGTGAGATGTCTCAAAAACTGGCTATTTTCTAGAGGGAACAAAGATCTTATGGATTTAAAGTAAAGCAAGTTCCTGAAACTTAAAATAGAGTACTTAATTTAATATGAAAAATTTAGGCCTACAGCTCTAAAGATTTAAAAACTCACATAGAAAAATTCAACAACAAATTTATTAAATAAGCAACAAAAAGTATTGTTTGCAGAATTTAAAATTTAAGTAAATATTTAAATTGTAAGCAACAACATACAGTTATGGATATTGTCACTTCCCAACAGATTTAATAATCTAGAAATTGAATTAACTTTTCAAATATTCACATAAGACAGGAGTCATTTGAGCTTAAATATGAAGCGATTGTGCTAAGAGTTTTAATTATTTTCTTTGCAAGTTTATATATTTTGCAGCATTTATCATGATTTTTTTAGTCCAAAATTTAATTACTCATAATGCTTTTAGCATTTTCAAGTCCATTTTGTTTTTCTAAATTGTTTTCACAATATACTGGAAAGTTTTTTCAACTTCAGTACTGACATTGAAGTTACATATTCTGCAATCTCCTTGAAAGGATGACTTCCAAAGGCATCCCCATATTTTAAGACCTCCAATACTATCAATTGCAGGTTTATTGTTCAAGGCTATTAAATGTAGTTTTGATCACTGAATTTCAACAGCAGAAATAGCTTCCTCATGTTTTCTCATATTTTTAATCAAATTTACAATGAACTCTTTCACTGGATCTAGTGCCTTGGTAACTGAAAAAAGAATTGGAATACTTTTTAGTCGTACCACTGTATATATTTTTATTACTGCCTCTATTTTCTTATGAATTGTTTCTTTTATCTTATAAATTACTTTTTAATATGTTTGCTTTTAGCACTCTAATAAAATTGTGTACTTTTATTTTAATACATGCAGACCAGATACATTGTGGATTTAATTTATAAATTAAACAATCTTAAACTTTGGCCTACTATTTGGACTACTAACAGGTTTTTTAAGTGTGTTTTAGAGTAATGAGTGTGTCCTAGATATATTAGTTTTCATATTACTAAGTTTAATCATAGTAATACCATTGAACATGCCTTTATTAGTAGCAAAATTGTTGACTAGTTTTGATAAATTCAAAAGGAAGGTTCAGCATTGTTGGAAGTTCTGTCGAGATTTTTTGTTTTATTTTGACAATATATGCTTTGAACATTATTTTGCTGTTAATGATGAGTATACATCTGCTACTTGCTACTACACAAATTAACCAACAAAATAAGTTGTAACTTTTAATAGATAAAAGATTTGGTACTTTTTCTATTTTCAATAATAAGTTGGTATTGAATTTATCTAAATATTAATTTTCTACCACTGAACTCTATGTATTATCTTATGGATTGGCATTTTGTATACATCTGTTGTCTGTTAAAAGAAATAATATTTTCACAGAATTCAAAGTGTTTTTTGCTCAAATTTTGAAACTTTCCCCTCTTTCTTCAGATAAATTTGGTGCATTGAGGGTTAGGCTTAATGATTTGGCCCATGCATAGTTGTATGTCAGTATGTCAGTTAATTATGCTGATTTTTAGGTGCAAGGCCGAGTGGTTAAAACGTTTGCTTTCTGACCACGAGACCTGGATTCAAATCTCACCTTGGTCGATTTTTTAGGAAGGAGACTTCCTGATGATATCGGTCTAGAGGGAGGAGGATCTCATTGTGCGGTACCATTGGAAAGTGTCTGAAAATCTTACCATAGGTTGACTCAAGCCTTGTGAGTGAAATTGGGTAGATGGAACACTTGGGGTCGTCGATAGCTGTGCTAGCACAAAGTCACAAGTCATCATGACCGAGGGTTTGAGCGTGTTGGTGTTGTATAGATTGTTGATCAGTCTAGATAACACGCTCTCTCCCAGAAACTGGAACTAAGGTCTACTCTGCATAGTTGCAGTATAAACCACAGGTTATCTCTGTGGGTGTTGAACAAACACAAATGTGCCTGAGTGAGAGTCTGCAATAGTGATTGGCTAGCCACCCTAGTAGACGGGTATCCTTGGATATGAATAATATTATTATTAATTATGCTGAATTTAAATGGTGGCACAAATATGTGATCAATTTCTTACGTCATAATAAATCTTTGATCATGACTGAACCTGATAATGGTCTAGGGGTAGTAGTTATGAATTACAATGATTATTTCAACAAGATGACGTTGACTTTGGGTGATGAGGACAAATTTATATGGCTGGGATTGGACAAAACACATGATAGGACAAAGTCAATGAAGTTGAACTTTCAAAAACATTGACTCAGTTTGCTTAAAAATAAACTTCTTCTGGTGGAGCAATTAGGCCAGTGGGTTCCATGTGACCATGATTGTCTGGTTTAGTCAAAACTCATAAAAGATAATGTTCCCTTGCGTTCAGTTTTATCTATGGTAGAATCGGTGCAGCAAAGATTAGTAAAGTAGTTGGCTGTGTTGTTGTAGTTTGTGCTGAAATGTAATATAAGTAATTATGTTAAGGACTCATTTACTTTTGTCAACTATATGCAGCACTGAGGATAAGTTTATGTGCTCATTTAATATTAATCATTTGTTCACCTGTTTACCGTTGAAACAAACAATTAATATTTGTGCTGATGTATTGTATCATAGTCATTTATCCCCTCCCACATATTCTTGAAAACGTCTCTGTGGAATTGATATAGTTCCTCACTGTGTCTGTGGAATTCAACTTTAATAAGATCATGTGTAGGCAAATAGATGGTATAGCAATAAGAAGTCCTTTAGAGCTGATAATGGCAAATAGATATCTTTTTTAGCACAATTTGCTTGCTTGGATTGAAGGACCTAAGTATTATGTTAGATATGTGGATGACCCCTTTAGTGTATTTCAAAATGTGGTTGAAGCTGGGGTGTTCCATCAATGACTTATTACATTGAACTTGGTATTGCAGTTCACAGAGGAAAAAGGAAACAATGGTGGTGTTCTTTTTCTTGAGGTCATAGTACACAGATCAGATACATAATTTAACATCAGTGTATTGGAAAGCAACTTTTATGGGTTTATATACCCAGTGAGATTCCTTCTATTCTAAACAATAGAAATTAAACTTAATTAAAACTTTGATTCATTGAATGTTGGTAATATACTGAGTAATATAATAAGATTCTGAAATTGAATTCATTAGGAAGGTTCTGAGTGAGAATGGTTACTCATTAGATATTGTGGAGTCCAGCATTAGAGAAGAAATGCAACAATGTCATAAGCTTAGGCTAATTGGTTGCCAGAAATGTCCTGTCTATTTGCATGTATTGTGGAGTAGTAAGGTGAGTGTAAGGTTTACTAAGCATATTTCAGTTATGTAAGAAGCAGTTATTTTTCTACCAATCCATGTATTGTTTTTTGTACCTGACCTATGTCCAGAATGATCTGGAAGGATCTTCTGCCTAGCTATCATATTAGTTCTGTAATTTACCAAGTTATATGTCAGTGCAATGCAGACTTTGTAGGCAGAATGAGTCAAAGGTTGGAAGCATGGACCAACCAACATGTACAAGCCAATATTTACTAGAAGGGAAAAATTAACAATTTACATAGGAACATTAATGTATCAGGTTTAGCAATAGCTGAACATTTGATTAAAAACCAGCAGTGTGCCAAGTCTTATAGATTTTTGTTTTTACTAATGATGTTCATCCTTTATAATTGAGAAACTCTTCCAGTGATTCCATAGCTAAAGAATTTGTGCAGTAACCCTTTATACCACACTTTGTCAAGGCCTTTAAAACATCAAATGTGATTGTCCTTGTGATATATTTGTTGTATAGATTATAGCTTCAAAATTTTGCTGACAATGACGAGGCTGATGGGTCTATACTGTGAGAGGGATGAGCGCTCACCCACATTCTTGAAAACAGGGCATACACTTTACACCTTCTACAGAATTAAGAAGGATTTCTCCTTCAAGTAGTGATTAAATAATTTTGCTAAGATTGGGGATAACTCCAGGTTAATATTTTTATAAACAAACACTGGAATTTTATCTGGACCAGTAGTCTTTTTAGTGACAAAATGTTTGATAATCTTGAGACTTCCTAGAAAGTATCCTACTACACTGTTCCCTATGATAGATATCATACTAGGGTTACTGTAAGCTATGGATACAGATCATTCAGGGGTAAATCAGGGCTGTCTGTTTGGTTTTTGCTGGAATTTTTTATGTATAAACACTCCATTTCAGAAAGGATCCATTCTGAGAGGAGGGCAACAGTTTTGGAGGCAGCATGTCTGAAAAAGATTGTGATAGGAATTTCTACCATGTAAGACCTGAAGCTGTCCCACTTGACTTTTGTGTACCAAAAAATTGTTCAATGCGTTTGGTTTGGCATCATTTTTCACACTGACTAGTGAATGATTTGAAGTATCCAGTAGGGCAAAGTTCAGCAAAGCAGTTTCAGGGCAGGATGTGATAAAGAAGTCAAACAGGTTCACCTGATGTTCTGTTGCATCAGGAACATGGGTGGGTTCTTCAATGATCTGATTTAGTTCATAGGTGACAGAGAAGTCTCTGCAGTATCTGCCACCTTCAGTTTTGTTCAAGCAGGCTAACCATGTTTTGTGGTAAATATTGAAGTCAGTGGTCTACATTTGTGAGGTTTAGTTTGATTTTTTTTGTTCACGTTTAGAAATCAATGTGCTCAAGAGAAGACTAGGTAGTGAGAAAATCACACCCATAGGAGATGCATGCAGCAACAATCTGGATTGAATTGTCCAGAGGTACAGCCGTAACAGCTCGGTCCAGTTGATTTTTCACTTTTTTTTAGAAAATCAACATTGCACTTAGTGTAAAAGCTGCTGTTTGATGTGATCAGTATTGAGACCATAACTTTTACTAATTTTTGAGCATTTAGTTTTAAAGAGCATTTGAAAAAATGTACAGAAATGCTTAATTTCTGCAGGTTTTTATTTACAAACTAGCTTCAAAATTTTACTATTTTATCAATAAATCCAAATAAAGTTGATATTTTTTGTATTAGATATATTGAATGGAAAATATATTCAAACCAGAATTCTAATTATGCATTAATGGCATATTTTGCTTGTGGCAATTCCACAAGCAAAAGATGCTACACTTTTTACTGTATTCAATAAGTAGAATCTGTGTAAAAAAATGTTAAAAATTTTCAAAAAAGGCTACTCAATGAATAAGATTTGTGTGATCATATTTAATCAAAACAAAAAATAGATAAAAATGTAGATAACACCATAATACTGATGGGCACAATTATAAGGCAAAATGTTTTAAATTTGCCTTATTGAAAATCATACTAAAACTACTGCAGTATTGTATAACATAATATAGCTATAGTATACATCATAATATAGCTAAATTGTTCAGTATACTTTCTCTTTGAAGAGAATGAAGGTCTTATTTGAGGGCACAATGATTTAGTAATAATGTGCATGTCCATCTTTGTCCATATACAATTTGTAAAGCTTCAGTAAATTATAAATTTTATAAGGCTGTGCTAACTGATCACCAGAAGAAAATTCCAATACTACAATTTTGAACTTAAACTTAATCTTTAAACTAGTTTCCTCAAAAAGGTAACAACTTGGAAAAAGATATTGTCATTATTTATCATATCAAGCCCCAACTTTCAAATTGAGTACAATACCATGATTCCAAAATCGACTTGCCCTAGTAATAGTACCCTTCATAATGGCATCAAGAGGTTCTACCAGAGATTATTGCATGGTCCAGAACCAATTTACAAAATTATATTATACATCTGCTGAGAAAATAGCTTCGTTTGAAGTTAATCAAAGGTTTGGATCCCTGACAATCAGGTGAATAATGCCAAAACTCCTTAATGAAGGGATAAATAATACAAAAAAGAAGATACAAGTATGTTACCCTGAATTTACAGGTCTCATCAACCCAGAAATCAAAGCAACAGAACTTCTCAAGTCAGAAATATCATACTGGACTGTAACCTCAGGTGCCAAAACAAGCATGCTCATATATTCTCAGTGCTAAGACTAATTCCAGTTATCACTTGAAAGTTTTGGAATCAGTGTACATTAATTCCTACCAGCCATCTCTCTGTAAACAGAAAGAATAGTTGGTATGTTTAAAAGTAATTAGATTTTAATGTTATATTTTCTTCCATATATCATTTGCTTTAGCTTATATATTTTTTATTTGTTGTGCACATTTTTGTCTTTGATTTTTGCTCTGATGAAAGAGAGGACCAATCATTTCAGTATTACCATTTTTTAATCATTTTGGTACTACCATTTTATGGGAACATATTTTTATGAATTGTTTTTTTGTTATAAATTTTGCTATAAACTGCTTTTATTGCTCTAATAATTTTTTAGTTTTCATTTGATTGAAAAACATTAAAATTATTAACACCATTCTTTGTCTCCAGATTGATTTTTTAAAATTCTTTGACTATTTTCAAACCTGTATCCTATGTAAGGTCTTCTGTCCAAATAAGTAAATAAAAATGAGTCCACAGCTGTAGTTATTGGTAGAAACTTTTTGGCAATTGCCAGATCATCTAAAAGTTTAATTTTGTCTGCTGTTACAGATTCAAATAATTTGTGAACTTTTTAAAACTTCAGTTTCTATTAATTAGACAAAATTACTGTTTGCTACCAGTTTATAGTGGAGGGGGTGCTACTTTGTAATGGATGCAGCTGTTTAAGAATTGTGATGAAGAGGTTGAGAAGTTTCAAAAGAAGTGAATTTAACATCAAAAGTGTAGGGTCAGTCTACCTGGATTAAAATTGAAAAATTAAAATCTGAGTGTCATGTCCACAAATACAACATAACACAAAGGCAAAAAAGAAAATGAGATTGAAATAAGCATATATTGATATACACATTAATATTTGTTTTTATATGGTAAACATTGTGTTTGTTCTGCTTGTAAAAAAACAAAGTTCAAATGTTCAACAAATTCTATTTATTAAAAGCTAGTTTGTAAAGTCATATGCCTTGGTCAATATAAAGTGTGTATATATATGTGTGTGTGTGTGTGTGTATGTTTTTGAAGCATATTTTAACGGAGTGTACGTGTGGCTGCTGACTGAATGTGTGTGTGAGTGAAACACATTAGTAGAAACGTATGTGGGGGTGTGAGTGCTAATATGTGAAATCTGATTACATTGGTCCCAAAAGGAAATGGACATACAGATAGATGATAAGACTTTTTTCCATGGCTATGAATATTTCTTTTGTTTTTGTGAATATCCCTTTGAATGGTGTGTATTCGGCATTGACTGAGTTGTTGTCATGTTAATGTGAGAATTCTGGTTGTGTATTTACAGATCCAACCACTTATCATCAACGAGTGATCTATGTCCAACTGCTGACTGGGATTTGCTGTGTGTCTTTTTATTGCCCCTGAAATCGGGGTATATATAGTTATCCTGATCATGAATTGGCTCCTAACAAAGCTTTTTGGTTTACGCAGGATAGCACCCAGTGTCCAGTTCATTTGGAGTTCAAACGTACGGACGTAGTTGGAAGCATAGCATGTGACTGTACTGCCCAATCAAATTCCAGAAACCACTTATTTAATTTTGGATTCTATTTTTTCACTGATTTGTACAAAAGTTTTTGTTTTAGTGATTCTGATCCTATTTGTGTGTGGACGTTTCTTACTTATTTGTGCTTCACCTATTGGTTGTAAAATATAGGATTTTATATCCTATAAAGAAATGAATTTCAACACATGGAGGAATTTTATAATCATAGAGAACATAGTTTACAATAAAATATAAAGTTATATTTATGTGTTGCTGAAAAAAGGAAAGAAAATGTACTTAGCCATAGTGTGTGTGTGTGTGTGTGTGTGTGCACAATGTCCATATGGTTTGTTGGTGAGGTGAATATCTCCCCTGATGGAGACAAATTCCATGTTGTCTTTACTTCATCTTGGCAAAGAAAAGAAGGCCTGTATGCTTATGTGCTTTTGTTATATATTACGGAGTTGATCGCCACCTAGTGGACATCCCAGCAAACAAGGTATTGTAATTCCTACAAGATTACAAGGTTCTTCTCATCTTTGTACAATTCATAAAGAATTTTATTATGTGTAACATTTCATTTTTTTCCTGTTATTTAAAAATGGAGTTTTAATTCATTCCATTGTGCTAATAATCTTCTTACAGCAGGTTCAATGAATAACCATCTAGTTTTAGAATTTCTAGGATTTTTAAGTGTTTCAGCATCAGTTATAACTTCATGAAAATTATAAAAATCATGATGCTGAAAGAGAGAACCATTTATGAGTTTTCTGCTAAATATCATGATCGATAAATAAAAACGAGTAATTTTCAATAAGACATTGAATTTAAACAATTTAAAAGCAATTTAATATGCAAATGAATTTGTTTTTTGACCGATTTCTTATTAAAAAGAGTAAATAAATGATGTTGCTCAGTTATAGATAAATAACCAGTTTTAAATCCATAATCAGCTTCAGTCAAATCAGTTCATAATATGAACATTTGAATATTCTTTATTTGTTCTTTTAATGTGTGAAGAGCATAATTAAAATTCACAGACACTTTCCATGTCTCTTTCACGTACAAATCTAACAATGTTTTTCTGGAATTTATATTCATTTTTTTAACAAAATTATTTTAAACTGACATTTCATTTTAAAACTAAGTAGTAGCCATTTGTTTATCACCATTATCAAGATTAAGTGATTTAATTTAAGTCCTTTGATGGAGAATCTGGAGTGACTTCTTCAGGGCACAGGTCTGGTTGATGGTATTGGTATATGTTGGTCCAGTCGCTCTCCAGACCACATGCAGTCCATTCTCGGCCATACCGACAAAATTCAAAGAAACAAGTCAGTAAATTTGGAGTTGGCTTGGATTCAGGATTGCAAGAAGTTTGTTATAAAACTATTTTTGAAACTAACATTTAAACCTATTTACATATGTGAACATAAAATAGGTTTACTACTTTAAAGAAATAATTATGAATGGAAAATATGAACTCAGAAAAGCGTTCAACATTAAAATCGTTTTTATATAGATAAACAAAAAAAGACATGGGTTTGTGTGGTTGTAGCGACTGCTACACTTTCCATGCCCACAATTTATTCGCCTGCGATTGGCTAGTAATAAATACTGTCTTTCCATAAGACAATTTAGCAATCGCAGTCACCACTGAGATTCACTTGACCTCCCACAGGGCCAGGTTGTGACACAAGGTCGGAGTTTAACGTGGGAAGGGAGGGGGAATGGACCCGAGTTTCCACCCGGGTCGCAGTGCTTTGGCTTTAGCTAGTCATAGCTGGTCTTTGGCTGGTCTTAGCTGGTCATAGCTTGTCCAAGCTGGTCATAGCTAGTCAGACGTAGCCACGATACTACCAGCGCAGGGACGAATCGGAAGAAGAATCCCGGCCCCATAGGCGATCATTCAGTGAGTAATCTGCGAACAGATACTACACTTTGATCTTAGCCTTGGGATTTACTTGACCTCCCACAGGGCCAGGTTGTGACACAAGGTCGGAGTTTAACGTGGGGAGGGAGGGGGAATGGACCCGAGTTTTCACCCGGGTCGCAGTGCTTTGGCTTTAGCTAGTCATAGCTGGTCTTGGCTGGTCTTAGCTGGTCTTAGCTGGTCATAGCTTGTCCAAGCTGGTCATAGCTAGTCAGACTTAGCCACGATACTACCAGCGCAGGGACGAATCCCTGCCGCCGGCCTGTATCGGAGAAGGAATCCCGGGCCCCATAGGCGATCATTCAGAGAGTAATCTGCGAACAGATACTACACTTTGATCTTAGCCTTGGGGCCGCGTGGAGACACGATTTATTTGCACAAAAAGTACAAATTGTGGCACAAGGCCGAAAAAGGGGAGGGGTAAAGGCTGGTCATTACTTACTATCCTATACCTAGCTAATCAGATTCGCGACCCATTCATACATTACAATTATCTCATTCACCACAAGAACTCATCCGTCGCCATTCAAACCTTCATCCACCATAATACCACATCCACACCAGGGGAACCTACAAAAAACGCGCCCACACCATAAAAATTTTGATGATAATAAAATACATTAAAATTCTAATAATGAAAAGATGAAAGTGGGGAGGGAGATGAACCCAATAACAAACTAAAAATTCAACAAATATTTAAACTAAACATAATTCGTGTTAGTAGGGCCCGTCCAACCCTCAAAATAGAGAGGCCGCTGTATTATGCCCAGAGGACAGAATCAAGAAGCACTCTCGCTAAGGGAGTGGGAAAGAGATAAAATAACTTGGACATGGGGAAGTAAAAGGCTGATCCAGTTGAGATGAAAAAGGAGGCAGAAACAAACTGGGGAGGTTGGGAATCTCGACTTGGATCATAACTAAAAAGATAGCCGGGAAACAGGCCGGGAACAACACTTACTCACATTAACTAGGTACACTTAAGCTTGTCTAACCTAACCAAGGGGAGGGTTCCACAGGAAACCACCCCGATGTAACTTTGGTTGACCTAGAAAAGAAAATCAAGGCTAGCCCCGTTCAAACGAACCAAGCTCGCCGCTTTTACCCACCTTTCGCTAAAGACTGTCGAATGCAATCGTTTTCTATCAGTTCTAATCTTCATCTTGAGCTGGTGCTCAAAGAATCGGATCAGATCCTGATAAGAAAGCTGATTGCCTCGCAAGACTTCCTCCTTTCGCGTCGTCCAAATCACCATTCGGGCCGTGGCTAGCAGCATCAGAAACACCATTCGTTTCACCCCGGAATACGGGGGCGACACATTGTCACACGCGTATGCACGATCAATGGACACGAGTTCTTCGGGAGCGAGACGAGCCGTCAGCTCGCCGACATGGTCCCATAAGGGGCGGACCCGGGAGCAATGGTAGAAGGCGTGCGAAGCCGTTTCTTCTAATCCAAAGCCACACCGTTCACAGTCTGGCAAGTCCGCCAAGCCCCATATGAAAGCCTTGTCGTTGAGAGGCAGCCGATTCCGAGCCAATCGCCAGGTAAGCGAAAACTCAGGGTTACTGAGATTATCCGCCGCTGGCGCATCGCAGTCACCACTTTGAATTATTTCTGCCGTGAACTTGCTCACATATGTCTTTGTTACAAAATCAGTGATTGGTTGAATTTTAACCAATCAAACATTTTTGTACTAAAACAACTTTCCCCCGTTTTCGCTGGTAGCCTACCAGCAGCTATATAAACAAATGGTTTGTTTCCGCAACTTTTCCACACAAATATACGACTTTACTCACAATGCACACACAGACACAGATCTTTGTATCACATTACACATTTCTTCCTCTCTGTGACCAAGCCAAGTTCATGAACCAGCACCCTATTAATTACTCAAAACAACACACTTCTTAATTAACTGTATTCTATTCTAACACCAGACTCTATTCAACATAGAATCCTGAACATTCTTATTCAAGAGAAATTCTTTCGAACATTCAATCTTAATCAGAATACAGTTTTAAAGGGAAACAACTTTTTCTCCCTTAATTACTACGCATCATTGCATAATTGTTTTGTATGTTATTGTTTACTTGTTGATGCACAATTGAAGTCTCGTTTTTTCTTGAATCGTTCAATGTATAATAGATAAATGCTCTTACAAGACGCAATTACAACGCATAAAAGAAGCAGCATTCACATGGTCATTAGTCAAACCAAACAATAGATAATCATTGCTTATTTCAACTTCTGGGCATTTATAGTTTCTATTTCGATATAAAAATGCGTAATAAAACGATTTTCTGCGCGGTAGATTCTCCTCAACTCAATTCATTGCTGTTTTCATGAAAAAAATGTCATTCAAGACAAAATTCATACAAGTTGAACGTAAATTTTAAAAACTAAGTTAAACAAACTGTAGTAATTTAAAAAATGTTTTATTTAAAAACTTAGAAAAAAATAAAATATTTGTTCATAGAAAAATAAAAGCTATTTGGTTTGGTTGTTAAAATTCATATCTTATACAATACAGACTTATGCCTAAGAATGTTGCTAAAAGAAACATTTTTTTTGTCAGTTTAACAAGATAAATAAAAAATATCGAGTTTTCTTTCTATTTTCTGTCTCGTTTCAAGTCACTCCTCCCTAGCTTTCTACTCTTCCCTGTAGCTTTCTCGGGTGCTGAAATCGCTTTTTTCTACAACGCCGCCAGTTACACTAATTAACTTAATCATCAGTTATATCTTTTCTCCCACCCAATTTTGGATACACGCAAGTCGCTTAATTTAATTGTAATAAGATGAATTTAAGTAAACTTCGGTAACTTTCGATAGAAGTCGTACTTTTGTAGGAGTGAGAAGTTATGTGCAGTACACTCACTTCGTCCAATATTAAATTTAGAAAATACTATAAAATTTGTACTTGTGAATTTTGAGATAGTTGAATAAAATGAAATAAAATCATCAGCTTTGTTTAAACAAAAAAATCGGTGGAGGAACTAGATTTTCGGTTATGAACTAAAAAAAAAAAAGATTTTTATCGGAAAATCTGGGGGAAAAATCTGATTGGCAACCCTAACCACTGAGTAGATTGCACAGTCCGTCCAGAGAGAGAAAGAAAAACCCTTCTGCGCCCTCAACTGTAAGCCGATAGGCTTGTCGCGGTTAACTTTGCTTTGTTGACCTTTCTTACCATCTCATACAATCCAACTTCCATGTTGACATCCTTGATCTCAGCATAGTTCGTTATTAACAAGGAAATGTCGTCAGGGGGTTTATCTGACTGAGATGGTAGCAACAAGTAGCATGATACCGTGTAAGGTCTGATTCGCCTTCAACTTGTAAAGCAAGGCCTTTAAATTTAAGAATATACAGTTTGTTTGAAAGCGGATAATTTTGTACATGATGAAGGAATTCAGTCCACTACAAACTAGATTCAAATGTCCGATTAAAAACCAGGTGCGGACAAGACAACCGGCAGCAAACCTTATCGAAAACTGGACTGATCAAAACAAAATTGATCATCGCGGCTTGATAAGTAAAGTAAACTAGTTATATTTCCCTACAATATACGTTGTTTGAATCGCTAGTAAATTAGATATTTTTGTAATGAACGGCTGAAAAATGACCAAAGTAGTCTATCCCTTCATTTATTCCCATCCACAGCCCCGTTAGTTTCTGCTTTAGTATTCAGAATCAGATGGTATCAATAATCTTTTTCCTATGAAGATTAATTCAATTTCCAATATCCAGCTATACTAGATTTCACCCTACGAATATGAAAAAAACACCATTAGCTTTCGACTCTCCCAACTGATACAATTTGAACGTTGCACTGAATCAACAAAGTTGTATGGCGGTTCAAGCTTACGATTTGAGATGCTTATTTCGGAATTTATCGATGAAATTTCGAAATAGCATTTACATTCAAATTATAAGTACCCTATCGTCTCTGCTTTATACCGGACATACGAGTCACACGCCGAAGAAGATTAGATAAAAAGAAAAAAAGTACCTCTCTTTCCGCTCCACTCATTTCTGAATTAGTGTATAAAAAGACGACGAATTCCTATTTTAAATACTTACCAAAAACATTCTGTTAACTCAACTATCTAAATATGGTGAGACGAGGTAAAACCTTGTCTTCAGAATGTTCTCACAATCACTTGTAAACAGCGTGTATCGATGTCAAAACACTGTAGATCACGAAGTTATCTCGCTCTTTCCAACAATCGGTCATTCAGGCTTGCTAACCAGAGATACATTTCACAAAAGAAAGAGCATGCCGGTGAAGAGTGGTAACGATGGTGACGGCACGCTTGATCAGATGGTCGCCGCGAACAAACTGACAAAAACGGAGAATTCTGCAAAGACGTAAGGAAAGTCTTTGAGAAGAATGCTCTTGAATCAGTGGGATGTCCGACGAGTTCTCCTTTTCTGCGAATGTTGCTATTTTCTTTGTCAGACATATTTGTCTCTAACGAAGAAAGTGGCGCTTCTTGTAAGTTTGAAACTTTGGATGAACGAGGTTGTTTATTTGGAATGCTCTCTGGGTTGGCAAACTGGTATTTAGCACCTTAGATCGGCTCTGCAATCAATTTTGATAAGGTAATTAAATTAATAAATTATATTTGATGACTACAATATGCCAATTGGCACACATTACAGCTCTCCTTCTAAGTAGTTTAACGCTCAGGCGATCGCCTTGTTTGCTTAGTGCGTAGCCCCATTGACAAATATGTCTAAGTAAGTGGGATCGGTTGGCTCGTCGCAATGTTCTGGAAGAAATCGCTTCCTTTCACTGCAAGAAGTTTGTATACCAGTTATGCAGATTTATTGAAAATCCGAATGTTTCACGGGAAGGATTTTAACGTGGAAGCCAGTGTCGTAACAACGTGTTTTGCCGCTCAACTCCCAAGGGGGGAAATAATGGTTAACGGTACCCTAGACTTGAACAGGTTACAAGTGATCGGGGAAGCTTCCCCAATCACTTCAAACTTCTTAACCTGTTCAAATCTAGGGTTAACCATTATCTCTACCCTCTCCCCATAAACTGTGTCTATAACCCTATACCTAGAGTGGCTCTTGGGCCTTGTACAGGGTGAAAAAAAAAAAAATCACGAAGGTGAAAAAATCACGAAGGTGAAAAAATCACGAAGGTGAAAAAATCACGAAGGTGAATCTTTTTTCTCCCAACAGATTGATGCTTTAAGGGAAGCACGAGCTTAAGGTGAAAATCAGAGGGGACAGAGAAAGATTGTTTTCGTTACGGTTCAGAGAAAAAAAGTGTTGTACAGCGCACGACCGATGTGCTAACAAGGGAAGGACAAGGTTCACATAAGAGAATTTCTTGGATTGAAAAAACAGGGCAAAACTCACTATTACATTATTCGGACTATTGTCCTCATCTTTGTCGCCATATTTATCACAACGTTTCGGCAGTTGTACGCCCCGGCCTTCTTCAGGTGATTGGAATGTCGAACTGTACCCGTTATTTCGCTCACTGGGATAGACTGTTCTAGTTCCACGTGCCATGTCAGTTATTTCCTGTTAATTACCCTCTCCAAGTTCTCCACCGCCTTAACGAGGTATTGAACTCACACTCTTTGGGTCCTGTCACTGGATCTAACTAACGCCTTCATCCATTGTGCCATATGTCCTTGAGGACATCTGTGTATGAATTTTTGGGTATTATAAACCTAATATCTTCAGCACCCATTTTTTACCAGTGCTCATATCGCAATTTTTGCTGTAATCCTACATGTTTTTACCAGAGCTCATATTGCAATTTTTGTTGTTATTATCACTTTTCTCGGACACTCCTTATTACTGGTTCCCACATGTATTCATTTCTATGCTTGGTCGGCTCACGAGATATTTGTGGCCTAACATATGTGTTGATTCCTTAAGTTTACGAATTTTCCAATGATATTTTTTGTCTATGATCTCAACCTGATCCCACAGAGGGCGGTGACCTCCCTTTTCTCTCTATGTGGTCAGCCACGCCTAATTTTTTCACTTCCCCTTGTGTTACAGCTTTCTGGTGTTCTTGAAGCCTTACCTTAAGGGGGCAGCCTGCCTCCCCTATATATTTCTTTCCGCAGCTAGTTAAGGCGGTGGAGAACTTGGAGAGAGGAATTAACAGGAATTAACTAACTGACATCCATTAGACATGGCCCGTGGAACTAGAACAGTCTACCCCAGTGATCGAAATAAAGAATTCAGTTCGACATTCCAACCACCTGAAGAAGGCCGTAGCGTACAACGGCCGAAACGTTGTGGTAAATATGGCGACAAAGATGAGGAGTGTACATAATACCAGCATCTCAGAAATATAGACAGATACTGAAGGACAAGACGCAAGTCAATTTTCTCTTATTCTAATAATTGAAAGTTGAAAGGTTTTTTTAATTAGCTACATTCGAAGAATAACCTTATTTATTTATTTTTTTAATACTATTTCACTTTTTTCTTTCCTTCCTCGCTACACTACCCATTATTTAGTTTTTGTAATTAGTTTTATTTTATCAGTTACTTGAAGTTGAAATTGAAATTCTATTTAAAATCTCCCCCCCCACCCTGTATATAATGGTAAATCTTTCATAGAAAACTTGTGAGAGCGAGTTGGTCTTGTTGACCGTAAGTTATAACTACCGAGTAGTGGGTTCGATCTTCATACTAGTGGCTCTGTACAACTTGTTTTTGTCCGAAGACGCGAAACCAAAAATGCAATCCAGTGAAGAAGGGGATAAAAAAAATCATGTGAGTTAGTGAATGTGATTTAGTAGCTAAAAAACAAAAAAAAACGGATATCCACTTTTTAGACATCTGTTTTAATTTTGAAAAAGAATTTTAAGAAAGAGTGAAGTTGTGTCAACATTTTAAAAAATCATTTTGAAAGTTCGTAAACTTTTTGAGCCATGACAGTTCAATTAGAATTCCTTCCTAAAAATGAAACTTATAATAAAAAATTTTTTTAAAGATAACTTGGAAAAAAAAAAAAAAGGAATTATTTTTAACAATAAATTCCATTTGTAAAAATAAAAAAATAAAAACAAATGCTCAAAGACCATTTCGAAAAAAGTAAACATATCGGTAGTCATTTGTTTTCTGTACCTATTGTTAATAAAAAATCAAAGTGTCCAATAAGAAAGTTAAAATTGTATGCATAGCAATTAAACTAATTAGTAGCTGTTCAATGTCCGTGGTTACAAAATGGGGGATTGAATTGCACTTCAATAACAACTATATAACGATCCCCCATTTTATGACTACTATGTTTACTTCAAAATTTAAAAAAGAAAATACTACGTGAAACAGCCTGGTGCCGCAAAGAGGTTCTTGAGTTAAGTTGCAAAATTATGAAATCACACCGCAAAGAAGAAAAATAAGCATGTGAATTTGAAAGATATTTTAATTCTAAGTTTATTTTTATATAAGAATTAAATAGCAGAAAGTCACCTGTGATTATAAAAGATTGTTTTAAACTATCTTCTTTCCATTTTTATTTTTTAGTTAATATTATAAGATTTTACGACAGCCGTCATCTGGCCTAACGTTGCAGAAGTGTTATGAGCTGGGCTCTGATGGCGCTTGGTAAGCATCGAGCATTTTTGGTACATCTGACATGTCTACTGTGAAAACAGCATCTAAACCAAGAAATTATACTACTAGCGATGCTGCCAAGGACTACCCCTTACACTGGCTTGTCTGGAATAATCAATATCAAGATCTGGAAGCGGAATTAAATAAGAAGATAGTAAGTAATATAGCCAAATATATTGCAATAATGACAATATTATGGTGGATTACGCTACGCAAGAAAAAGTGTTCAAGGTTCGTTAGGACTTTTTTTTGTTTTAAAAAGTTCAATATAATATTTCTTGTGTAAGTGCATGCATTTATTTCTTCGATATCTCTTCGATAAACATCGTTGTCTTTGTGAATTGGTTTTATTTTTTTATAAGAAATTTGAATATTTTTCTTGGTATTGTAATCCAGACTTGAACGACCACTTCCAAATTATGTATTGGTGGGTTACAGATTACGGAAAAACGTGTTCAAGGTTTGTTAGGTCATAGTGTTCTAGAAAGTTTTTCATTGGAATAATCCAGTTTTAAGTTCGTGTTTAGTGTTCTTCGATTCTTCCGTGTTAAATCTAAGGAATTGTTTTGCAATTTGGGAAATACATGACTATTTATTGTCCTTGATAATTTGGTACTCGAACCAGAGTGAACGGCCATTTCCAAACCATTTCCGCTTTTTAAAAATGGTCCTCCCCTTTTTCAGGAACCCAGGCGAATAATTAAAGAGGGTTGAATTTTCATTTGAAAATATAATATTCATTATTGTTATTTAATGCTTCCAGTGTCGTGGAGTATAATTAATTTATTACATTTTTTAACTGACAGTCTTTCAAATTTAAGTTGTCGGATTTCAAAACCCGGAAAGTAATAAAGAGAAAGGAGGGGAAAAATCAATGAAGGTCATAATTTTCTTGTTTAGGTTTCGTTGCAATTCTTAATTTATTTTATTCATGGTTGGAGAAATAAATAATGTTTATCACCGTAAAGTTAAATTTCATTATTTTAATCTTTTAGTTACTTATACAAATACCTCCCACCAAATGAATGAGAAATTTCGTTATTTTAAGCTAAAAAAAAGAAATGTAGATAAAGTTTTAAAATAAGTTTATAGAGAATTATTAAAATATATTTATTACAATTTTTACTTTAGCTGTGTAGTGTGTCACAATTTCATTTTAAGTTTTAAATTCATTTCGAAACAGATCAGGTAATTTTATCCGAAAAAAGTCGATTTTACTTTTTCTTTCTTTCTTTTTTTTTGTTTTTTGTTTTTGTAGTATTATTAAGTAAGTTAAATATCACTTGATAAATTCACCACAACGTGAACGAACACCAATTCTTCCTATTCAGACATTTTTTGTGACATATTTTTAATTTAATTAAAAAAAAAATTTCCATAAGTGATAAAATGTTTTTATTTGAATACTTGCGACTTTTTTTTTCTTTTTGTTACAATACATTCAGTTGCAAATACAGTTAATTTAAGAGTTAAAATAACTTTATGCAGCAGGTGTTACATTTTTAAAAAAAATTATATTTTAGGTTATTTAAATTCATAATTGAAAGCAAAAATGAAATTTTAAAATTAAAAAAATGCAAATTTAGACATTGATTAAATTTTAAAAATGCTTTTTAGTTAAAAAAAAAAAAAGTTTTAAAAAGGAAAAGGTTTTTTATTTATTGTTAACAATTTTAACACAAGAACGCTTTATTTTTCGGTTATTTACTTGAAAAAATCTGATTACCGTCAGTCGACGGTAATCAGATTTTTCTGTTCTTTAGAAGATGACTAGCCAAATTTAATTCTCAGGAAAATTGAAGAAATTAAAAATAATGGTAAAAAAAACCCGCCACACTGTTATCATGTGCTGTCAAAAGTATATAAAAGTGATTAGTTATCCTAAATATTTTATGAGCTATAAGAAATAATTAAATTCTTAAGATTTAAGACATTAATTGGCAATATTTTCCTATTTTGTCAGTCGGTGAATGTTGCTATTCCTTTCATCTTTTAAAAGACGAAACAATTACAAAAAAGAACAATAAAAAAAAACAAATTTAAAAACTGTTTAAAAGTGTTTTTGTAGTGATTCATATATTTTTTTTTTTTTTTTTTTTTTTTTTTTTTCCCCGATTAAAACTAGTTTTTAAGAAACACTCATTTATTTATATTTTTTAATTAATGACTTTTTTCTACCTAAATGTTTGTTTTTAGTCCCGAAGGATTGAATTGAAGTGATTCTCTTGTAAAATTCCTATGTAAACCTTGCATTTTTCATTTATTTTAATTTGTTTATTTCAACACCGCTTCAAAGTCAGATGGATAATTTTACTAGTGTCAGTTTCGATTCTTATCAAATGTGATCAATAGTGAGTCAATTAATAAATTGGCCCCCTGACCTTTTCCTCCCAGTTCTGTTGGGGTGGGTTGGGGGAGATAAATTTCCTTCATTGCAATCAAGTACTCAAAATTTATTTTTAAGAAAAAAAAAATTCAAATATTGGTTTATCCTTTAGATTTTTTTTGTGAAGTGGATGATTACTAAATAAATACTAGGCAAGCCTAATCTTATAGTGACTAGGTTTTGAATTCAGAATCCCCCCGCCCAAGATTGGATGGCAACCAAGCCTAAAGAGACCTGTCTGGCCTGCTATTTTTAATTTTAACCCATAGCCGGGGAGAGAAGTTGGATTCGTACCTTTCTCAAGCAAGAGGGTGTTTGCAGAAGGCATGTCAAATTTTTTTCTAGCCTAAGAAAGGTGATAATTTTGTTTTAATGCGATATGAGATAGAATTATTTTGGTGTCCATTGTTTTTATACACATTTTTATTTTCAATACAATCATTTTTATGCTTGATTTTCATAGATTTTTTTCCATGGAAGTTCAATGATGTCTTTCAATCTTAAGTGAAAAAAAATTCTTAATTTCGTTATATTAAACTATGTAAATTGTTTTCTTTCCTCAGTCATTGAAAAGTTGAAGTTTTCTAAGAGTGAGGGTGAAACTAGCTTTTGAACAAATTCTATTGACCTCGACCTTGTCTCCTAATATCTTCAAATCCTGTGCTTATTATTTGTATGTATATATAATATATATATATTTTTTACCAAAGTAGGTGATGCTGGAACTGGAGACATTTTTGGGACTTATAAATAGGAAAAGTTTATAAGAGTATTGATAGATTTCTTTACAAGGTATTGAAAAGTTCTTAGCTTGAACAGGAAAGGATAAAAAATGATCTGACATTTGCTGAAATTTTGGGAGGTGGGTTGGGCTGAGAACTATTCGCTACATCATATAGTAATGTCACTTAAGAATGCACATCATATTTTGTATCCTGGCTTGTGGATTTTTTTTATTGTCAAAATTGAACTGAAAAATTGTCTTAATTCATATTGGTGATATGTAATTATATATTAAATCTCATGATTGTATATGAAAAAAATCTGTTCTCATGTGTTTTATTTTACAGATATGAAATTTAGCTTCTATTATTGAATAAATTTGTAATTGATTACAAGATACTACACAGTATTTTACATTTTTATGGAGTAATCTGAATCTCCACTCCCAAGATTAGTCATGAGTTTAAACATCTCATATTCTCTCTCTCACTCACTCACACACACACACACACACACACACACACACATACATATATATATATATATATATATATATATAGCTTGGAATGAGAAATTGTGGAGCAGAGTTTGAATTTGAGTCGAGTTCATTGCATTCAATTGTGCGGGAAAGGTTGGAATCCAATCCATCTCTTCTCTATGGGTTAAATAGTAGGGTAGCTGTGGTCGGTATCCAGTCTAAAAGGACAACTCTGAATCCAAAACTAATAACTCCATCCCACACAAATCTACTACTTGATATGTAAACAACAGTTGCAAGGAGTTCACAAAATTTGTCTGTGTGAGATATATATATATATATATATATGTATAAATTTTTAACTACCCAGTAATCTTAAAAATTTAGGAAAATATTCCAAGTAATCTCATGTTTTATTGAATTCTAAGTACTTTGGGTTTACATTTATTGTAGTTACTGCTTTTATTTTCTGATAATTTTGTGTATGGATGTCAGTATTTACAAAAAATGGCAATTCAATTCTTTTTAAAATACTTAATTATCACTGAATTGTAGTAAGCTTTTCTATTTATGATTTAGTAAATATAGTTTTTAATTAACTAGATCACCTAACTGCTACAAATTAATACAGAATTTTAAGATTTAAAACTTTGTAAATTATTCCAAGTGAAATTTTAAAAAATATGAAAACAATTCTTGTAAACATTCATTATTCATCAAAAATAACCTTTTCTTAAGACAATAGCATCCATAATCTCTTATTCATAAAAGTAATTAAATGTTTTTCTAATCAAATGTTTTAGTTTTACTGTATTTTTTATTTTATAATTCAGAGCAGATTTTTGGTATGTGGAGTTCTTGTTATACAAAAAAATTGATTTAAATTCTTTAAGGATATGTGCTTATAACTAATAATATTAAGCCCTACAAAAATGAATTTGTCAATTTCATAAAATTAAGTAGTGGGAGGAGTTAACATTTTTACAACAAAAAAGCATTTCTAAAATTTAATTCCTTTGAAATAAGCCCTGAAAGTTTAGTTAAAATCCTCCAATTTTAACTAAACAATTTGATTTTTACAAGAATTAAAGTTTTTCACTGCAAAAAGATGCTAAAATTTCCTATACTAATTTATGGGACCCCTCTGACACCAAAACAAAAAATTAACCAAAATTTTAAAGGTTCCAAAAAGGATTAAAAAAAAATATAATTTAATAATCAAAACATCCTTTAGTCTTTCCTCATAATAATTTTGACAATAAAACTTTGGGCAGTTTTTATGTATGCTCATTTTTTTTTTTAGTCAATCTTTGGACATGTATATAAAATGTGTGTGTGTGTATATAATTTAACCTAATCTTTATAGAGGTTTTCTTTTGATAATGAAGTTAGAGAATCCAGAATCTTATTTTTCAAGCAATAATATTAAATTGCAGTGAACATTTGTGTAATTTGTTCCACATGAAATTTAATAAGAAATAAAGAAACCAAGTTACTTTAACCAGCTAACTTAAAAGTTAATCAAGAAATCCTTTTTTACTCAGATTATATGGAAATAAATAAGTGTAACTTAATTGAATCTAAACAGTTCTACAACATTTTTTTAATCCTTTCTTGGTTGGACCCAAGAACTTTTCAGTGACCTTTTATAACATGCAAGTTTATTAATTATAAATAAATTTAAAACCTTATTCTAAAGATATGAATATGAGTAGGATATATTTGCTGTTCTTCACTGCAGATTTGTTGTTCCGCATGCAATTCTGATTATTTCTGCTTACCAGTATCCATTTACTTGTGTTTAACAATCCACCATGTATTGTATCCAATACATTTCTTTATATGTCAGTTTAGTTTGAAATCAATTTTGTATGTTTTTATTTTGTATTTAATTTTTATTTAAATGTTATTGATTTTCAAAACAAACAGATTTTTTTCTTTAAATCTGCTATAACAGCAGCTATACTTAATCAAATGGCCATGAAAAAAATTTCATGCTTTTCTGACTTAAAAGCCTAAAAGCAAACAGTTTGTAATGTTTTGATTACATTTATTTTATTTGTAAATAACCCATTCAATCAGGATTGATTTAAAGAAGTGATATTCACATTCTTCTTTTTTTTTTTTCTTTTGTTTATCAATGTTTTGGTTGATTTCTTCTCATTTGAGAAATGTTCTGCTAATTCATATAAAATGACATTATGTTTAAAAAAAATTTTCACAAATGGGTTTTTTTTTTTTTTTTTTTTTTTTTTCTGATTTTTTTTAATTAAATAGTGATGGTTCAAGTTTTGAAAAAAAATTTATGTACAAGATGCCACACTCGGTTGTATTCTTGAACTAGTAAAATCTTGAATATATTATTCACTAAAACTCTTGATCAGTTATTGAAATTTTAAAAATTTATTTAATTTCCTTGCTACTTTGTAGTAGGATAAAAACAAACAAGACTTCCTGTAGACCTCCTCCAGAATTTATATCAGCAAATTAATTTCTATAAGAAAATTAATCCTCTATATTGTAATTCATTTTTTTGTTTGTGTATATTGGTTTCAAATAAAAAGAATTTGAAATTGAGTATTTTCTGCCAGCAAATATTTGTCCAATATCTGATGTGTTGGGAAATTTGTATTAAAAAGAAAAAAAATTCTTTATAAACATTAATTTTACAATCATATGTACATATACACTCTTACAAGTAAGGAGAAAAAATGATCCATGTAATGTTCAAAGCTTCAATCTTAATCTGCTTATATATGAAATGTTGAAAAGTTTTTGGCCTCACCAACTTCCCAGAATCTGATCCAACATCAGATTGACATTGGGAATTGAGCTGATGATTTTCCAGTGCATCTTTATATAACTCCAGCTGTTCTCTTGAATGTTAAAAAAGAAACAAAATTTATAATTGTGTACATGTGACTTACATTATTAAGCAGTTTGATTTGAATACCAACATTAAACTTTACTGTTTTCTTTGTTGTTAATAGATTTTTAAGTAAATATTTTGAAAGTTATAGAATCTCTTGAAATATCCATACTATGAATAGAGAACTTAATTGTAAGGAAATTGTTAAGTGGTACATATTTAAAATTTCTTTTCTTACCATATTCAGCTGCCTTTTATTTCATAATTGTAGATTTGTGAGTGTGTATCTTCAAAATTTTACTTAATTAAGATTTGCTGAATAAGTTGTACCACTGAGAAAATTCCTAATAAGCCATTCATTAATATAAAATTTATATAAACCAAATTAGATTTCATGAGGGGTGGGGTGGATGTAGCAATGTGTTTAATCTGTAGTGTGTATCTGTGTACACACACATCGATTACATATCAACTTAACCATATTTTTGGAAATTCCCATGGACACCATCTCTGATTTTGATAAAATTTTAGTATATTGTACCCACCTATGAAAAACTAAACTTTAAAACTTTAGCTTCCTTGAAAATTTAGTTCAGGAGTTATGGCCTCTTGAAATTGTGTGCTAATTTTTGCTGATTTCAAAGTAGTATGAATTGCCAAATTTGGTACTTCATAATCTTACATTCTGAAAAGATACCAAGTTGATATTTGGTAGTCCATATGTCAGTTTATTTTATATATATATATATATATATATATATATATATATATATATATATATATATATATATATATGAGAGATGAAATCACAATTTGATCCAGCAAGGAATGCACACTCCCTAATTCATATTTTCTTGAAACTCCATAATTGCTTGATTCCAAATACCAAACATAAACAAAGCAATTTGCACAGGGCAGTACATGTAATACTGTTTAAAATAAAATTTTAAAAAATGGGCCATCTATTTCAGACATGGGTATCCACTAAAAATAATGCTTGAAGTAATAAAAATGGATTAAAAATAAATCCATTAACTCTTGAAATTCTTTTGTTTACTTTTTGTATACAAAATCTGGCGGATATGGGCTTTTGAGAGAATCTGAGTGAGGGAGTGCATATTCCTTAAAAGGGAAAATATATATAATCCTTCTATATTTGATGACTTGTATATATTATGGGGAAATTGAAGGTGTTGGGATTTTTTAAAAATAAAAATGTTGAATGCATTTATTTTCTTTTTATAAGCCAAGCTCTGTTCATTTGATTCAGATGAGGTAAAGATTCTTGATATAAGAATTACTGAAAGAGGATCCTGATTGACTTAATTCTACAATTGTTCTCTAGTTACACTCCATACATAATGCAACCAAGTCGGTTAGCATAGAAAACTCTGTTTTTTTTTTTTTTTCATTTTTTTTTTTTTTTCATTTTTTTTTTTTTTTTTATTCCTTCATAATCACAACTAATTCCTCTCGATATCTCATTTAATCTTTTTACTCAGGTCATTTGAGAGAAAATCTCTTGACCAAGATAAATAGAAATTCTCTATTTTTTTTTTTTTTAACACCATTGTTGTCATTTGTGCAAAATCAGTAAGAGCTGTTAACTTCTAGGGATTTATCCAGTAACTAGAAAATACTGATTTTCATACTTGGAAAGAAATAAGGCAAAAAATCAGCAGAAATGTTAGTATAAAAAATAACCTTTGTGCTTTTGTAAATTATACACTCAGCATTTCATAAGGTATTTGCTAGTCTCAGCTTTTCTCAATCAAGAACAATGGAAATGTGCAAAAAAAAAATGCATAGTTGTAAAGTATTAGACCTTTAGCTTCATCAAATCATCTTAAAAAAAAATTTAAAAAAATGAATGTCTGTGTTTGCAAATCTGAATTAATCAAGTTTTGAAATCGGATATGTGGATTTCACCCCCCCCATTTGAAGAGTATAATTTTTGTCATTTTATATAATGAAGTTTTATAACATTTGGTCATACATCTGCAATTCATTAAATAAAATCTACAACATCCAAAATTAGAGTGAGTTGAGTTTTATTGGTAATATTTGGTTATTGGAAAGAATTGTAACATTTGAAACCTAGATGTGTGTGTGTGTGTGTGTGTGTGTGTGTATGTGTATAAAATATATAAAGTGATGTTAATGAATGAGGTTTGGAGTGGTTGAAGTCATTATAAACAACATGGAAACCTAGAGGAATAAATTTTCCTTTCTGTTTTTTTTTTTGTTTTTTTTTTTTGTTTTTTTTTATACCCTATTGACCTTCAGGCATCCATGGTTTGAAAGCTTTGCTGGTTTAACAATTTTACTGGTCCAACCACCAAGCAAATACTTCAGATTTTCAACATTATTCTGCTTAGGATTCTTTATTGACTTTCAAAATATTTTTTAATGTTCATTTCTTTCTTGAAATAACTGTCAACAGAGAATTCATTTGCTTCTTTATATATAAATTTTTATTTTTTTGTTTTTGTGTGTGTAGGCTCAGTGCAAAAATACAAACATTTGATGGACAAATAATTTTCCTATCACAATTTGTGCATGGAGACACTACGATGATTGCTTTTGTCTTTTAAATCTTTCTTTAATTTGTATCTACTAGTGTACTTGATTTACTTTTATTTAGCCAGTTCCAGTATTACATGCAAACAAAATTAGCTAAACAAATTTAATAAAATTGAAAGCAGTATCTAAGGTCTCCTTTGGTATTTGCAGGAATCTTGAGTATCTTGTAATTTTAAAACAAACTTTTAGTTGCTGAAATATGGGTGTTTGACATGTAATTTAAAAGCCATTTATTTCAATTGCTACTCTGGTTGGATTATCTTTTTGAAATGATTTTCAACTAACTCTACTGTAAGATTACATGGCATTTTGGTTCTGAAGAAAGTACTGGTCTCTCACTTGTGACACTGAATGTAAAAGTTCTTTGAAAGTCTAATGCAGGAGTTCCAACCTTTTTTCTTTTTTTTTGTGTGTGTGTGTATTCATCCATTTTCACATGAAAACATTTTCCACTGCCTACCTGTATAATAAATATTCAAAAGCATACGCATTTATTTGGTAAAAGTTTGTTACTGGTTTGTAAACTGACCTTATGATGTAGTAAAAAATACCAAAGGGAGGTAACAAATAACACTGATTTGTGTGGTGTTTGCTGATACTACCATATTAAAGAACAAACAATAAACAGACTTCACCATTTAAAAACTATATAGAAAATATCAAAATATTCTTTGTGTGGATGTTTTATATCTTGTCTAGGAATATGCCTCTGTTATTCCTATTTAGCATCCTCTGTTTTTTGTTTTTTTTATATACAAGTTCTTTGTATACGCCTCTGAATATTCTTTTTCACATAGCATATGTTAAAATACCTTTTTAATATTCAAAATTCTATATTAACCACCATAATTTCCAATCACCAACCCAACAGTTGAAATCTCCCACTGGTGGATAATATTGTCCAGGTTGGATAATCCTGGTTTAAAGTCTCGATCAGAAAATGTTTTCATCTTGTAAGATCCACCAATCTTAAATCATTTTTACTTTTCTGTTTCCTTAATGTTGAACTTGCGCTTATCATTAGACTGGTGTATCATATAGTTATATACCTCTCTTCCTTTTTGTTTATATATATATATATATATATATATACACACACACACACACACACACATGCTGTTCAGTCTTTTAGCCAGTAATTAATCAAACTCAAAATTAGATTTGAAGTTGAAAAATTCATGTTCGTGTCATTTCACACTCAATTATGTCTATCATAATCATAGACTTCACCTTTGAATTCTACACATCTGTAGAATGGTGCCTATCTGGTTACTGACAAATGACCCATTTAAGGTTTTTTGATTTTTAAACTCTTTTTTTTTTTCTCTGTGAACTTCTTTGTAAAAGGATTTTATAAGACTATTGATTTAAAAATGAATATTTTTATCTGTAATCATTATCTTATTCTATCTATAAACACTTCTTATAGTAACTGAATTGTTGAAAAGTTTTCTTTTTAATCATTTTGTGGCTAAGAGTATTTAAATTTAGCTATAAAAAAAAATGAAAAAGATTTTTGACTATTGTTGTTGTTATTGCCATTTCAACCATTGTGCCTTCTGGCCTTCATCAGGTGATTGTTGATCTGGGTAAACTTGAAACTGAACCCGTTATTTAATCAACAGGGTTAAATTCTTTTTTCAGTGCCTATGTCTATGGATAATATCCTATTGGATTAAAGAATTAATTTTTTAATTTTGTGACATAGTAATTGTGAGTTCAATCTCTGGGCCAGGCAGTGTATACTTGGTAAAAACAGGGTGAGCAAAAGCTGAGATGTAATAAATAAAAACTAGATGAGATATCCCAAGATATAGTCAGCAAAATGTGAACAATCTATTTTGGGTGAGTTTGAAGTTTTTAAAGGTTATCCAGATCATCAAGTATCTGATGAAGGCTGAAGAGCACAATGGCTGAAAAAACATAGATGGGGATAATAGCTCGCATATAAATAATGTAAATGATAACTCCTCCTCCCAGAAATTCAGAGAGAATTTTTTATTAAAGTTTTAATTATGGTTTAATGTTCTCTCTGAAAGAAAATGCTTTTAGATTTTTAAGAATCTAACCGCCCAAAGTTAGAGGAACCTGTTGCAGATTTTGATCAAGAATAGAAATCATTTCACCATTAATGAATATAGGCAGTTGATCACAGTCAGCTGCTACATATAGTTTTTTAATAATTCATACAAATAAAATATTTATCTGCATTTAGACAAAATTGCTTCCCTAGCAAAATGAATTAATCAGTTCCTTTACTCCTATGTTTCTTAGATTGCAGTCTTATTTTTTCGATCCTTTCATGTGAGGTAATCATATAGCTTTGTCTATTTATGTGATCATCTTGGTTTTGTCATCATTATCTCTGTCATCCTGTTAATCTTTTTTTTTTTTTATAGATAATTTATGGAGATATTTCCATTTCACACAAAACTTTTAACATGAAAAGATATTGAGCAAAAAGCAATTTATACAATACCAGGAGTGATCAATGAATCAGAGATGCCATTAAACATAAAAAATGTAAAGGGAATGAATGAATTAAATGGTTAATTGACCTCTATTTTAGTTGTGAATTCTTTTATCTCCCCTTTGTTTCAAGACTTATTTCATTGCATCTTACTATTAAAACTTTCTGACAATTGTCATCATTTTTGATGACATGGATACACTAGTTAATAAGACTGAAATAATCTGCATATGCTATTCTCAAAGATTCAGTTAAGTTTGTGCTGGAGACAAAAATGGTAAAGAAATCTTTGGGAAGGATACAAAGAAGTTATGGCCTCTCCCTCCCACATACACAGATGAAAGAAAGGGAATTGCACAAAACCACTAATGGTGACAGTCACCTGATAATGACTACTAGATATATTGGCTGAAATCTAATAAAAACAAATAGGATACTAAACCTAAAAGAAGAGAAATTCAAACAGAATTTTTGTAGGTTTGTAACTTGAGAATCCTGTGAACTTTGATTAACTCTTTAACTTCCATTGCAATTGTTTTTCATTTAAAAAAAAAAAAAAAAAAAAAAAAAAAAGTACTAAGTCCTAATCTATCCCACCTCATGCCAAATTGATAAGGATAATAATTTTCATGACATTGGGAATAATAGTGATAATAATTGAACTTCTTGTGTTACAGTGATTTTTGAGTTGCTGAAATACTAGATCTGTCATTTGAGCTTAATTCACTTGATAACACAAGTTATCAAGTTAAAAGGTGCATCTAACACTCGTGTTATGGTTTTTAAATAGGTGTCCCAAGTAGCTTTATTTTAAGACTAATTTTATTCATCCATTTATTTTTTCGGTGCTTAATTTAAAATATTTGAGCTCTTTAGCTTTGAGATCTGAGCCAAATTAGAAGTTAATTAAATATAATAGAAATTAATAAAGAGAAAAAATACTTAGAACCCATTAATTTGTTTTTAATTTTTTTTATCACTTTTAGCACCCCTAGATGCATTCTTTTTAATCTGATATTGGGTAATTATTTTTACTAAAACAATAAAATTTGGCACAGATTTTTTTTTTTTTGTGGGATGGGGGGTGAGTACAGGATAATATACAAAACTAGTACCCTTTTCTCTTGTTACAATCCAATAAAGGCTTGTTGAATTATGGTTTCTAACTTGAACATAATTCATTTTTCTTTTGGGAGCTTCACAGAAAGAATCCTTCTTTACATTCCCCCCTACCAGTAACATCCAAATTGAATTAATGGCCTCACTTCAATTTTAATTACACTTAACTCAATACATACCTAACCAGATTCTGACTTCTGGTTTTAGAAAAAAAATCTGTCTAAAGAGAAAGAAATTGCTCAGCTGACAGATTATGGAGGTGTGGGTGGTCTAATGATTAATACCAATGTATGTTCAAATTCTAGCTGAAGCAGCTTCACAGCTTATATATTTTTATTCAAATTTTATTTTTAGTGGATACCATATTTGAGTAGGCACTCAGCTTTATTTTAAACAGTATTTATTTTGTCTATTAGACTGCACACTTGAGAAAACTTATTAATGAAAGTGTGCCTTTCTGCAGGATTTGAACTTGCAGCTCCTAAAAATGTCAGATTATACACTTTCTCCCAGAATGTATAACTAAGGTCTGCTCAGCATAGTATAAACCACAGGTGGACTTTGGGTATTGAACAAATACAAGTGTATCTGAGCAAGCTCAGAAAATGAGTAGCTGTTAATTATATAATGATGAACTCTCCTGTCGTTTTTGATGTATGAGTATCTTTCAGTTCAGTTTTTATGCTTATGTTTTGTATGAGACAACAATCCTGCACGGGATTTGCAAACAAATCCACACAAAGGGCATACTGAAGGGTTGATCATCATATGTGCTGATGTATTAGCCTGAGATTTAGTGCTAATTCTTAATTCTCTCAGTTGGTTGAGGTGATTCTTTTCAAAGTTAGTTACACCTCAGTAGCAGTTTGCTCACTTTTCAACAGCAAGTTCGAACTCCTCTATAGGTATGTTTGCAGCAATTGTATTTAAGTTTATCCTTGAAGCGTAACCAAGGACAGCCTACGTTACACTTACCATGAAAAAGTTGACTATACATGAGGATTTTCGGCATCTGATCATTACTCATTCTGATGACCAGCCCATCTGAACTGTGATTGCATCAGAAAGTATTCAATACCACTGATGCCACATTTGATGAAAAGATCAGGGTTAGAGATTTTGTCCTGCCGTGTATAACCGCATATTGAACAAAGATGGCATTTATGAAAAGCATCAAGTTGATTGATGTGTGTCCTGTATGGGGTCCACGATTCTGACCCATAAAGAAGTGTGGTGAGAATGACTGTTCGATAGACACTGATTTTTGTTTTCAGTGAAATCCCATGAACATCCCATAGGCAATGCTTAAGCTTCCCAAAGGCATTGGTTGCCTTTGATATTCGGTTAACTATTTCATCATCCAAAGAGGCACTTGAATTGACTTTGCTTCCTAAGTACAAGAATGATTTCACATACTTCAGGTTGTTGCTGTCAACAGTAATGGGAACAATTGGAAAGGTATGGGCAGGTGGTTTGTGTTTTACACCCTTGACCTGCTTTAGGTGTACACCTTGGTTGATGGACAATTTCAGTTTTCTTTATGCTTATAGTTAATCTAAGCTAGAGTTGATTGGTTTGGCAATTTATGTTTTGGTATCGGTTTCCAATTTTTTGGTCAGTTTTTAATTTAGTATTTTTGCTTTCTTAGGAAGCCATTCATTTTCTTGTGTAATGATAGCATTTCCAGTCGATATCTGATTTTGTTTGAGATTGATAATACTTAATCTGTTCAACTCATAATATCTTGTGTATTTCTGGTCCAATCTCAAAAATATTCATATGGCTGGAAAGAAAATATAATTGTTCTGAAGATGTAATTTGTATGTTCCTTTATTCATTGAATTATTTTTTGTTGCGAGTTAAAACAGTATTGCTTTGACTAGCCAAAAATGATTTTTTTTTTTTTTTTTTTTTTTTTTTTTTTTTTAGACTAAATTTTACATGTTACTTTGTTTCACAAAATCAAAGTGACCAATCTTTTTCAATATTCTTGAAATTATACACTTAAGAGTCATTTTAAGTCCTACTTTGCAGCCAAATAACACCTTTCAACACTTTCAAAATGTACATGAATCCTCTTACATTAAATTTTTTTATAAATACAGGTCAAAATTAAAGTTTTGCAGTGTCTCTAGATATAACAATCACAACATTTTTATACCTAGATATTAACCAGTCATGAAACGTAAACATGTCTCATACAGTGTTTCGTATTAATTTTGTAAAATTTGTATTGTATCATTACATTGCATAGAAACTTATGCTTGTTCATGGATGTTAACTACATTGTATTGTTATATTATTTTTATAAATACAATACAATGTATTGTAATGTTTTATTCAGAATCTTAAAATTATAAAAAAATTTTATTTTTTCTTGAAACGTTTTTTTAATTTTTTTTTTTTTTTTTTTTTTTTTTTTTAGACTAAATTTTAGCTGTTACTTTGTTTCACAATACTAAATTTCAGCCATCTATTGCTGTCATCAATGATGGATCTATTGACATGGTGCTTTATAAATGGAATCATTTAAGGCCATCGTCTTTCAAATTTATTCACATTGGTGCAGATTTTTATGTGAAATTAAAGGATAGTCTTAATAGATATTTTTTTTTTTTTTTTAAGTCTCTTAGTATTGAATACTCATTTTGCACACTTAGCTACTGCGTTACCCATTTTCGTAGATAACTCCACGAACTTGACAAGCTTTCTTTTGGTGGCCTAAGCTGGCAATCCTGACATCGCCGCTCACTTTTGATCTAGACCACAGACCATCTAAACTGCGGATAGAAGTTTTGGGCCTCAACTACCACAGTTTATCAGCACTGACCTGTACTTTTGTTTTAAAAATGAACCAGTTAAATATTGTTTATTAGATTTTTTTGCTTAACTTATATAAAGGTCATATATTAAACATAAATTAGTGATTTTTTTTTTTTTTTTTTTTTTTTTTTCAACACTTGATCTGGATATTTTGAGAATGCTCTTTCACATGTCATAGAAAGTTGATTATTATTATAAGAGAAATATCTTCATTTGATCACTATCAACCTCAACATGTCTATCAGATCAAGGAACAACATTCAGCAAGAAATCAAAACTTTTCAAAACACTTGATACATTTGATCATTCAGTATACCTTCTCAACCTTTTTTGTTTACCTTTCTTAAATTAAGAAAGAAGAAAAGGGAAAGCAACATTTTGGTATATTATACCAAAAATGTTGCTTTTCATTTTCTTTGTTTTAGAATTAAGCAAGAAATAACTTTTTTTTTTCCCCAAATTGCATGCATATATGACAGCTATTATAAATGTTCCTAATAAAAAAAAATAAACAAAGCAAATTTACTGTATTATTGGTCCAAATCCTAAATACAACTCTGTAGAATAAACCAAAATATTTAGGATACATAATAAAATTTTGTTATATCCTTATCAGTTCCCATATCTTAACATGCAATTAATTTAAAGCATTGTATACTTATAAATTAACATGTATACTTATAAATTTAAAAGTTTTTTGTTTTTTTTTGTTTTATTATTATTATTTTTTTTGTTTTTAGCTTTTACTACAGACATACACCCATACACAGTATTAACAAAACAATTGCCAATTTTTTTTTTTTTTCATCTTTGGCACCATCAGTATAAGTTCAAGTGCTAGTAAATGTCAACTTCTGAGACTGGAAAACTGGCACTACGTCAATTTGATAAGCAGCAACTTTTGTGCCAAAGCTTCTCTGAAACTAGTCAAGACAAATATGTTTATTCATCTGATTAGCCAATTTAAATTCACTTTCCTCATTTTCTATTATAAACTTTACACGTAAAAGTCACTGAAGGTTGTTCTAATGTATGTTTAGTAGTTCTCAACTTCTCAAAATTTGGTGTGAATGAAATAATATTGAGTTGTCAGTCTTTTTTTCTTTTTTTTCTTTTTTTTTTTTTTTTTTTTTTTTTTTTTTTTGTTGTTGTTAATTATTACATGTAGGTCTTCCAGAAATTTTTTTTTTAATCATTTCACCCCAAGCAAAGTGCTAAAGAAAGCCACAACGCAAGGAGTTACTGGGAGTGAAAGAATCTGAGAAAAATGTTATTAAGCTGAAAGGACAATAAAAGAACAGATTTCAAGGAGGAAGACGGTGATTGACTTTGCATTTTGATTTTTAAAGATCAAAGCTGGAAGAGTTTGACAGGTGAGACTAAAACTATTTAAGTGTGTATATATATATATATATATATCTATGTATGAGGTAGATGCATGTTTCATTAAATAATATAGACAAGTTTTGTCTTTATTTTAAGTAAATTTCTTTCATATTGCCTGATAAGCTTAATAACATTATCTTTGAAAGACAAAAGGAAATCACCATATTGATACATTGTATTGGAACATTTTTATAAAAAAAAATCAAACATTACATAATTATTATCTTAGATTATGTTGTAGAAAGAACAAGATTATATTATATATTACTGTATAAAAAATAGTTATTTTTAGCATAAAATCAAAATAACTATTGAAACAAAAAACATGAGTATTTGTCATTGATAATTTTTCTCCTTTACAGTTTTGTCAGTACTTCCATCAAATAAAATGGAGCATTTTGAATGTTTTTTTGTCGTCTTGATAGCTTCTTCAAATGCATGAACAAATTCAGTATGGTAATGTCTAGTAATATAGACTTTCCCATATCACTGCCATGCTTTATCTATGTTTGGACAGGTACTGGGAAAACAGAAAATTGTAGCTCTTCCTTGACCACCATATATATCCAGTCAAATAGATTTTTGAATCTGTAACCCAGCCTGACTCAATTTCATTAATGATTCCTGAATGTTAACTTCTGTTGTTTCTGCATTCTTTACATGTTTTCATGTATCATTGCTGGGTTTTCTGGGGTTTTTTTTTTTCATATTGGAAGTTCCTTTAATAAAAACATCAACACCCAAGTAAAGCAGCGTTGGACTTAGTTTAGCCTGTACCTTTCTGCAAATAGTGCAAAACACTGAATCAACAAAGATATCATCTTCACTGACCTAACCCAACCAAGACATATTCCATGACTTCAACATAGAAATCCAATTTTGAATTTTGAGAGCGTGTTGACCTGAAGACTGATGGGAAGAACTTGATGAAGGCTCGGGGGGCTTTGACCACTGCTTCAGTAAAAGTGCATTGAGTTGATCTGTGGAGAAAATATAATAAAACTAAGGATTTAATGTATTCGCAGAATATTTTGAAAATAATTTTTTTTTTTTTTTTTTTTTTTTTTGTCTGAAGCTCTGAATAAAGAATCAACTCAAATCTTTATCGCAGTAAAACCTTATACAACTAAAAAAAATCATAGCTTGATGGCCTTAAACTTAATGAAAATAATTTTTTATTGTCTAAAGGAAAGGTCAAAGTATTTTTTTTTTTTTTTTTTTTTTGAGTTTACTAAATTGACACTGAATCTATCATGTCAACCATTTTTTTTTTTTTTCAGTTTTGTAAACAAAAGCAAAATCTTCTGTTTAAAAATCTTTCAAAAGTCAATTATACTTTTTTCAAAATTTATTTTAAGAAAATTAGAAATTATAAAGTTTATTTAATATATTTTGAAACAAACATTACTTACTTTCTGCACCAAAAAAAATGTAGTTTAAAATCTGGTCTTAACAATGGTGATGATTGATAAGTGATGTAAAGGAAAGTTATTGTATGGAAGAACAGAAGTGACATAATTTAGTTTTAAGTGAACCAACCTATTTAACTTGTTATTGTTAAGGAAAACTTTCAGTGCTCTATTTTTTTTTTTTTTTTTTTTTTTTTTTTTTTACATTTTACAGTATTAGTATTTCCATTCATTTTATTAATTTGTATATTTCATTTATGGAAAAATGTCACAACTGAGATAATATAAAAATAAGATCATATAAATTTCATAAGATAGGTACCTCATACATAGGTACCATTCTCGGTTGAAATTGAAAAATCAAATTAACTTCTCCACACGTTTTGCACGAACAATTTGCAAAAATAAAATAAAGGCTGTAACAGCAGGGTGCAATGTTTACTTAGTAACTCAAATAATGTGACGTTTTATTGTATTCATGCTGTTTCTGATCTTCCATACGTTTGAATTACAGCAGTTTTATGGACACGAAGCCATGTAAAATTATATTTTTTATATACTGGGGGTTTGCTGATTGTAATCAGCTTTTACAGTTTATAATCTGTAAAGATAGATCTACTTAAAACCATTGACTAAACTGTACACCATTTTCACTAATTTTAGAATATTTAACAACTTTAATGTAAAAATAATTAAAATAATTTAACAATTGTTTTAAAAATTCATTTTTATTGAAAAAGTTTTTGCTTTCAGACAATATTATCCATATTCATAAAAACAACTAGAAGCAACTAAAAGGATTTGAAATTAAATAATATCTTTGTTTTATTGTTTTGTATGTTACAATTCAGAGCTGATTTTAAGATAGATGGGATTCAATTTAAAAAAAAAATTTACTTTCCTCAAAGCCTTGTCCTCTTAACTAATATAATCACTAATTTGTACAGTATTGAATTTCTAGAGTTTTCATAAAATTAGTTATGATGGGGCGGGTAATAAATATTAAAGAAATATTTTTGCCATGATTTAAAAAAAAAGAAAACGTGTTTATTATAATTTCCATCATTTAAAAATAGTTTCTGAAAGTTTCATTCAAATCTGACAATTATTTTTGCAAGATTTTCCAAATCAATGTCTTGTGGGGAAAAAAAAAGTTGTAAAATTTGCTATAGTTATTTAGTAATTCCACTAAAACAAAGAGGAATTAGAATGTTCTAAAAAGAAAGATTTTAAAAGTACTTGTTCTTTCCTCTTAATAATAACAAACATTTTGACAATAAAATTGTTTTTGTCAAGTTCGTGGTCTTCATCATGCTTATTTTTATTTTTTATTTTTTTAATTTTTTTTTAGTGATCTCATAAATCCTGCTTATATATATATATATATTTTAAGTGAATGCTCTGTTTATAATAAACTGTATTAAATACTGTTTATTATAAACAGAGCATTTACTTAAATATTTGTATCTATAAAAAGAATGGGTCCTTAGAAACACTTGAGAAAATAAGAGACAAGAAAAAAAAATGATTTCAAAACCAGCATGAAACGTTGAAAATTGAAAAAAATTGCAATGGGCTGAATTTCAAGCATACTTAACTAAGTATACACCAGATAGAGCTACTGGAAAGTTCTTAACCTTCAAAAAACAAAAACAAAAAAAAAACTTGATATTTGACCAGATTTTGAGATGTGGGTCAGGCAGAGATCTTTTCAGCATCCCTATATGTGTGCATTAGGTCTTCAGTTCAAGAAAAATGGAAATGATTGTTGAAAAGTTTTGTTAATGTTCAGTAATTCTTTTCAGTCATTTCTTCAATGTTTGGAATTTCTAAGACCGTTTTCATTTAATCTTTCTTTTCCATATTCTAAACATACCAGTGATTATAGGTGGCCATTACATTTGCAGCTTATTGTAGTATTTAGTGATGTTTCTATATAGCTAGCCAAATGGCTGGTCAGAGTAGAGGGAAGTTAAACACATAAAAAGTGAAGTGAATATCTTAACAAAAATAAATTACTTCAAAGCCTATTGTATTGAAGATCTAACTCGGGCATCTTACTAGAATATGGCCATTATTCTTTTCAAACTCTTAATTAAAAATGAATAGATTCATTTATATCTTCCAAGATTCTAGGATCCAAAACAGAGCAGATATGTATATTTCAGGAAGATGTGTGTTCAAAAGCCTTATTCAAGCTTTGTTTGATCAGGAGGTTCTATGTGGCCGAGTTGGTCTGAGGCATGTCACATCTAATGACAGTTTTCCCTAGGGGATGCAGGTTCGAATCCTGCCAGAGAGTACATATTTTTCTAACAAGATTTCTCGAATATTCAGACCAATAGATGTAAATAAATGAATATACTGTTTAATAAATAAAAACGAAGCATCTATTTAAATATGAGTATCTATTTAAAATGACGTCTACACAAATAAATGAGTTTATTATATATAACTGGAAATTTAAAAAATAGCAAAAATGATGAAAAATTGTCTATTTGTGAATTATTTAAGTAACTGTATTTTCCATCACTCAGCTAAAAAGCGTTGCTGTTTAAATAGAAACTGGTAATTTAAGGTGTAGTTCTATTTTAATACCCAAAGTTAAATATTTGAAACTCTGTTAGATTGGAGATTTACAAAGAAACATTTTTCCTTCTAATTTTGTAAAATACTGTTTAGAATATATTCTTTTACACTTCTTCCTCTCAAACTCTTTTTCTTTCAGGAGAAATCTATAGAGACATTTGGGAAAATGTGCCATTTAATTAATTGAATGTAAAGATTTATATGTAGACTGAATAATTTCTTACTTAAGCTCAGTCAAAAGTCTTGTATAATAATAGACAAGTGATAAAATAATTTCAGTTACATTTTTCTTTCATGTCCTAAATATATCATTTAGCTGATTACTTGGTGTTTATATTAAAAGAAATCAAGAATTTGGTGCTAATTAAAATGTAATAGTGATAAATACAATGGATATAGAACCATTATGCTAAGACTGAGCAAATGGGTATAGGAAAGCATGTCATTTTGAAATGGCTCTTTTGTGAAGTTTATATATTAGACTTACAACAAAGAGCCCAGTACACAATAAACAGCAGCACCCGATGTCAAGAGTAGTTTGAATAGAAAGCATACAAAAGTCCATTAACTCTTAGAACTTGTTTGACCAGTAAATAAAACAGGCTTAATGTAAAAGGCCTAGTTGTGTAAAAGCTGTTACTTAGCTCTGAGATTGGTTTGGCTGCTTTCCAAATGGGTGGATATTGTTGCAGCTCAATGAACCTAAGGTGTCATCAGGATGCCATATTTATATGCATTAACCACTTGCATATCTAATATATAAATGATATTTTTGATTTTTATATGGTTGACACTAGAAATGACTAAATTATTAACTTGTGAAATTTCACAAATGTTTTCTAATTTTGTTATTGTAAACAGCAATTTTATTTTTGGACATATCCTTTACACAATTTAAATGAAAAACTCATTAAAATAGGTATGTTCAATAATTTGCTGAAAAACACCATAGCATGATGAAAAAAAGGCCCAAACTTGATAAACAATTTTTTTATTGTCTAAATCTTTGTTATTATTAAGAGGAAAGACCAAAGTTTTTTTTTTTTATATTTTCTCAATTTTTTTTAATCTTTCCTAGCATGTCCGAAATTTTAGTTAAAAATCGATCATGTCACTTATTTTTGACAACTTTGTAAACAAAAGTGAAATTCTCCATTTAAAAATCTTGCAAAATTCAATTATACTTTTTCAAGTTATTTCAGGAAAATTAGAAAATTTAAAGTTTACTTAATGTAATTAAAAACAAACATTAACTAATATTTTAGCAGAAAAAATTTAGTTGGAAATAAGAGAAGCATGTCTAACCATGGTTTTGGAGGTGTGAATTGACATTTGTCAATGTATCAACAACTAACGTCAGGGTAATTTATTGGGCAGGAGTGACAGTATTTTCAAATTTTAAGTGAACCAGCTTATTTAGCTATAAAGTACTTCTTAAAAATTAAACACTTTCAGAAGCCTAATAGTTTTTTTTTTGTTTTTTTTTTTTTTTTTTTTTGTTTTTTATGAAGGTGTGTCCAAAGCCTGCACTGTTTCCGTCCCTAAAATTGAATCTAAAAAAGGAAAAAAAAATGATTGCTGTATGTCTATCATTAAAAAAGAAAAAATTGATTATATTTAAAAATTGTAAAGAAAATATTTAGTGACATGTTTAAAAAAAAAAAAAAAAAAAAAAAATTGGAAAATGCAACAATCATGGTCAGTCATTGAATTTTATGTGCTAGTCGGAACAAAATCAATGCAATTTATAAGGCCGGATTCTCACTATTAGGAAAAACGTTTCTTAAAGCATGTTACATTATTTCTGAATTGTTTCTCCGTAGTTTTGCTGGAAACATATTTAATACTTCTTTTTTTCTTCTTTTTTTTTTGTTGTTGTTTTGGCATATTAAAAAAAAATTATTTTAAAAATACAAATGCTTCACAGATTTTAATAAGCTTTTCAAATTTAAGATCTGTAAAAATAGATCTTTTAATAAGAGCATTTCCAGAAAGATACATATTGAAACTTAATTTTAAAATATTTAACAACTTTATCACATTTTGTATTTAAAATTGAAAAAAAAGAAAATAATTCTTGTAAAAATTCATTTTTCATCAGACAATGTCCTTAATATATATTATTCATAAAAGCCATTAAAAGCTTTCCTAATTAAATATTGCCTTAGTTTATTGGGTTTTGTATTTTACAGTTCAGAGCTAAATTTTGGGTAGAAATGCTTCTCAATTTACATAAATAATCTATGATTTATATTCTTCAAAGTCTTCTGCATTTAGTTAAAAAATCACTAAAATGCAGTCAAGTTTTCATAAAATTAAGTAGGGGCTGTGTAACACACACACACACACACACACACACACACACATATATATATAAAATTATCATGACTTTCACTGGAATAAGATCAAAATAACAAACATTGAAAAACAATGTTTTTGAGGTAAAAATGGCAAATATTATAAAATGAACACATAAGGAAACCGGTGCTCAGACAAATTTAAAAAATTAAAAACCTCCTGCATCAGGGATCAACATAAGGTCATTTGAAGAACTTCATCTATTGCAGTATGAATTTATTGATCTTCACAACAATAGCCAACACAAAAGGCAGGTTCCTTAAAAGCAAACAAAGTTGTCTCGATTAATAGAAAATTGTAATTTGATTTTCTGACTGCACTGTTTGATTTGCGGTGAAAAAGGAAGATTATCAATTTTAAGATTGAATGCAATCTCAATCTTTTTTTTTTTTTTTTAAAAAAAAAAAAAAGGCTGATTTATAACATTTGAATATATTATTCAGACGTGAAGATAATGAAAATACTTAAAAGTATAGAAAACAATTGTGATCAATATTCTGTATATATGTGAGATGAGCCAAACAATTTGAGAGATGTTGAATGTCTTGGAGACTATTGGTAGGATAATTTTTGTATTGTGACCTTTTTGCTATTGTGTAGTAAATGAAGCCATCAATATGGTGCTATTTGAAATGATATTGTTCCAAGGTAGACGTATAATTGAGGTCCTATGCCTTTAAGCTCAAACTTATTTGTTTCCTTATAATATCCACAATGATATTTATTTCAGCAGTTGATGAGCAGGGTTCTTGACCATATCCTCAAAGTGGAAAGTTACATAAAGAAATTTTGCATTATCTGTATTTTTAACATGATCCTAAAATCTTTTTCTTGTCATGAGTTTTGTCATTAAAATCTTCCTCCAAATTGTGAATGTTAAAGCAATTTTTCATTGTAGTAAGAACAGATTTCTCGACTGTCATTATAAAAGCTTACTCTTGTCTTTGTGGTTATCTGTAATTTATTAAAGAAGTCATGTGACTGCAAAACTGTTTCAAACCATCCAAATTTTTTATTTATTTATTTATTTATTTTTTTTTATCTAGGTGTGAGCAAAAACAAAACAGTAGTTAAAAAAATAAAGCGGCTGCCTCTTTTCGTATGGCTAGTATACTTGATAAAGGTTATAGAATAGATCAGATAGCAAAGTTCAAGTAAATATCCACAGAATAAAGGAAGAGTCTTTATGGATGAGAGGAATCTGAGAATAAAGTCTGCTAATGCAAAATCCAAATTATCATCTGATATTTTTGTGATAGATATATATAACAGATGTCTGTCTGTATGCTATTTATACACATCCACATTTCTCGACTGATTTCAATTAAACTGTACACACGTTGCAAATTTGTAGACCAAGACCAGCTTTTTCAAACTCCGCTACCCCCGGGTTTGGCAGTTAAAATCAATAAAACTGAAGGTGGGTACAACTTTTTGCAAAGACGAAGACAGTTATACATGAACAAAATTTTTACTGGATGAGCTGATATTCTTTGCCCTTAATGCAAAACATAGCTCATGTTATGAGGTTTATGTAGGGTGCTTTATAGTTTTCCTGTGACATTGGCTTTGCACAAAAAAATTAAAAAAAAACTGAAAAAAATTGTTTTTGTATTAAAATAAAACCTTGAATAACTTCCTCATTTTTTATCTGATTTTTTTAAAACCTGTTGCAAAGATTTTGCCATCCTGCAAGAAATAAGATAGTGTGGTTTTAGTCCAGCTCAATTGTCTGCATATAATGAAAAACCAGAAAAAAAACTATTCAAAAAGCTTGTTTTTCAACCATACTTCCTGGTTTTTCATCAGCTACTTTCAAATTAGTCATGTAAATTATATATGACACACACATTGTCTTGTGTGAATGTTTGGTTTAGATTATTTTAGTTTAGTGGATGAAATCTGTAACAAACTAGTTCCAAAATCACCTTTTACCACTTAGCTAATAGTTTCTTCACATGATTCCATCCTAAATTGGCATTTGAACAACCATTTGATGCAAAGATTGTTTGAGAAGGATTGTTGAAGCATGAAAAGGGAAAAAATCTTGAACTTCTTATTAACCCCAGCGTTACAGTAAACATGTGAAGAAGGAGGGGATAATTTATGCGTTTGCATTTGAATCAAGCTCTGATGGTTCATCCCTGTTTTTGTTTGATTATTAGATTTGTGAACAATGCCATACTATTTGAAGGTTATTATGGCCATAGGAAATTTACTGAATATCTAAAACATTGAAACAATTTAACCCTGAGGAACAACCACACAAGATTTTATTGATGAAATTCTTTAATTGAAAACAATCAAACCCTTGCAAAGGACATGCCATAAAAAAGATGAGGGGTGAAGTAGCTTAGCATACCAATGGATGATGCATGCAAGCGTGGGACACAAACATTTCTACACAGTGGTGCAGGTATACAATTGCAGCCATGTACTCCCAGGCAACACTGGATACCTCAGCTCTGTGTGTGTGTGTAATATATAAGACACAATAATCTCAAACTAGCTTTAAAATCGGTTTTCATCAATTCTTATTTAAGATAGTACCAAATTTGTTTATTTTTGTATTCATTAAAAACAAGTGTACAAATAAAAATGTATTGCACATATTGATTTGTATGACCAAGTGAAATTGCAAGAATTTGCTTCTAAATGTATATGATCATATATATTTAAAGAGTGATCATTATGAACAGTGGATCAAAATCAATTATTAGCGATGATTATGAGTGAAAACATTTTAGTCTGACATTGAATTGAATATACACTGAAAAGACAAATAAAATTGCATTGCTCTGAAATACACTGTTAATCAGGAGTAGATATTCTGATAAAATTTTCAGTTTATTTTTTTAATAATGTTGACCCTATACAAGGCCCAATGACCACTCAAGGTAGAGGCTTACTGAAGGCAGTTAGTGGAAAGAGGTGCACAGTTACTTACTGGAGCAGTACAGGGAACTGACCATGATTGATTATATATCAGTTCCACTTGCGGTTTCAGACATTCAGGCAAGGAGCCTCCTTGAGAATACCTGTTGATTGTGATAGACATAAATTTAGGGGCTGCTTAGTGATGATTGAATGTTACAAATTTGGTTTTTGACATACTGAATGTGACCAGCCAATCCCCCCATTTGAACTAAGTCAGAGAAAAGATCAGCTGCTATGCTTTAGTCATATAGATTTTTGGAGGTGCACCCATATACTGTTGTATCATCTGCATCGATATTCACAAGAGATTGGAGTATGCTTTTAGGTAGATCATTAATATAAAGCAGAAAGAGGGATGAACTGGGAATTGAATCTTGATCTCAAGGGTCTCGAAGGACTGGTCATTAACAACTACCATCATGGACCTACCCATTAGGAAGGAATTGATAATTGAGAAAACTCTTCTATACCACACCTTGTTAAAGACATTTAATGTCTACTATGATCATCCTTGCGATGTGATTATTGCTTTGCTGATTCTGTGAGTAATGACACTGAGGATGTCAGCAATGGGCCAAGCAGATCAAAATCTGTATTTGTGACTCAAGAGGTTGTCCCTGTTGAGATGCTTTAAAACTTTCTTGTTGATTATAGCCTCAAAGGGTTTATTAATGACTGATATTGAGACACAGATGAGCACTCGTGTTATTGGAAACTGGGCATACACTTGACACATTCCATTGCCTTTGGAAGATTTTCTCTCTGGTACAATTTTGCTAAGATTGGTGATAATTCAGGGTTAATATTCTTAAGACAACCACTGGGATTTTATCTGGACTGGTACCTTTCTTATGATCAATGCTGTTCTCTGTGAGAGGGAAATTGGGAAGGAGATGGTCCTTGTCATCTAAGATGGAGTTAGAGGAAAATAATTTTGTCTTATCTGATAAGGATGAGATAACTTCTGGGCCATTTATGATAGTAGGCATTAAAACTTTGCCTCTACTGAGAATTTGGTTAGAAAGATTTTTCAGAACTCACGGGATCCAAGTTGTTTGCTTTAGACCTTGGACTTCTTGCAGTACATACTAGAGTGAACCACGGTTGACTATTTGATATTTGCTGATATTTTTTTCTAGGGTATAAAACTTTCCATTCTAGATGAGGGTGGCAGTTCTGGAGGCTCTATATTTGAAGAATGCTTCAATCATGTAAGATCTGAAGCTATCCCAGTCAGCTTTGGTGTATTGAAAAATTGTCTTATTAAACAGTACATCAGGAAATGCCTTTAGTTTGAACGCTTTTAACAACCAGTAAATGATCTGAAGTGTCCAGGAGAGGTAACACATCAGCAAGCATTTTTCAGGGCATGAGGTGACCTGTGATTGCCATATAGTAAAAAAAAAAGAAAATGAATCAATTTACCAAGAATATGACCTGTCTTCCACTGTGATAGTGTATTTTCTCTCACTGGATCAAAAACATGTGAATAAGGAAGACCAACAGAGACAAACCACAAATATAAAGTGCAACAAAATTTTAATTATACATAAAATAACTCTTTCATTTTTGTTTTTTATAATTTAACATCTTATCATGGTAGTAACTTTTATATTTTCAGGGTTTTGTCTTTTCTTTTCTCTTCACATGTGCAAAAAATGTTTTATCATTGGGTTATTCTTTTCTGCTGACAGTATTCAACCCTGAGTGGTGGTCATTTCTCCTATGCTTCTTTTGCATAAGGTTGATTCCTTTCCATTCAGAAATGATCTTTATCATGTTGATCATCACTGACTCCAGTGAATTTTGTGTAGGACTATTTGGTCACACAAGTGTTCTCTTAAGTGGGAGTTTGAGTTTGGGATAGAATCTGTTTTCTTTATTTTGATGATTCCCATCACATGATGATCTCATAGAAGATCCAATGTCCTCAAGTTTTGTTGCCCCAACTAACTTATCACATTTCTTTTGCACACAACTTTGAATGTTGTGTCAGGTGACTTCACATGTATGAGAAGTCATTTTTAGCAACCATCGCTCTCTCACAGACGGAATGTTGCATCACTCTGCCTTTTCTACAAGTACTTCCACGGTAATTGCTCTGAGGAGTTGCTCTCACTTGTCCCTAAGCCTCGTGAATTCAAGCGTCCCACGAGGCTGGCATCCCGTTCCCACCCCTTCACCGTAGAAACTGTTAGGTGTAGACGTCTTTTCTACTCCAATAGCTTCATGTCTCGCACATCTCGCCTATGGAACTCCCTTCCCCGTTACTGTTTCCCTGACAAATACAATCTCCAACGGTTTAAGTGTAGCGTCAATCGTCATCTCCAGTTGCCTTGATCTATCCACTTCCTGACATCTTCCATTCCTATCTGCTCTTGCTCTATATCTCCCGTAACCTCCCCACCTCGATCGGCCCTCCGTCCTTCTCTTTCTCCACAACCCTTCCTTTACCACTCCTATCTGCTCTTCCTCCAACCCTTCTGTAACCCCTTGCGTGATAGTGGCCACCGGCCTTGCTCGGGGTGATACGCTTAAAAAAAAAAAAAAAAAAAAATGTGGCATAGTTTCTAGAGCAGTCAATCCTTTTGGATTCCACATGGTTTCGCCCAACTGCTTTTACCTGAATCATACCAACTGTTAGAAGCATGTTACAGGCAGAGTTCACTACACAACTTAACCTCCCTAGGGTTTATTGAGGATTAATTCACAGTTGTTGGTGTAATATTGTCACAGTAATGTCCTGTTGTATCAGGAACACAGGTGGGCTCATCAATAATCTGTATCAATTCATAGGTGATTGAGAAGTCTTGGATGAATGAACTGTGGTGATTTTTGAGTCCTGTTTTTACTATTGGGGATTGAATAACCTGGGATTGTGAGTTCTTGTACTGGAGTAGATTGATCAATACCTGTTGGAATGCAGACTACAAACAATGTAAATGATGGTGAATCTGGGGTCTACTTTTGTTTTTATGGGGTTGGCTTTAGTTCTTGGCTTTGCTTTTGTTGTACTCCTGATTTGATAATTGAAATTGGTACAGATGAAGTAGTGAAACAATTACACTCATAGATAGTGTGTGCATCAGCAACCTGGATTGAATTATCTTTAAGTACAGTTGTAAACGTACCCTTCATCATGGCATTGAGAGGCAACTGCACAGTCCAGAACCCATTCACAAAATGGTAGTACCATAACCCAGATATTATACACTTGCTGATAAGATAGCCTCCTTAGAAGTTACTGTAAGGTTTGGAGACCTGATTATCAGGTAGATAGTGTCAAAACTCTGAAAATGTTACCTCCAGCATCCTTAACGAAGGAATAAATAGTTCAGGAAAGATATAGTTGTAATACCTTGAATGCATATGTTTCATCTACCCAGAAATTAAGGCAACAGATCTTCCTTGGGTCAGAAACACTATGACTAAGTTGAGAGCACAGGCACCAAGACAAGCTTGCCCACATGCAGGGACTAAAAGACCCAATCTGAGAAAGGGGAATTACATAGTTTGCTCAGGATGCACCAGCATTCCCTACCCACATTGGATTGGATAATATTTTAAAACACTTATATGACCAAAAGAGCTAGCATTGGCTGAAATATATATTGATGAACACAGAAAGATTGAAATGTAAATATTGTTTTAATTTAAGGTTTTTAACACCAATGAATTGAGGAAAATGGAAAATCCAGCTACTGATTTTTTTTTTTTATATCCATTAAAGAACCTAACCTGTATGAGGGAGAAGGAAAGGAAAACACTAACAAATGAATCACTTTTAATTGGTCAAAATATCTTGGCACTGGTGACTGAGGAAAAAGAAATTAACTACCCAAATTTATGATCTCCATTTCACTGAGGCCATAGGTAAGGAAAGGTCGGAAATTCAGTTCAAGATTAACTAAAAAAAATAATGCTAAGTTGCACTAGAAATACAATAGAAATATTCAAATTTTGAAGTTTAAAAGAGAATACATTAAGAAGCAAAATAAAATATAAACCTTCAGAATACATCCAAAGTTACCAATTACCCAGCTAAAAGAACACTTTGATATTGTGCATGGTGGTGGTGGTGGGTTTACAAAACAAGAAACAATTTATTATTAGAAGAAAGAATTACGAAATCCTGCTCTAACCGGAGTCACTTTAAGTTGGCCAAAATATCTTGGTATTGGCAATCTGGTGACTGAGTAAAAGGCCAATGGACTGCCTATGTCTTAGCTTTAGGTACAGTTTTAAGATTGTGTGTGGTTAGAGTACAGAGCAAGTGGATATTATACTATGCAGATGCACATTGGCTTCTTTTGTTCATTTTGCACCATTTGAAAGGATAGAGTAAGATTGTAGGCCTTCACCAGGTTTGATGGTCATTTTTGAGAATTGCCGTGTATGTTGGATGTGGTGTTGGTAACAGTGGTCAATTGAATATTCCTTTTGATTAGGTTCTGCATGGTTAATACTGACACTCACCAAGTTTAATGCAGTGGCAGACCATATGGCATCTGTAATAAAGATCAGAGCAAATGTGACCCCCAGCAATATCAACAATAATCAGTATTGGGAAATAATGCCTACACTACTTCATATGCATTGCAATATGCTTGACAACTTCTAGCCAACATTATTGTTAAATCTAACTATTGAGCATGTAAAGGACATGATGTGATGATGCCTAATTTATTCAGTTAGCCCACAACTCTTACTGTATTTTGTCAATGAGTGCACAAGCATGAAATAATCAACTGGTATCTATATTATGTATGATTGTATATGTGAGAGTACAGGCCTAAGAAGAATATAAAACAAGGTATTGTTTGGGAATTTGTGTGTGTGTGATAGATATATATCATTTACTGTAATCCAGCTATTTTTCCTGTATATTTAATCAAGAATAAATTCAAACACATATTCAGGAGGTTGCAGTTTTATTTTCCACTTATGTAGGTGATTATATTTCTACAGGTAATAATTTAAAATCCTGTTATTGTTTTTGTGATGACTATAGCAAGTAAATGCAGCTGCTGCTGAGTTCTTATTTCAGTTGTTGCAGTATTTCAGAGAAAATAGTAACTCAATGTGCATAATCATGTGAATGTAATTATCTGTTCCGTGTAATATAGAGAGATTAATGCTCTTTATTGTTGTGACAGGTTTGTCAGCAGCTTGGGTGTGGCCATATGATGCTTAGTGCCTGATACATTAATAAGAATGATGTAATATATGATTTTTGTTGAATAGATGGCAATCTTTATTATAATGCATCAAATATTAGCCATGGAATAGAAGTAGTATAAAGTTTAAAGCAATTTTTAATTGACACTGTAATGAGATAAAATGGTGAAAAATCAGACTTGGAAGTAGTAGTAAATGATTTTTATTTACTGTTAGAATATACTTAAAAAGGTGGAAAGGGCAATAGTGAAGAGATACTTATATTATTATTAGCAGACTATAAGATTTAGGAGTTTTTCCTCTGAACAATTTGCATCATAATATGTACATATTGCATTAGCCATTATCACATCATCACTGCTGATAAGGGCCTAGAGAATCATTTTTGTAAAGTGCTTTTCAGTCAATGTTAACACCAACTTTCATTAAATTTTTAAAAAGCAAATATTGAAATGCAAACTTAAAAAAATATTAAATTTGACTACAAATTTTGTTTTCATAGTTTAATGAATTGTACAGGATTAATTTTTGCTTGATTATTTTTAGTTTTCATTGTGTTAAACTTTTAACTTTGGCATTGAGTCAAGTTACTTATAGGGCTCATGCTCAGCTTTGAAATTTGATTCTTTTCCACTTAGGAGTGAACTTCAAATTTTATAGTCTAGTCTCACCACACACTTCCCCCTCCCCCTTTCAAATTGATCCCTGCTAGTGCTACCATTTATTGTATTTTCAAATTTGTAATGACAAGTCTGTTCTTGTAATAAAATTGATACTCAGTGGTACTTGGAAAAAAAATGATTGAATGTGTATGCAAACAGAATGTAAGAAGACTGATACCTTTTTATATATGATTATATGTGAGGTGATGTGAAAGGCAGCAATCAACACTGAATAGTTTTGCAGTGTACCAAAATTTTCTTTTCTCTCTTGATCACTTGTCATCAAATTCTATGATGGCTAAAGAAAATACTTTTACATTTATTTTTTTGAGCGAGTTCCACTTATTGAAAAAATATTTGGATATGTAAGATTTGTTTTCTTTTCCTATTTAACAACCTATTTTGGCTTATGTCCTATAAAATGGTAGAGGTTGAACTTTTGATTTGTATCATTCAAGGGGAGATGTCTCAAATCTTGATCTTTCAAAAGTGGAGACCAATGAGAAGGGGCATTAACAATTATTGATTTGAAATTGGACTACATAGAACTTGATGTGACTGAAAAACAGCAAATACTGTTCAATGAGGTTGTGATTTGGACTGAATTCTGCACCAGATGATCTTCTGAAAGATAGTGTGAAAAGGGATCACTAAATCTTACACAAATGATATATTGGTGGATGAAAGAAAGATGACAAACTGAGATAATTTAAAGAAATTTGGGCTGAATGGAAAACTGCAGGAACCATTGAAAGGAGGAAAAGCTTCTAATCTTTAATTGAAAATGAGGTGTGAATTATTTTTTTGAAAGATATAAGATTCTGCAATTGAAAGAAATCTAAGGTGGTGGTGGGAACTGTTTTTTTACATGCAGAATTCAGGTAGCCCCATTGTTGGGTGTAACTGAAAGAGTGAGCAGGAAAGGAATAGCTGGGATTCTTATCCTAGCAACTCCTTTCCTGATGGTGAAGGAGATGTGAGAGGGAGCTGATATGTGCTCTGATAATAACTGCTTATTTGATGTGATGCTAGTAAAGTTAGGTGTGTTAAGTGGGAGGTTGCAGCATGGTTGAGAGAAAAAGGATGATTGTAATTAATATTACTGTAGCTGAATTGAAAGGCATAATACATATGGCTTTAAGGTGAAGATTGTGTGATAACAAAATTTTAATATTCAACTAGTATACTGGGTGAAATCAGTAATTACTTATGAGAAGAGAGTTTGAACAAAAGGATCAGTGGAGATGATTATTAAGCAATGTTCATGAATCCCAGGAGAACAAATTTGTTAAACTTACCCTAAAGCTGCATGTAATATTTATACTCTTGGTGAAGAATTAGAATATAGGGAAGGACTTGTATCATTCCAAATTGGAAGTAAAGTCTACATTTCTTTGGCGGGAGAAGAAGCATGATGAACATTCATTTTCAGAAAATTATTTTTCTATGGTGTGGTTAGTCATTTTCTGGATATTTGTAAGATATTCAGATAAGGATGCTCAGAATCATGGTAAAAAAAAATGAAGTGAATACTGTAGTCCTAAAACCATGGAGTGAGTGACATCCACCTGAGTGGATGAATGATTGAGATGACATTAATAGGATTAAACCAGGTGAGTTAAATTATAATTAGATGAAAATCATTTTTTTCCTTTTTTATCAGTTTGCTTATGGGTGCAATGATTTTTAGATTGGTGTGTCAGGTGAGTAGTGAATACAGCTGCAAGAGGGAGTGGAAGTAATGCTATATATACAGAGGAGATGCTGAAGAGATCATGGCCAGACCAAAAGTAGCATTTGGTCAGATTTGAAAAGTGGGTCAGGCTGAAGTTTTCCAGTGGTCTCATTGTGTGGCAAACTCAAAAAATTTAACCTTATGTAATTGGCTTTTCCAGGATTCTAAAATTGCTTCCCTCTCACTTGGCCAATAGAACCTTTTCATCTCCTCAAAATCAAGGTTAATTTAAGAAATTTCTAAATTTGATAAATGTGTTGCATTTCCCAGAAGAATAGGGATATAGGTAAGATTGTTTTCTTTTCCTATTTAACTGTATCATGTATACTATAAAGCTTTGAAATCTAATGCTAATTAAAGAGGATATTAAACAATCACTTCCTTTTTGTGTGCTTGACACACTTAATTCACTCATTGATTACTTGAATGAAACAATTTAACAATAAAAAAAAACAGACCATCTTTTATAACTGTTCTCAAATAGATCAAGCAAGAGAAATTTGAACTTCTCAAATGATTATTTCATAAATCTTTTGGACCACCATTTTCATTTTTGTTGTTTTTATTGATATATTTTTGGCCAATGCATTCTTTGTATTTTCTTTGTACACTAATAGTATTGTATGTATTTATTACTCGAGAAATTAGCAAATATGTTGGTCAGTACATGTAACTTGATATTTGATAGTTTGATTTGTAGGAATCTCTTACAAATATCTTTAATTATTTATAAAGTGGGACAGAGAAGGGGATCTTTACCAAATGAATAAAGACTGGCTGAAAGAATTTCAAGACTACAAGTTACAGCAAGTCAATCTTTGACTTAATGAGTTTGTTACTTTGGAATACTGTTCTGGATTAATATTTTAATATCAACTATTATTGGTTCATGTAAAACTTTGAGGTAAAATAAGTAATTTCTATAATCATTTTTCTATAGATAAGTATAAAATCAATAGATAATGAAGATAAAAATATTATGAAAGTCTTTTTATTATATAAGATGTGATTATGCTCATGAATATGTTCTTTTCTTCATTAATGCGAGGAATTTTAAATAAAAGCTGCTAAAAGCTATTCTCACATAATTTTAAGCTTTCATTATTAAAAGCTCTCTAAAAGAAAGCTATTGATAAATTTGGTAAGCCTTGTTGCAAATACTAAGCTGAATGATTGAAAAATTCTGAAAATGCATTTTTTATTTTTCTTTCCACCATCTGAATTAATGATCTAAAAATATATATAATTATTTTTTGTTCATTTCAGCATGATCTTGAAGCCTTATGCCCCAGAGGCCGTACTGCACTCCATTTGGCCGTTACATTAGGTCATCTTGAGAGTGCTAAGGTCCTTCTCCGCCATGGAGCAAATGCAAATGCTGAGAACCGTTCATATTGGTCAGGTAAGGGTAAATGGGTGTAGCTACCTTTTCTTTTAACAATCAAGCATACATTCATTAAATCTTGTATGTCATGAACAAAAATAAATTAATTTGGTCAGAGAGGAACATAAGTTATAAGAATTACATTTGCCATTTCATTGTACTCTTTGTCTTTTTTTTCTTCTCTTTTCTGAGCTCCTCCATGGATGGTAATATTTGTGGTTTGTACAATCTGTATGATTTCAATTGAAGCTTTGTTCTCATTAATGAATATTCAGTATGCATAAAACAAAACATCTATCAGTAAATTTCCAATTTCTTTGGAACCAAAATTTGATTAAGACAATCCAAGTTGTTCTATAGAAGACAAGTAGGTGTTTTTACTGGCAAATACCATTCTGGCATTTTCCTGGAAATTTCATTTTTCTCTGTACATCAGGCTGTTTCATTCTAGATTTTATTATTTCCTTAGAAACATAGAAAACTCACATTTGGAGTTTTTAAAAATTGGGCACATTAATTGAGCAGCAATAAATTAAGAACTTTTGTTATGAAATAATTTTGTCAAATGTATTGTTACAGCCATCTTTAAAGTGATCTCTTGTAAGTTTCATGGTCATAACTTGGATTTGTTACATGTTTATTTTTTATGCATAAGACAAGAATTTATTCATCATAAGATTGTTTTTAAACAGATTTTAAAAATGATGTTTAAAAAATAGCTAATCATATGAAATAGTCATTTCCATTACTTGTATTTATATTTTAATGTTTTAAAAGTGCAGTGATAAATTTTGGAGGAGGGAGAATGTTTTTATGCACAATATCTAATTAGGATTTCTAAAATTTGTGATAGCATGAACAAACTGATAAGATAGTTAATAATTTTTTTGTAAAATTTCTAAAGTCATTTGAATATTCTGTTCATGAGATCATATGTTAATATTGAGGGAAAGTTAAGACAAGCAAAAAGCTGGAATTAATACATCCTGTTGAAACTGTTGTTTTTTAAGTGATGACTAATTAGAAGAGAAGGAGCTAGTTTAGGTTTGGTGACCTTCGTTGAAAGCTAAGTCTACAAGAATCCATTTCCTGTAACACACATATGCACTGCTTGAAATATAAGTGGTCAACGATAGCCATTGATATCTTTCCATAGTAGAATCTTTTTCTAACGTGACTAACGGAATACAATAGCTTTCTCTTTTTTTTTCTAATTTGTATATTCTTTATTATCATCATAGATAAACATGATTCTGTTTTTAATGTCCTTCTCCAGATATTGTGAATTGATGTTCTTCTGTTTGTAGATTTAAAAGAGAAGACAAAGTTATAAATGTTTAACGTTAGCATCATTTGTAATTCAGATGTCGTTTCAAGTATATAACCAAGTGTAACAACTGGATGAATAGAAAAACTATCACTTTTTCTTATGACTATTTAAAAATGTTTCCTTATATGTTTGATGAAATTTTATTAGAATATTTCTAATGGTTTTGCGAACTCCCCTCTCTTTCTACTGACACACAGATCCACCTAATTTTTAGTTGTAAATGGAATTCTTCTTATCTCTTTCTAAGATAGTTCAAGAATTGTTTAATTGGCTGATAAATTGGGAATGCAGAGAATGTCCAAAAAAAATAGAGCTTTTCCTCATTACTTTTATTTTTTTATTTATTTTCTTTTGCAAAATCAAAAATATCTTCTGACATATCTTTTATTTATTCGTATTTTACGTTCCTGTAATTGTAAAGTACTGAAGTCCTTAACGTTTAAATCTGTTTATTCAGTAGTTTCTTAATTATTTTCCTTTTAGTACTTCATGAAGCCACGGGCACTGGTGATCCAGAATTGGTTCAGTTGGCTCTTAAGTTCCGGGATTACCAAAGATACAGCAAACGCTCGGCTGGAATACCAGACCTGCTCCAGAAGTTAAAAGAAGTAAGTACCGATGCCAAAAGTCATGGGATAGCTACCTAGTATCAGGTAGGACTTCTTCTAACCCTACAAAGTGAAACTATTCAATGTAGCATAAATTCTATAGGCAGTCAGAAGAAATATTGAATCCTGTTGTTGATAGCTGTCCACAACTCCCTAGTGTTTGCAGGTGCAAGAACCGGTGTAGAAATAGACCTCCCCACCAATTGGGCTTATGTCTAGTGAATGTGATTGCCAGAATGCTCAAAGCAATTCTGGGTAACTTTGGCAACTGATGACACTGCTTTATCCTGATGGAATAAACCATTGTTGAGGTACATGCAGTCCATAAATATGTGCAAATGATTCTGAACAGGTGTAATGTAGCAATCAATGGTCAATGATGTGTTTAGGTTAGCCAACACATCATATCAACCACATGTTATTTAAAACCATCACCAACCTACAGAATATCTAATTGACAACTGGGTTTCATGGGGCCTGTGCTGCACCCAAATACACCTATTTGCCTAAAACAGCTGGAATATTAGCACATTGAATCATGCCCTACTTAACCAGTCCTCCAGTGTCTAATGAGCAATGTTATAAACCCAGGTGAGACACTATCCAGTCTTGTGGTGTTAAAAAGGGCATCTTCTGTTCCCATATTCAATGTAAGCTAAAGAATGCTGAACTGATCTGCTGGATATGCTTCTAATACCACCTACATTGAATGTGGATGGGATTTGAGCCAATTTTGTTTTGTCTCTTACTATAAACAAGTGATCTCTTTAGTCATGATCATAAAAAACCTGTGATCAATCACTATACTGTACATGGTGCAAGTTAATGCCTTCCATCAGGTATTCTCCATACACATGTATTTAATGCCTTTAACTCTTGGTTAAAAACAATTCTCTAATAATTTTTACCTATTATATAATTTTGCTCTTTTCTTCATGTAGAAATTTGATCAAAAATGTACTTTTAGTCTATAAAGTATTTCAACTCTGTAATGAAACAGTATTACAGTATTAGTGATGTTTTTGGTCATTCAGAATTCCACTTGCATCTTAGGATTACTCTAGATTTTTTTTTTTTTTTTTACATTCGTACTAAAGTTCTCTTTGTTATTATAACATTTCTTCAGGCATCTATTTGGGTAACTGGTGGAAGATTGTTCTTGTTCCATATCTAGGGATATCTCATCATCTTTTTTCAGTACTGCTCATTTATTGCTTGCCTAGTCTCTACTGAATCTTAGTTTGTATTACCTGTGTATTAACTTACAATTACTATGTTACCAAATTTACAAGCCAACATTTTAATCCACTAGGCCAGAGATGGTTAACCTTTTATAATTGTCAGGTCATTTTTGGTACTTTAAAATTTTTCGTAATTATAAATGGGTCATTCATATACTTACTGATATTTTTTTTTAATAAGAAACTTGTTGCTGTATCTTAGTTGCTAATGTTTTAATTTGAGGTTCATACTTTGTCTTCAGCTTAACACATGCAGGACTCATATCCATACTAAGGTGATTCCTGGTTGTTGGCTTTATATAGTTCATGGATGAAAACAACATTTCATATGAGTAGGAAGAACCAAAAATGGTCAGCATTACTAAGTCTAACTTTTTCATTGATGCAAAAGAGTTAGGCAATGAACTCCTTTCTAAGGGGTTATTTTCTTTTGTGACATAGGCTAATGATTTTAATTCCTTTTCTTGTAATTCAGCTTAAAGTCAATAAATTTTGTCTTTCACACTGCACTTTCTTGGACATCTGCTAATTGCCTTTCCAAGTTATTTAGATCAAGCCAATCAAACATGGATAGCTTAAGATCATGGAATTGAATAATATGGAGGAATCAGATGAATTGTAAGGTGCTATCTAATCCTTGGAATTGAGAAAATCTCTCTGAAAATAAATGCTTGGCATTCTTTACTATTGATAAATACTTTTTAAGTACAATTTCTCACTCTTCTGCATTGTCAGTTGAAAAACTTGAACTTAAGAAGTGCTTCTTTAATTGTGGAAAATATTTGTTTGTTTCTCCCAGATTTTTTTTTTTTTTTTTTTTTTTTGAAAGCTTTATGCTCAAACATCGATGACAACAATGCTTTCATTACCTTGAAATTTCTTATTCAAGTTATTGTAATGAAGTATGAAATTGCAAAAAAAAAAATGAGTCCTTCAACCATTTAATATCACTCAGTTTTGGAGTCATTTTTCGATTAAGAAAAGTCTTATTTCTCCTAGCAACTCCACAAATCGATTTAACACTTGTCAGCTTAACAATCTGACATTGTACATGAGTAAGTGAGAAAATTCACTGTTAACTTCATTCAGTAGCTTGGTGAATTGGCTGCATGAGCAGCTATAAATTTACAATTTTTGTTACAAGGGCATGACATTTTCTTATTTCAAACAAGTTTTTGCACACATTCTTGACTCAAAATGCAGTGGAATTAAACTAAATTGTGGTTTGTTTCAGTAAGTGCACAAAGCCAGCATTTTTTACAGTCATGCTTAGAGCTCCATTTGTGATCACAGATACAATATTTCTGAACTGAATGCTAAGTTCAATAGATTCTTTAAATTCATTTATAATATCTTGTCTTCTAGTATCCTCAATTTGATCAGTTCTTTCTTCATTATATTTCTGGAAGGAAATCTTGTAATGAGTAATTGTTGTAATGTCTGTACTTACATCAAAACAAATTGAAAACCTACCTGTGTTTTTCAAGTTGACCAGTTACATATTTGTCCATAGCAAATATTCTCTCTAATTATATTTCTAGTGACTGGCAACACATTAAATTTTTTGAGGATCTCGCCTTTGTTCTGAAAGTCTTCAAACAAAGGCCTCAAGTTCAAAAGGGCTTCTTTTAAATAACTACTATCAGAGAGTAGCTTCCCATGCTCAACAATAGTAGACTGGCTGCAGAAATATTGTTCTTTGTTTTTTAGTTTAAACATCCTTTTGAAATTATTACATTGTTGTTCCTGTTGCTTTACTTCTCTATGAATAATTTTATTTCTGTTCTTCATTTTGTCATAAATTGTAATGATTTCTTTCAAAATGGTGCTTAATATTATATGAATGTGCAACAATTGACTCCTTGCATATATGGCAAAAAGTTTTATTTTGCTCACTAACGCCATATTTTTCACTCCACTTTTGGTGAAAGAGGCTCCCATTTCCATTACATTCTGAGCTCATTTTCATTTTCTTTGTGTCCTTTCTTGTGGGCCATTTTTTGCAGTCTAAAATACCACAAATGAATTCAGAATAGTTAAAATTTTAAATTATCCGAGCAATCACTAAAAATGGATATGACTGATAAAATGCAAAGAGAGACAAAACCTTCCTCTGTACAGAACATTATACAACTGATTGAGTAGCAGTTAAATGTGTTTAGGTATACAAAAGGTGCAAACAAAATTTGCTCAATTTGATTGGCCAAACCATATTTCACCAACTCCTTGTGAGTTACTAAAACATTGATGGTGGGACATGAAATGACCTGTAGGTCAGTGGTCTGCTATCTCTGCACCATGCTATTGCCCTGTGGTATAATCCAGAACATAGAACTTGGAACTTAAACCTAATGTTTTTCTTGCCTGCTTGCTGATGCTATCTGGCTTGACCTCATTTGCCACCATTTCTCTTTACTTAGTGTAGCTAAAGTCTTGTTATCATTTCTCTCTATTTATTAATGATCCTATTTATTTTTATGCTAGGCCTACTGCAGAGGTTCTCAAAGTCTAACATATGTACTGATTCCTTCAGATGTCTGATTCTATAGAGTTTATCTCTGTTTATATCATGTATCTCTCTGTACACAATCAACCATGCCAGATTTCATTGTTTCACCCCTAATCACAGCTTTTCAATGTTGTATCCTTTGCCATGACAGCAAGAGATATAATACATACAGCTCTTGGTCATTAAGCTTGATTTCTTTGTAAGATTAAGCTCCTCTTAAATATTGTCCTGATGTTGTATGTTATGTTGGTTAGTTTCTGTATAATTTTTCTTTTTTCTTTTTTTCTTTCTTTTAGTCTCCAGATTTCTATGTGGAAATGAAATGGGAGTTTACCAGTTGGGGTAAGTAATAAATAAACATTTATATTAAAATTCAGATTACTTCAATCTATTCCTGGTTTCTGTGTCTGAGTCTGCTGAAAAGTTCTCAACTAACCATATTCTATATATTTGATCAAACATGAGAATTTTATGTATTTTTGAACTTTCATTGCCTCTCTGTGTGTGTGTGTGTGTGTGTGTGAGAGAGAAAATCATTCAGTGATTGCAAAGACCAGTGCATCACATTACCTTTTAAAATATTGTCTCATCTTGCCAACATTGATTGTCCAGCATTCTTATATTTGGATTTGATCACTAATTTTTAAAAAGAAAATTTTTATAAGTGATTGGATTAACAGCTCCTTTGAGGGGAAAGATTTTCTAGGCCCATTAATGTAAGCTGGAAAAGTGTGAAGATGTGAGAGAGCAATTTAAAGAAATGGTTGTATGACCAGCTACATGTTTCTTATAAAAATTGAATACCAAAGTTTTATTACCAACTGGATTTTTGCAACCTAACTTCAAGATTGGACAGGGACTGTATCTACATGGATATGGCATTCACACACTGATGGAAAATCAAGAAAACCTGGTGGTATTATGAGGTACTGCTGGGGAAATCTGGGCGTTATGATAATGTTTCAGTCTTGAAACCAGCCCTGGCTCTAGGATCATCTTCTGATGAAGACTTTGTATTTATTGCTGTTTTTGCAGCAGAAGCAACAGTAATTATATATATTTATAAACGAGAGGCTATTGCATAAAATCTGACCAAATAGCTAATTTTTTAAAAATCTGGCTGAGAACTTTTCAGCACCCCCTTGTGTATGTAGTAAATAATCTATTATTATAATTTGCCAACTGTCTTTTACTTCTGTCATTATAAGGATGGCTAGATGGTTACTAATTGGACCCTGGAGTACATCTTTATTAGGTTTAGAAAATTGGTTCAATTTACAGTGTATGTATAATGCTAAACTGGCACTTTATTTGGTGTCCATCAGTTTAGCTAAGCTAAATCTTTATCTTTTTCTTTTAATCAGTAAACAACTAGTTCAAAATAATTTCCTCACCCAAAAACAGTTACTTTTCCAGTGGAAAATAAAGACTTAAAAAGAATGTTTTTGTGTCTACATTTATAATACAATGACTACCAAGGAACATGAACCATAGCCACTGATGTTTATTAACATGTAAGTCCTCAATAAAGTGTTTATTGGAGCAAAAAAAGTGTGGAGTGAATTAATTTATGGTAAAAATGTTGGTACTTGAAATTACTCATGAAATCAAGATTTAAATTTAAGGTGATTCAAGAGTTAATGTTGATGACACTTTTTTAAATATTTCATAATCTGATGAAACTTGTGTGTATATGTAGTTATTTACACACATATTAGCACATAGCAAGATGAAGTAGAAAATGCAGAAGGAAGATTGTGCTAAACCAATCTTTCAAAATAGGGAGGAATTGCCAATCTTGTTAATTAGTATTCAAATTACTGACTCTTAATTATGACCACAGAAAATGGTAAAAACTAGAAAACAATAACTTAAGCTAATTAGTACATGTTTAAAATTTAGTACATTTAAAATTATTTAATAATTACTAAATTAAAGCTGTCAGTTTATTTAAAAAGAAAGATGTTTGTTGTTATTAAAATACTTTTTTTTTATCTTTCTCAGGTACATATTGTATCTGGTTTTCAGAATTTGTTTAGTGCATTTTCTTTAGGTGTTTTGCCAATATTTTGTGTTAATTACAAATGAAGACAATAATAAAAGAATTTCTTAGATTATCAAAAAAGAAGTGGAATAATCTATTTACTTTAATATTTTTTTTTTTTTTTTTCCAGTTCCATTGGTTTCTCGGGTATGTCCCAGTGATGTATACAGGGTGTGGAAATGTGGTAATTTGTTTTCTTTTTTCTCAATTGTTTCTGTACATGTTTTTATTATATTAAGTTTTCTTTTTGTGACTTCTGTTATCAAAGCCTGGTTGCTTACAATTTTATTAGCATGTCTTGTATAAGTTATATGCCCAACACTGAACCAAACGTTATCTCACGTTTTCTGAATAAGTTGTTTTTGTGGGATGCTAAAATTTGTTTAATGTTACATTCTAAATTGTCAGGATGTTCTGATTCTCAATGATTCTTGCTAATTTCATAGGTGATATACCAAATTTGGTTTTCATTTATGATGTTCAGTATACTCACAAGGCAGAAAACTATATGTTGTTGGGTGGAATACTTCATTGTGTGTTTGTGTGAAAAATTGGGCAAAATTGAAATAGATAAGTCTGTTCAAAAAATTTCTCACATGGACTTATGAGTGAATTTTAAAACTAAGTGTATCATGGGCAAGTTTATTTTCCCTTGAAAACTGTTCTTTTGCAATCAGCTAAACTTAGTGCGTCAACTTTAGTTTTTCTTCAAAACTGTCATTTGTTCAGGCTTTTCAGTTTGGAGTAAACAACAACAAATATTTTTCTTGTTTTTTAAGCCAATAGCCAGATACAAGCAGTATTCTCTTTCAAAGTCCTGGCTACTATTGAAAAATTCATATTTGAAAATAGTCCGTTTCCTTCCAATGAGGTACTACTGATCAAAACTGAGTTTGATGTTCACTGGGTGCCCAATACATGTGCCAAAACTAAAGAGGTTGTCATAAAAACAAAAAAAAAACAGAACTTTTGATAATCATTCAGAATTTTCTTTTTTTTTCTTTCAGTAGGTTATGTAATCAAATATTTTCTGACATGAAGGTGTATCAAATTCTATATCCTGTTATTAGTTGAAATCTTGAACTGAAATTTTCAGTTTGCTTTCTGGAGAGGAGTGGGCTTAAGTGCTTTAAAGAAGGAGATTATGCTGAAATGTTGCTTAAATGTATTTTTTCATCATCAGACTTCATGATGTTCCTACATATTTAACAAATGGGATGCATTCTGGCTATTAACTGATCATTCTGTACAATGTCTTATTCTCTTGTTGTATTGATGTTTTAAATGAAACAATGAAAGAATGATCCTTTACTTTCTTAATATCATATTTTATATGTGAAATGTTATGACTTTTTAACGAAGCTGAATATATTTGCAGGTTCCAATGTCCGAATTGATACAACATTGTTGGGTTTTGACAGTATGAAATGGCAGAGAGGCAGTCGAAGTTACATCTTCAAGGGAAGAAGTAAGTATTCTTATATATATGCATATGTCTGTGTTATACTTAAGTGACTTGCATGTGTTTTTGCCATTTAATGTAGACATAAGCACACACAATTTGACTGAATTTGAAATAAGACATTGGAATAATACATTTTCCCTCTCACTCAGTCTAGACAACCCCTACCACTGGGCCATGTGTCCTTGAGGACATCAGTGTATGAATTTTTGGGACTTATAAATTTAATGTCTCAAACAATTTTCTTACCAGAGTTCATATTGCAATTTTGTTGTTGCTTTTCCATATTACTATTTCCCATATTGTATTCATTTCTATGCTTGTCTGGCTTATGAAATTTTTGTGGCCTAACATATGTGCTGAGTCTTTCTTTAAGTTTTCGTATTTTCCAGTTCAACCTCATCCCACAGAGTGTGGTGATCTCCCTTTTCCCTCCATATGGGGTCAGCTGCACCTGATTTTTCTATTTTTCTCATGTTACAGCTTTACAATGTTCTTGCAGTCTCACCTTAAGGACGCTGCCTCTTTCTCCTTTATATTTCTTACCACAGCTACGTCATAGTCATGTTCTCCTCTATGGGATGGTCTTACTTGGAAGAGGTCTGTGAAGTGTCAAACCATTTTTGAAGATTGTCCTGATGTTATATAGACCACAAATCTTTTGTATTTTCTCTGATAATCCTTTCACATAGGGTAGACAGACTGAAGCTGTTTCCTGAGTGGTGTTATTCTCTTGTACCCTCCTATCCCAGTTTGTCAGAGCTGCTGCCATGTACCCAGGGTAGTTGTTACATTGTAGGGTACTGCTTATACTGACCATTTCTTGTTTGTATGTCTCTGGGTCACCACTTATGACTTTTTCTCAATATTGTAAGCAGTTTTCTGTACATTGTATGGGTACATGGCATGTTATTATTGTTTTTCCCTAGCACTCCATATTACTGGTTTCCATATTGTATTTATTGCTATGCTTGGCCAGCTTAGCATATATGCTGATTACTTAAGTTTTCATATTTTCAAGTGATGTTCTGTCTATTATTTCAACCTCATTCCACGGGGGGTGATCATGTTTTATTTCCACTGAAACTGCAAATTTTTGTGTCTGTTTCTGATAAAATATCAGAGCGATAAACTGTTGCTTCCTTTTTTTTGCAGGTGATTGTTTTAGCATGATCATGAAGCTGTTAAGATTTGTAAAGAGTACAATAAAAAGATAATTACATTTTCCAAACTGAATGAATTTGTGAGAATTTTGCCAACCCTAAACATACAGAAAGATACTGCAAAGATATTGTGGGTTTCTGGCAGATAGGATTATGAACAAAATATCCAGAAAAGGAAATGTTAACAAAAACTGTTTGCAAGCAGAATTGCAACAATGTTCATTGCCATCATTGAGAAACTTCTAGCAAATTCTTCCCTTAGATACCCTCTTTAAGGTCACTTCCATAGCTGAACCTTGGATCCATATTGAAAAATAAATAAAACCGTCTAAAAAGATGTCTTTCATATTTGATGGACAGAAAAGAAGGCAGCAAGTGTGATTGTGATGACATCATCAGTCAGTACAAAGAGTTTGAGGAGGCGGCTACTGGAAATATTGCTTTCAAGAATTTCAGCAAGCATGAAAACCCTCTGGACACTTTGTTCCACTCTGTCTAGCAACAAATAATATTAAAAACTGTTGAAAGTTGTTTTCAGATTACTGGGACTTTCATGGACAGGCCTCAGTGGGGATTGCTTTCTTAGTCAATAAAGAAATGTTCACTGACAATATAAAACAGCAGGCTCTGGTTGTATAGTGCATTATCATGGACTATTTGGCCTCAGTTGGAGGTGCTGGGCATGTTCCCATGTCTAAGGCTCTTTACAGTGCTTCCAATGCCAGAACAGTATACAACCAATAACTCAAGGCAGAAAAGAAAAAGAAGTAGGAAGAAGCAGCTGGACAAAAATGAAAATCCATGCTTATGAAAATTGAGGAACTGCAGACCAAAAAAACACAAGCTTGAAAGTTGCACACAAGATTTGCTTAAGGCAGCTGACAGCTATGCGGAGAAAGCTGAGCAGACTCAGAATTTCACACTTACCACAAAGTCCAATGCCATGCAAAGATGTGCAAAGGACAAGTCCATAGAGATATCAAAACTGGAAAAAAAGCTGAATGCTAAACTAGATAAACTGAAAGAATGTTAACATTGTTCTTTATGTGCAACAAAAGCCATGAGTAGTAGGGGTAGTGAAAATGTGTAGTCTTTTTGTGGAAATTTCTATTTGTAGTTTTGTTCATTAAAACCACTATACATAACTTCACAGGAAATGTGCAGCAGTCAAGAATTTTTGTGACATTCACAAACCATGAATAGTCTAGATATAGCTGAAAGGTATAGCAGTAACAAAGTGTGTAATTCAAAATTTTCAAGTGTTGTAGAACTCCAAACTGAGTAGAATGCTACACAAAATGTGTAACATAACCAGGTCTGCATTTAGTTGTTTTAGCCTTCAACACTTGGATTTCTTCACTGCTTTCAACTGATCCCTGTGACATGAATTATTGGAAGCAGCTGTCAAACTATTAAAAGATAAATCACAAAGTTTGTGTTTTTGAAACTGATGGCCATCCACTTTGTGCATGTGCCAGTTTCAGTCCTTGCAACTTCTTAACGTAGTCTTGGAAAAGTTCTGGAAATATTTTTTTACACAGATCTGTGGGAACCCTGTATTTGAATCTGACATCCAAGGCAAATGGTATGGCAATAGAAATTGAGCATTCCTCCCAATAACCCATGTTCAAATTTCAAATTCAAAAGTAATTTAATTTCCTCCTTGTTAAAAATATGTGTGTTTTGCTTAAATCAATTAATTTTTAGTGAAATGACTACACACATACTTGAGAATGTATTTCCACACACACACACAGTCTTATATAGGATAGCATTAAATAGTTTTAATGTCATAAATGATTTATTTATGGTACTAAGTTACTTTATCTCTGACTTACCTGCTCCAGAAGACACATAATTTGTCATAAGTTATTTACATTTTTTTTAATAATTTCATCCCAAGCAAAGCAATAAAAGCCCCTAGGTTGCAAGGGGTTACTGAGACTGAAATTCAAGGATAAATTAGATAACAATTGACATTGCATTTAAATTTTTGTAATTGACATTGCATTTAAATTTTTGTAATTGACAGGAAAGTAGGAAACCAAAATAATTCCATTAGCAAGAAGTGCCAGAGAAAAATTATTAACATAGAAATTATGGTTACAACTAGTAATTTCAACAGTGAAATTATGAAACATAGTTGCCAATCTGGTATTGTGTTATCAGTGTAAATACAGAGTCAGGAACTGCTGACCTCAAAAAAGGTCATTGATGAAAATAAGGAATCCTGAGAGTTCAACAATAGATCCCTGGTGGAAATCCACATTAATCCAGAATGATCTAGAGGAGTGGCCATTCAAGATAACATTTATCTGATAAGAAAGATTGAATCAAATCAAAGATATGGCCAGAAACACCATGACCCTTCAAATTGTGAAGAAGACCACATGCCAGTTCCTGTCAAATGTCTTTGAAATATCTAAAGCTTGACAGACTCTTTCAGCAATAACCATCAACACATTGGCAGTTGACTTAAAGTGAAAGCCATATTGTTTGTCTGAAATCAGACCCAATGAGGTGAGATGCTTAACCAATTTGAAATTGATTAGTGCTTCTAGTACTTACCCAAGGAGAGATAAAAGACTAATAATAGGTCAATAGTTTGAAGGATCAGAGGGTTCACCACAGTTCTTAAAAAGAAGAATTACAGAAGATGATTTCCAACAATCTGGAAAGCAAGAAGCAGCAAGGCATATATTATAGAACATGGAAAAAACATGGTCCAGTCCAGGAGCACATTTCTTAAGGACAATTGCAGGGAAATTTTTAGGTTTCAATGTTTACAGGGACTCCTATCCATGTGAAACATGGCACTACAAAAATCTTGGTATGATGCAAGTGTTGATCAAGGCAGCCTCTCTTAGCACTGCCGAAGAGCTTCTTGCTATCAGTTGGGATGCAGCAACCAGAAAACTGTCAGTCTGGTTCCCTCAAAATGAAGATTTGCAACCACATTTTAAACAGGAATGAATGTCTATTCTTATTCAGTAGATGTGAAAGGAGTGTGGACTAAGTGACGGATGAACCTACCTAATCCTATTAGCCTGTTCGCAGCACAGGAGACTGGGCGCTTTTATTGGCATGCCATCTCTAGGAAGGTAGCTGAAGAAGGCAAAGACCCCTTCCAGGCCAAGGGGAATTTAATAAGATTTATATGAGGGTAATCTGGGGGTTGAATATTAGGGAATTTAACATTGTAGTTGTTCATGTGAATTTTGAATCCACACTTTTAGTTAAGATTAAAGTTAGGTAACTGTGGATGCATAAATAAGTTTTAACTTAGTATAAATTCACTTAACTCCTAAGTTAAAATGAGGGCAAGTAAACTACATTACCACAAGCAACATTTTTTTATTTATTTTTTTATTTAAAAAATAAAATAAAATCAGAGAAACTCACATATGCATATACCAGATACCCTTCTATTTAGTCAAAAGGAATTATTTATCCAAAAGTTGTGGCTTTACCTCTTTCACACCCTGGGTAGGTGGGTTATGAGGGGGATATTCTTGTTTGTAGAATGTTCAAAGTGAATAAGAACTTTTTTTCTTCTTTTTTTTTTTTTTTTCCTATCTATTCCTAATATAGCCAAATAGCCTTAGTTTTGGCTATATTAGGAATGGATAGGGGGAAAAATGGTTCCAATATCCCCAAATCCAATGTGACTGTATATTCATGATGCCGTTATTTAAATTAATTCATTTATTTACTTTTTTAAAATTATTAGCAGCATTCATGACCTTTTCATTACCTCTCTATAAATTGAAATAAATGCTTGTTTTGAGTCTGTCTATATTTCCGAGATGAGGTATTATGTACAGTATTTACATTAGTCGGACTATTGTCCTCATCTTTGTCGCCATATTTGTGACAAATTTGGCGACAAAAATGAGGACAATAGTCCGACTAATGTAAATACAATGCTTGTTTTGATTTTAATTTAAGACAAAAATTTTGCTTCTTGGCAAATGTAGATTAATTTAAAAAAAAAAATAAAATAAAGAACTGGATCCTTTTATTGTTATTGACATGGAAGTTCATCTTCTCAAACCATTCCTCCATTGTACTAAAAAAAACAATGATGCTTAATGTTTACTTACTAAGTTTTATTTTTCAAAATCTTTTTGTTCCAGACTTAATATTTTTGCATTGTTTTATTAATATAGATATATTTATAAACTATTGATTAAATATGATTTCTATACAAATTATATTGCTGCTAGGTCAGTCTGCAGTGGTGATGGAAGTGGACCATGACAACCAGGAGGTGTATTCAGAAACTATACAAATCCAACAAATGCCAATGCTGTCCTCCATGCTCGAACCAACCGAAGAGGAAGTAGCTGCTAGACTCACCTCACCTATCATGACTACCTTCATTGATACAGATAAAATAGCATTTGAAAGGTAACCATACCAAAGATTATGTGCAATGTTGGCCCTTCTGGTTACATCTTCCCATCTTTTTTTTTTTTTTTTTTTTTTTTTTTTGTTAAATAGTAATGGGTAATGATTTCTGAAATTGTAAACTAAAGCTGAACCAAAATTGTAAAGTACAACTTTTTGGACTATATTTAGCACTTGCCAGCCTTTTTGATATGGTATCAGCTTGTAACAATTTAAAATGGAGTGCGTATTTATATGTGGAATGTCTATCTTTTGTCATGATAATAAAAAATTAAAATCTTTTGTCTTTACATTAAGAAAATTGATTTAACAATTATTGTTATCTTTTTCTTTTTATTTAATTTCAGAAATAAATTTAAAAATCCATTTTCACATTGTTTACTATTGAATTAAGAACAGTTGTTTAAAATGTTTGTTTTTTTTGTTTTTTTTTAGTTATCAAATATTTGAAAAAAAGTAGTCCTTTTTTCAAAAGTGGATTAAAAATTCTGTGAATATGAATTTATGGGAAAATGTTTTATAACTCTTTCTTAATTTTATAGTATGAGATAATCTTACTACTCTAAGAAAAATGTAGAAGTTTTTTTACACCTGTTAGTATTGAGACATCCACTGCCTTCAGTGAATAATAATTATTATTATTATTATTATCATCAGCACCGTCATCAATAACAATAATCCAAATGAGCAATATATTAAATATGTTAACATGTCTCTAAATAGCTAATAATTTTTTTATTTTTATTTATTTTCCAGAAATAAATCAGGGATATGGGGCTGGAGAAGTGACCGTTCTGAGATTGTAAATGGATATGAAAGTAAGGTAAGAATATAATTAGTAACTCCTTGGAACAAATTTAGTAGAATCCCCACCTCTCTCTCCCTCTGCCAAAAATTTTTTTTTTCTCTCTAAATAGTGTGGACCAGATTGGTCAAACTGAAAGTGATTTCAATTTATTTAAGTGAAATAAATTGAAATTTCACATTGTGGAATTTGGATTTAAGATGGGAAGCCATTTCCAGAGAAAATATATATTAAAGTTTTGAATGAATTGTAGAAACTTAGTTTTTATATAGACCTGAAAAGCTTGATCCACATTGGAGCAATGTTTATCAATGCCAGTATTAAGCAACTCACTTTACTGAATTGGTAAGCATGTCCTTTTCACTCCTTTATTACTATTTATTAAGTATTTTAGATGTGGATATTAGCATAATTACCTTTTCTTTTCTCTTTGGATGTGTGCATTTTTTTAATAACTCAATTTCCATCTCTCTCCCCCATCCCGCTCTCCCAATGGGTGGTGGAGTAAACAGTAATGGTTTCAGGTTGTCTAATGATGACACTTGTCCTACTACCACATATTTGTGGCTCTTCCTTTATGGCCATAAGGTACTGGGCTTGGTGGTTCTCAACATCCTATAATGATACAAAATGATATTCACCTTTCTTTTAAATATAATAGATGGGAAGTCTCTTAGCCAAATGCTTGTTGGGAGGTTTAGACAATTGATATTTTTAGTGAATAATAATAATAAACTGCTTTGACATGTGAATATTATTGATGATCCATTGTTAATTGCTACATTTGGAATTTGCTTCATTTTTTTCCACCATTGAATTGGATTCAATAAAGCATTAATTCTATGAGCCTTAGAGCAAGGAAACAAATCAACTCTTAGGATCAAGTAAAACAAATAATTTTCTGTATTAAAATTGATCCCAAAAAGTATTATTCTACTTTCTCCTAGTTTATCCACTTTTTTCCCGCACAGATGTCCTGGACATAAACTAAATTCTGAAACATTAGAATCTGTGTTAAATTCTAAGACTGCTTTATTCTTACTGAAAAGCTTTTAACAGCAAAAATCTTAGCTAAGTCCAAAAATAAATATGTAAAAATAAAAAAATGTAAAATGACTAGACAATAAAACAATAGAATGTTACTGTGCATAATTATCTTTGTGGTAGAACTTTTAATCAGAGCTTCCATTCTTTAAGAACATGTTCAAAACCTATTCAAATTGTTTTTGTTTTTTTGATTGATTTATAATTATTGATTCATAATATAAAAATCACATTTAAAGTATTAACAGCAAATAACTAGGATCTCAATAATAAATATCTGAATAAAGTCAAACATTTTGACCAAAATTTTACAAAACAGTAACTGAATCTTTGTTTTTTTATATTTTGTTACAAATTTGTAGACATTAATTCAAAATTTAAATAAAACAACTTATCCCAAGTTGAAATACTGCTCAAATTTAAAATTACTAATTTCTTAATCTTCAAATCTTTTCTCTAAATCTCCATTGTAATACAACATTGTGAGTTGCTTGGTGTTCTCAGGGGTAAGACTTTCACATTGCTTATCGAGTAAATTTTTGAGAAAAATGAACATTCAGCATCTATGCTGGTAACAGGCATCCATATGACCTTATTGGCAATCTGTTCTTATTTGCATTCCAAGATGATGGAATATTAAAAGGATTTGGTAAATCATCTTGGTAATTCACATACATTTGGAATTCTTCAAGAAGATCAGTAGAAGGACATTGCAAGTCCTTGATGGCTACAAAACTGTCTTTAGTTTCTTTTAAGTTTGTCAAAGCTGTAATTAAACGAATGCAGTCTTCATTTATAAAATTCTGATTTAGGTGCAAATTATGGTAAGATGCTTGATGTAGTCAACCATCATCTACTAATTCTAGAATCCTATCTACTGCAAGACCATGGCTCTTTTCTTGCTTATGAGTGATATTTGGCTACATTAAACCAGGAATTTTATCTGGTTGACACTGGTACAGGGAGTAGTTTCACTTGTTCCTTAGGCAAGGAACCTTCAAACCATTTTAAGTATCACTTTTTCCAACTAGGCTGACTTGATGAAATTCTTGAGCTGGGTAACATTATCAAATGCTAGCCAGTAAGAAAAATATTCCATCAACAAGATTTAAAATATGTGCTAAGCACAACACATGGCAACTGTTAGCAAAAACATTTGACAACACTTCCTTATGGTTTTTTTTGCATTAGGCAGCAGAATCTGTTACAAAGGCAATAATATCCTTAAATGCAATATCCACATTAGTTACAGCTGATGTTTGATGATTGCATTCTCGCAAGATTACAACATCAATGAGAAATGACTCCCCATGAATGCTTGCAATTACATTCAAAATGCTTTGGTCAGGAGAGTTGTTTCGTCTGTTATGATGCTGGCTGATTGCTGCCCTGAAAGCCAAGCTTGCTAATCAAAGTGACAAGCAAACAATTTTGGTAGATGAAGTTGCCTAACATAATTGACACTTGGAATATCACCACCACCTTTACAATGTTTTAATATGAATGACCTTATTTTGTCAATTTTGTGTAGGGGGAATGTCAAAGTGCACATTTTCAAAAAATCAAGGACAAAATCGTCTCGAACCTCTTTGCTCTTCAACAAAGTTGTGATTGTCTTCTGTTTCAGTTGAGTTGGGTTTTTGATTTGATGTGATCTTTGATTGTGTCAACCCTAAAAATGTCAACTTTAATTTGCAAAGTAACATTTTCTTCTGCATAAGTCATCAGGAAATTGCTCTAAATTTTAAATACAGGTGGGTTTTTTTTTTTTGGTTTCTTTTCTTTTTAGAGGAGCAGGCCAAACTTTAGAGGTTGATTCACTATATTGACTTGATTCAGTCACCTTGGCTAATTTTAATTTGTTGCTTATTCATGCAACTGGTTTAGATTACAAATTATAAGTAAAATATGAAAAAAATAACCACTGATAGTTAATGTTATTAAAGGATTTTTTTTTTTTTTTTTTTTTTTTTTTTTTTGCTCAATTTAAATTTGTTTACAATAGTAAAGCACTGAAGATGATGCAATTAATTACCCGGGAGAATTGCTGTATGATTGTAAGCTTAGACAAGCCAGTTGTTTCATAGAATGATGTTTTTGGGGAATTGTTTTTTATTTCTAAATTGTATGGTAGGCACATGATAGCATTTAAAGAAAATGAATTTTTTAAACTTATTGGTTTGAGCTCTCTCTCTCTCTCTCTCCCCCCCCCCCAATGCCTGTCTTCCATTTCCACTTTAGCAATGGATCTCGGTGGCCATGACCAAGCTGTGACCTTTGGACTTTCATCTTGTTCGCAACATACAGTTTCTTAGAAAAGTTATAAAATATTTAAAAATAGACTAGCTAACATATTCTCAGGACATCGACGACCCACTTTTTTTAATGCAAACATTTGTTAATTATTTTGGGTGTTTTATAAGGAAAATAACTACAAAGATTTGTAAAAACAAATTTTAAGTAAATAACAGTTATTGTTAAAATGTTTTACAAAATTGGACACAGTTATTAAGTTTTGAAAAAAAAAAATTTTTTTAAAATTATTATCAAATAATTTATTTATTATTGAAAATTACATTAAAGACCAGATTCTGTTTAAGACTAACAATTCCGCGATCATGGAAAATTTATATATATGAAGAAATATAATCTTAAAGTGTGCTATATTTATGGGATAAAGTGCTCAATATCAGAGATAGAGCGTGTGTAAATATAAAAGTGGACATGGAAGTCAGCACTTGTCCACTTTTATATTTACACACGCTCTCTCTCTCTCTATCTATATATATATATATATATATATATATATATATGATGAAAATGTGGAAAAGACAAAGCAAAATCCGAATATGTGAGTTTACTGTTTTTATTTTGTTTTTGTTTTTGTTATTCTGTCGACGTCAGACGTTTCGGTCAAATAGACCTTCTTCGGGACATGGTTAATGGAGACATATTTATATTAGATTTAAGTTTGATGGAGAGACGATATATACAGGACTGGTCAGAAACAGAAAAACTGAAATTCTAAAGTCAAGTATTCTTTCTTAGAGTCGGATATGCTGGCGTCGCGTGGGCAGCAACTACGAAGACCTGCGCACAGGGAAAAGATTGTGTCCTAAGTGGAAGGTGAGGGGGACTATTTAAAACTATAGCTTATCGGTACGTTTGTCACGCATTAATCTTGCCACAGAGCTCGCGATCTGAAAGAAACCAGGTCTATTATTTACTGTATGTGAGGTGGCTATCATGCCAGCCTCCTAAATCTGTCTAAGGCTCTTATTGTGGATATATTTTAAGATCTTCACAGAGTCGAAATCAAAATTGTGATCAGATTTGGCTATGTGTATAACTAAAGCACTGCTTAGATTACCGAGGCGAATGTCACGTTTATGTTCGGAAATGCGAGATTTCAATGATCTACCTGTCTCGCCTACATAACTCAGGTTGCAGTCTCTGCAGGGCACCTGATAGACACAAGCATCGGATGTAATATGTTGTCTGCTGGTATTACTCAATATGTTACGTATAGATTTAGTGGGTAATGTAGTAGTTTTAATTTTTAGCGCGTTTAGATTGTTGGAGATGTGTTCGGTCAGAGGGTTATTCGGTAGAAAGATGCGGCCAATGGGATTATCAGGGGCAGCTGAGAGTGTGCCTCCTATGCACATCTCACTGTTACTTCCAGCATAACGACATCTACTATAAACAAAAGTTTGGCTTACCAATGGGTAGTCCTCTCTCTGGGTTCCTAGCATGCATATTTCTAGAATTTCTCGAGTCTGGACCTTTCAAATATATAATCCCTGATGATACACATTATTTCCGTTACATAGATGACATTTTATTCATTTACCCACAGAAACATGATCTAAACAAAATCACCGATAGATTGAATAGAGTAGAACCTACTATAAAATTTACCCACGAACTTGAATCGAATAATTCTCTACCTTTTCTAGACATACTACTCACCAGAAATAATAACAAACTAGAATTCAAAGTATATCGTAAACCCACATGCAAAAACGACTACTTACACTTTTACTCTCACAATGATACTAGGACTAAGAGAGGTGTTATTATCGGATTTTACTTGAGAGCTCTGCGAATCTGTTCAGCAAAATATTTAGATGACGAATTTGGTTATATCGAGGATACCTTCTCCAGCCTTTCGTATCCGAGACAACTAATACTCGGCGCTAAACATAAAGCCTTGAAAATCCACAGAGTTCGTCCATCAGTACATAACAACATACCGACTACTACTACTACATCAAAGGTGGAGAGAGGCACACTCTCAGCTGCCCCTGATAATCCCATTGGCCGCATCTTTCTACCGAATAACCCTCTGACCGAACACATCTCCAACAATCTAAACGCGCTAAAAATTAAAACTACTACATTACCCACTAAATCTATACGTAACATATTGAGTAATACCAGCAGACAACATATTACATCCGATGCTTGTGTCTATCAGGTGCCCTGCAGAGACTGCAACTTGAGTTATGTAGGCGAGACAGGTAGATCATTGAAATCTCGCATTTCCGAACATAAACGTGACATTCGCCTCAGTAATCTAAGCAGTGCTTTAGTTATACACATAGCCAAATCTGATCACAATTTTGATTTCGACTCTGTGAAGATCTTAAAATATATCCACAATAAGAGCCTTAGACAGATTTAGGAGGCTGGCATGATAGCCACCTCACATACAGTAAATAATAGACCTGGTTTCTTTCAGATCGCGAGCTCTGTGGCAAGATTAATGCGTGACAAACGTACCGATAAGCTATAGTTTTAAATAGTCCCCCTCACCTTCCACTTAGGACACAATCTTTTCCCTGTGCGCAGGTCTTCGTAGTTGCCGCCCACGCGACGCCAGCATATCCGACTCTAAGAAAGAATACTTGACTTTAGAATTTCAGTTTTTCTGTTTCTGACCAGTCCTGTATATATCGTCTCTCCATCAAACTTAAATCTAATATAAATATGTCTCCATTAACCATGTCCCGAAGAAGGTCTATTTGACCGAAACGTCTGACGTCGACAGAATAACAAAAACAAAAACAAAATAAAAACAGTAAACTCATATATTCGGATTTTGCTTTGTCTTTTCCACATTTTCATCATACCGTCGGATCTATATCCACACATTTGCTTACATATATATATATATATATATATATATATAATCGCAAATTGAGTGCTGGTGTTAATAAAATAGTTCCATTATATAACAGATATTAAGTATATATATATACATATATATACATATATAATATTCTTCAACAGTAGCACCACTTGGAGTTTCATGCACAATACAATCTTTAACACACACACACACACACACACACACACACACACACACACACACACACACACACACACACACACACACACACACACACACACACACACACACAAAATTTGTACTCTTGCTAAATAACCCTGTTTTCTATTTATACCTTATTATGTTACTTACAATTTTTGAAAATATTTATGTTTAAGATTTAAATTTTATTGCCCACATCAGGGTATTCATCTCAGTTTTTTTTTTTTTTTTTTTTTTCCCTCAAGTTTTTTCTCATTTCATGGTTCTTTCATTCTTTCTCTTCCTCATTTGTAACTTATCCCAATGTCTTCCTCTTTTAAATTTTCTTTTCTGAACCTCATTGGTCATTTATTAATGTGAATTCTCTCTGTAATTACTGCTTCTCTTCTCCATTTCTTGTATTCACATGTATTATACAATTGTTGATATGCTTCCTGCTACTGCATACAAAAAATTCTAGATGATGCATTTGATTTGATGTCTTCATTTTGTTAGCCTTTTCAGTCTCTTGTTTATTACTAGATTCCCTTTGGTTTGGCCCATGAAGATTGGCAGGAACATTTTGATACGCTCTCTCTCTATCTATATATATATATATATATACACATACAATATTTGAATAGCAGCTTTATGCAGATAAATTGTTAATCCTGACAGAACAGAGGCTACCATAATTGGATAGTGTTTGTGAAACTGAAATTGTATAAATAACATTACTTATTGGTCATTTGAATTTAAAAACTTTGTAAAAACCTAAATTTAGCTTGTTTTGTAAGTATTGGAGATGTGTGTGAAGATAAACGAATAGTTACTTAGAAACATACTTGCAAAATTTCTTTCTTTTTGTCTCTTTTAAGGTATTCAGTGCCTCCAATGTTGAATTGGTTACAAAGACCAGAACTGAACACATGACTGAGGAGGATAAGGAACGCAGCAAAAAAATTAACAAAACTCCTCTGGAATCCTTTCTGGGAGTTGCTGAAGAAGAAAACAAAGCTCAGGGAGCAACAAATGGCGTAAATAGCTTTTTTTTACTTTTATTTTGTTTTGTTCTTTTCTACCTTTTATTTCTTTTGTAAATATGCACCTCCCTCCCCTAGTGAGGGATGTGGCCCACTTTATTCATATTTCTTCATGTCTTGGTTTTTCTTTTTGACTGACAAATCTTTTAGAATGGAAGTTATAAACAAACTCTGCTTTATTACTGGATCCATAGATTTATAAATGGCAGCAAAGAGGTATTTTTGTTTGCTAAACCATGATACTGCAATTATTTTAACTGAATTTAATCATAAGACTTCATTTGAAGGCACAAATTAATATTTTCCTTGATTAACCCCACTTCTTTTATATGCTCCTGTGAAAATATTTTGTCCATTGATTTGATTTTTTTTTTTTTTTTTTTTTTTTTTTTTTTTAATTTAATTTAAAATTTTAGCCCTTTTAAGTTTGGAAGCACTCAAATGCACCTGCAAGTTTCACACATTTACAATCCAGGAGTGCTTGAATGTGCCTGTAGTAGGGCATCACTTTATTTCAAATGCACAGCGTTAACACCTGTCACCTCATCAACTAAAGGTGCCATCAACCAAATGAATAAATGTTTGGGGACGAAATAGTGTTGTAAAAGTGGCATGCTGTGATTAGAAATTTTTAGATGTTTTTTTTTTTTTTTTGTCATGCTTGTTTTTACTCGGAGAACTATGCCAGACAGCGAAAGTGATCCAGAATTTGAGGAGGGTTCTTTCTGCAAAAACCACATTGGCAATGGAGATTAATTTTTTTATGAATCTGACATTAACATTACAAGTGATGATAATGGTTATTTGGATGACTCCAATGAGGATTATGACGAAGAGTGCAGGAAAGTTGAAAAAGACAAAAGTGACTGTGACAGTCACAACAGCTCTTGTGAAGATGTCAACATGTCAATGTCTGCATTGGAATGAGTCTACTGAAGAAGTAAAACTTCAAGATTTTATGGTGACAAATGGGCCAATATACAATTTACCACCTGGAAATGAACCATCAGATTATTTTGATATAATTTTTTTACAAAGTCGTAAATTTCCAAAACCATGTTAAATTTGGTATCATTTGAAAAAGAAATCAATTTCATATAAAATCAACTTGTAAGATTTGATTTTTAATGGCTTTTGAGATATTTTATTTAATTGCACTGACATCTTGCATTCAGATTTTTTAATAATTGAAATCTCTTAAGGGCTGATATTGTTACGTACTAAATACATTTATACTGCTGCCAGTTATCCATATTTATTCCAAACAAACTGTATATTGTTCTTTTTTTAAAAAAACTTGTTTAAAAAAATTAATAATCGCATAATGTTTCTCTCTCATTATTCAGCAAAAACGTCTGTTTTAATTATCATAGATGCTTAACTTTATTTACAGCCAGACATCCAAACCCTATCATACAACCCGTCCTCTATCAAGCCAGAGGAATATTTTGATGATGCATGTGATCTTGAGGAGCGAGACATTGGACGCCCAATTGAACAAAGCAGTAAAGCTCAGCGTTTCAAAGCCACACTGTGGTTGTGTGAGGATTATCCTCTGTCCTTACCTGAACAGGTCGTCCCCATCATTGACCTTATGGCAGCCAGTAATGCTCACTTTAAAAAATTGCGAGATTTTGTCACCCTGCAATTACCTGCTGGATTTCCAGTTAAAATTGGTAAGTTGTTTCTTGATTGTGTGCTAATCACTTTGTTAAACATTGACATTAATAGAGGCATTCCTTTATAAAAGAATGCCTCTAATATTTCTAAATATTGAAAATATACACTTTTCTGATGGTAATAAAGTGAGGGAACAGGGTTACATTTCATAAGAACAAACAGTAATTTGGGGAAAGGCAAAATTTAGAAAAAAATTGTAACCTCTAGACTTTCTGGCTATTTTGTAACTATTTTTTTATGGATGAAGGGGAATCTACTGTTATCTACTTGAAACTTTAAAATGGTTTGAGAATAGAAATAAAAATGTAATTTTTGATTTGTTGGTATTTTTGAGATGAATTATTATATGCCTTATTTGGACCAGCATGCTTGTTTTGTGGCTGTTGTACCCTACAGCTTTCTTCAGCTGTTATATATTTTTTTTTCTATTTTTCCTTTTTCTTCCATTAAACCAGAATGTATGAATTTTTAGCACTACTAGTTCCAGAGATTGAAGTCACAACTGCCAGGCAACTATATATTTTATCTAAGGTTTAATCCACTAGGCCAATAGTTTAATTTAGGAGCCTTAAAACTAATGCCTGTACTCAGGTGGTGGTATGAATGTCCTTTCTTTCTTAGTCTCCCAAATTTATTTACTTCAGTCATCTTATCATTTTTGTTCTCTCTATTAGTTTTGACTTCATTCTATAGTCTCTCTAGGCTACAGACTTTTGATGTTCCTCTACCATTAATTTTAGTGGGTGACTGGTGTATTCCTTGTATTTATTGCCACAACTGCATGGGATGGAATAAACACAATTTGTTTTCATCTAAGGGGAGTTTGGTTTAGGAGAGAGATCTCCAAAGGCTTGAATTGCTTTTAAATACTGCCTTGATGTTTTATGGCATGCAGATCATCTGAATCTGTTCAGGTGCACTTTTTTGTATGGGAGACAAACAGGCATGCTTTTTATTATCTTTGACCCTTCTTTCCCTGCTTGTCAAAGCTGATATGTTTCTAATGGCAGTCATCTCTTGTTGCTATGTGTC
>OZ038517.1:56928155-57100655 GCA_964036315.1 Acanthosepion esculentum | reverse complement strand
GACAGACGTTTTTGGTTATAATGTGGATTTTTTAAATATATATTATACTTTATTTTCCATATTTTTGCTATACATGTTTCTGGTCTTGCAACCGTCATCATGCAAAGAGTTGTTATTTCCACATTATTAAAAGGAATTAATTTTTCTTGGGCTTGTCAGAAATATTCTTCTGCTTAAAAGGTAATAAAAGAATTAGGATTGGTCAGAAAAAGGGCAAGAGAAGGAGTTCTTTGTTCTTATTTTTTTTTTTGTGTATGAATATTCCTTCTCCAAGAAAAAAGGTCAACAAAAATTTGGATTACTACTACACACAAAAGACAATGGTTAAACATTGGAAAACATAAGGAAAATTAATTCCTTTTAATATGTGGGAATAACCACTCTTTGCCTGATAAAGGTTGCAAGACTAGAAATGTGTGTAGCAAAAATATGGAGAAAAAAAAGTATAATATATATTTTTTTTTAAATCCACATTATGACCAAAAACATTTGCGGCTCCTCTCTTCTCATTTCATATATATATATATATATATATATATATATATATATATATATATATATTACAAATCTTTCAATAAGATATTCATATGACCTTTTGTCCAGTAACATATGGCCCTCTTAGGAATGTTATCAGGTTGAACTCCTGGTCTTAATTTTGGTAACAAAATGAACTAATAGTATTTTGTATATACATAGCAAGAAGTCTTCCTTTGAATTTAAAAAATTTCAGGAGACCATAAATTTTTCTCATATTGCCCTGGAGGCAACTGGGTAGGTTGGAGAAGATCTAGTGTTACTCAAACTTAACAAATTCAGCTTTGTTTATTTTGTGTTAGAATCTTCCTAGAGTCTTCTGAACTTGTTTTGTGACTTTCTAATTATTATTTTTAATCTGTTCTTTCCTTATTCTATTCAACACTTAATTAGTAAATTTTTTTGCTCCTTTAACATTTTTCTTTGTCCTTTTTTTGCCATTCATTCATTCAAACTCATTAAGTAGGTTACTCTCTGTTTCACTTGCCTTCAATAAGTACTGTGAATTCTCCAGGCCTTCTTTCCACATTATGTGCCCCTGGAATTTTAGTTGTCTCTTTCTGATTGTAAATATCAGTTTCTTGTAGATGCTGTTTTTTCTAAAACTTGTTACTTACAGTTGTCGTATATTGTACCTATTCTTATTTATTTTTCTTACTTCAATTTCATCAGTCATAATTTCTTTCAACTGCAATACTCATGAAAAGGATATAAATTAACAAGCATCTTTTGCAAGGGAGTTTCTTCCTTACTGTTGTGGCCAAGAGCAAATTTGGCTTTTAGCTAAAATAAAATGATTTTTTCCCCTCCTTTTTAAACAAAATATTCTTTTTGCCTGTGAAGAATTTTCATTTCTTTTTTTTTTTCTTTTTTCTTTTCACTGCTCAGGTGACAACAACCATGAACGGTTGACCCTTCGTTCTGATGATGAAGAACTCCTTCAATATGCAATTCAACAAAGTATGATTGATGCTGGGACAGAAAATGACCAGGTAATATCCCAGCTTGAAAGTCCTGACACTAGATCTGTAAGTGACCTATTTTGACTAATTCTTCCCAGTCTTTGTTATGGCATCTGGCAGTAATTACAATGCTTGGCTGGCCAATGTAGATCAGTATCTACCCCTGCCCTGCCCAGTCTTCGGTTTGTTTCATCACTGGTCTGCATGTGGACAATAGTTTCTTTTTCTTTCTTTTTTTTTTCTTTTTTTTTTTTATCATATTTCTTTATCAGTGTTTTCCTTATTGCCATTTTTTTTTGTATTTTTTACTGTTTAATATACTTGTTTGTTTTTCCCAATGTTCATTAAGTAAATGTAAGCAAATGACAATTTGAATTCTCAATGTAACCACAGGTTCTAATTTCAGCATTTATTATTCATCTTATTAATATTTAATTATTATTAAGATGTAGACAATGATCCTTGTTACTGTTTTCATAAGTCAAAAAATATGAACCTATTCACTGTAAACTTCTAAATATAATTCTCTTTGCACACTGGACTTTTTTTTTTTTTTCTGGTTATGGTGATTTGGTTGTGTAGCTTGGTCACAGGATTGAATATCATTATCTGTGGGTTTTCATTGTGTCAAAGATGGCAGTAGATTGCAATTCATATTTTCAGCATATCCAAATCCTAAAGTTCTGTTCCTGTCAACAAATTAGCTGAACATATTACTATTATTTCTCCATCATTATAACTTCAGTATTTGGATTCAAACCCAAGAAATGAATGCTTTAAAATTTCTACAAGGAATATTCCTCCTAAATACATGACTATAAACACCAGCTCTCTTGGTTTGAAATGATTGGTTACTTCTTGATCAGTACTTAACAGAACTTTTTGATTTATTAATTTTTTTCCTTGTGAATCAATTTGCAGAAATATGAAAATTTATCTGATGCAATAAAAAAAATTGCAAGGATAAGTTAATTGCTAATAGCAAGTGTCTGATACTTCTAAAATCTGTCAGTATAAACTAAAATGACTTTGATGCTCTCTCATTGAGGCACTAAAAATACAACTTAAAAATTGCATTCTCAATAAAAATGACAGTGGCAATTTTAACTGCTTATAACTTTCATTTCAGCAGTTAATTCTTTGCAACTTCTTCCTATGATTTATAACACAATAGATGAAAGTAATTGTTTTTGAACGTTTAATGAATTTGTAGTAAACTTAAACATTTTCATTAGATTTTAAATTTTTTGTTCAGCTGAAACAATTTCATTCTTTTACTGTGTGTATAAATATATTTGAAATCGACATAATTTTAGCTACTTGTCATAAAGAATGGGGTCAGGGGGAAGGTATTTGGGTATTTATGATGAAAACTATTTTCTTTATTATTTAATTGTTAATGTGCAGCTAATTTGAAAGTAAATTAGCAATTTTATGTGCATCATAAATTAAAAGAATTTCCAACTTTTATTGGACAGATGTTAAAATTATTAAACAAACTAATATCTCTCACTCACACACACACACACACACACACACACACACACACACACACACACAATTAAAATTTATCCAAGTAGAAATTAATTTTATTGAAAAGAAAAAATTGTTGAAATAAAATATTTTCATATCTTTGTACAATAAAAAGTTTTATATATTGATAATGAAGGAAAGTCTTTGAGTAAATTTCATGAAAATCTACATTAAAATTCTTCGAATGCTAGAGCAAGATCTTTTGAAAATGTTGTGACATTGTCATTTTGTATGCTGACTTTTTTGTGATATTACCTTTGGTTGACATCTGAAAATAGATTTCATGTGGAAAATTGTTAAGGTGATAATATAGAAATCAACATAACTGTTGATTGACTTACTCAAGGTTCAAAAATATAACAAATTGAAATATATGGAAAATTTAATGACATTTTCAAAGGTTGAATGTTTCTTATATGAAAGAAAACAGATATCAGTTTGTAAATAGGTACATTAGACTGCTTAACAGAAGACATTGATTTAGAAATATTTGAAGAATGCAATACTTTTAATGACCTGATTGTTAGTTTCATCAGCTTATGCTAAATAAGTTGTTGTTTTTCAAAATCCACTGAAGGTTTAAAACTGGCAGTTACTACGTGTGCTAGTGTTTATACATATAACTAAAATTCTTTTTGCATTTTCCAGTGACTGGTAAGTAGTAATTGAATTTGTACTGTTTTGTTTTTCACTTCAGAAGAAAATGATTTTATTCAGTTTTGCATTGACAAAAGAATGTTTACAGCTGAGGGTTTGATAAAACTGCAGTTATATAACTTTATTTTTCATTTCTAACAATATTTCAAATTAGCATTTGCTTATATAAATGTTTTTCCTTGTAATAAAATGTTTGTCTATTAATAGAAAGCAACTCACAAATGTCTATAGCCTTTGAAAAATAATAATAAAACCTGAACGAGCTATTAACCTTCACACAAGTTGAATAAAAACAAAATTGCTCGGTGTTGTTTTCATAAGAGAAATTCACTATTATTGAATTATTTATTTTGAGAATTAGAAGGGAAGTTTTTCATTTTCGGAATCTTAATTGTATCATCCAAAAATTTCTGTCCTGACTAGTGTCTCTTATTTTTCTCTTTTTTTTTTCTTATGACAGAAGTGAAATATTAAGTTGATATTTTAAAATGTTTAAATGGAGAATAAAAAATGGTGGGTGGGGGCAAGATGCTCACAATGTTTTGACTAAATTATCAATAACTATTTAAAAATAAAAGGACTAAAAAGATATTAGATATTTTCATTGTTTGTTTTTTTATTTATTTATTGAGGCAAGAATCTATTTCCCCTTTGTAGTTTTGTAGGAGACGACAAATGACAATATTCTTTATTTACTATTCCCAATAATTTTAGGGATATTTGTATTAAGATGTCTCTTTTTGCTCATGGTCTCATTTTTGTGTAGTCACACGTCTGTACAGTAGGGGAGGATACTGTATTTGTATTCCTTGCTCATATTTTTATGAAATAGTTTGCAACAGTTTCAAAATCAAGTACAAACCATTGTGTACAGTTAGAATTTTAGGGTTCTAAACTATTACTTCTGATTTCAGTGGTAATGATGTATTGTTGTAATCTCAGTGACCACCACCAAGCATTTGCCTGTATTCAGACAGAATGATGTTGCCTGTAGTCATGTATCACAAAATGTGGTCAGGTAAAAGGAACAGTTTATGAGCAACCACATTTCAGTTACTGACCATAAGGACAATCAGTAAATTTTGGTCTATGCCCTGCATTAGGATCATAAAATTTCAACCTAGCACCAAATATGTCTAAGAAGTCGGGAACAAGAGTGTCCTATCAGACTATGACCAAACGGCTTCACTGTCTTGACTGTTGTTTATGACACCCCTAACTCACTAACATTGCCCTTGTAGTGAGCTCAAGCCAGTGTCAGATAGAATTGCAACAGCAGCTGACAAACTTGTTTACTGATAAGTACAAAAACATTCTGTATCAAAATGATGGTCATCAACACTTATGAAGATGCAGATGTGAGTGTATTTCCTATAATGGTTGTCAGCATGATCTAAACTTCCTTGTCTTTGATGATAATGCAATTGCACATTGTTACCTCACAACTTTAAGAGGCTGGTATAGAGTAACCAACTGTGTCAGTGAATCATAACTGAATAGAACATTTGTAACACCAGTTAAAAACGATATGTTTATGCTCAGGATCCCCATCAAATGATCTCTGAGGACTTGAATGCCACAAAACAATATCCTATGACTTGTGAAGAGAATGAGGCAGAGATGTCGGGCATTGGTCAGTGCTCAATTGTGGAGACATACGTCTCTGATATTGTTTTTAAATTTTACCCTAAGTTATTAAAGCAGATTAAAGATTAGCTAATAAAGCTTGTAATCTAATCCCTTCTTTGTGTAGAAGATATATCTATATTACACATATTAAAAGTTAAAAATATGCAGCAAAATGATACACAATAATTCCACTGTTCCTTATTGTGAGTTCTATATTGTACTAAACAAAAAGATGTTGATGCCTGATGTTACATAATTGATTTTAAAATGGTTTTGAGTTGTAAATTAAAGTTAGTTATTTGGTCAGATATTTCAGGTCAGAAGTCTTGTGACCAATTTTTCTGATGTTTGTCAGATTTTCAGAAGTGGGTCAGGTCAAGAACTTTTCAGCACTCCCTGTATAGAAAGAAAAATGCATCTTTCATGAAAATTAATTGGAAACTTATGGAAATTGGACTTAAGAATTCATTTTTTTTAAATTATGATATTTTTTGAAAGCTCTCATAATGCTTTGGATGTGCATAACACATTATTTAAGCATATTTGTAGTACTGCTAACAACCCTCCCCCAAAAAAAACCCTCATGATGAGGCACGGTTTCTGGATTGAAAGTGCATTATCTAAACTGTAACACCCTAGTTATATCTTATCATCCCATCTACTTTGTCAGTTTATTTATCTTTGTGGCTGTCATGACCACTACTATAAGTGCAACCACATTTAGTGGTCCCGTCCTCAGGGTCTTAGAATAGCATTTTAACCATAGGGCTAACTCTGTGCTGTTCAATACTGATTCTGGTCCAAGCTGGCTGTTGGTTGCTGGCCACTTTGATCTACACCAACTCTGCTCACGTGTTCTTGATCTCAGAGCACTAGAAGATCAAATATTGTAGTAATCGAAGCACCGGTTCGAGCCATAAGAAATATCTTCACAAACCAATATAAAAACAAAAGAATCGTTGGACTAATCTTCAATTGGTTTATATAGTTCTTGGTACAACAAAACTTAACCCTTCCCTCATCAATTTCAATAGTGACACTGGGCCTTATCTAACATTCTGGTGGCGCTGGGTTTAAAGTTCTTCAGAGTCAGGAGATCTGGTGGCAGGTGATGTGGATTCCAGAGGCACTGTTGCAGGAATTCCTGGTGCAAGTCCTCAAACTCTCAAAGCTTATATGCACTTCGGTCCAAAACTGGTGTGGGGCCTACAGTTTCTGAGGATTTGGTGATTCCCCAATTTTCACATTAATCACCTTGTTTTCTTAAATTTTCAAGGAAGAGATAAAATCTTTCCTCAATTTGTTTTACCCGATTGCTCGATTCTTGATAGAGAGAAAATAAACTTTTGAGTGTACTGTGAGAAGCCAGCTAGCCCCTTTCCCACTAGGGAAAATGTCTCATGTGGTGTCACATTTGTCCATATAATTTTATGAACTATTGGTTAGAGTTAAAAATGTACATTACCTTAGCAAGATACTAACTGGTAATTTGATGATCATTGTCTTTGTTGTCATAAAACAAAATATACTAAGTGGAATTCACTTGTGTTTTTATTTATCTTTTACTGTGTTTGTAAATTTTAGGAATAAACAAATTGGAAACAGATTTTGTATAAGAATGAAATTGTTTAATGAAATTTTTTTTTTTCAGGAGTCTTCTTAATTACATTTGTACATGAAGTGCCAAAGTATTAGAAACCATTTCTTCATGTGTAGTTCTTTCTTTAGTTTGAAGAATAACAGTTGTGCATCACTGTGTCTTCAAGGGATTTGTTTAAGGCATTGTAATAGCTATATATCTATCCAGTCAAATTTCAGAGCTGCCAGTAAGAGTTTATTGGATGTGGCTGTAAGGAACTTAGGTCTGCAGCATATTTCTTGTATGCTTGCTAGAGTTTAATTCTGGTGAGTGAAGTCAGGGAGCAATGGTGTACCAGTTGAATGGAGAGATTACATTATTTTGCTGGAATAAATCCTCCTCACCAGGAAACATGGTTAGCATAAATTGGGACAAATGGTTTGTCGGTTTCACTTGTAGTCCATGTAACGGAATACATCCCCACTCCATTACAGAGCTACTACCACGCAATGCTGACAGGCTGGATCCGTGACATCTTTTGGTCTGCTCTACACTCAAATTGACTGTCTGTTCTCAAATTGGCTGTGGGTGCCAACAGTTTTTATGCATCACAGATGTTTGTCCAGAATTCACAGTATTCTTAGTATTGTTTTAGAAAAACTTTGATCATCTTTCTGGCTCTGACATTTCCCTGGCCAAATGGTGTTACCACCTGCGCATACCCATGGCTGTCAAAAGTTCTCTTTATTCATTATGTCATACATCATTGGATTATGGGGAGGGGGAATGGAAGGCAAACCCATCCTGCATACGACTGTCTCTAATTTTCTTTGGCACCTCAGTTTGGAAAATATACTTGCATTTATTTTTGGTGTTGATGAAAATTGCAAGTTATTTTTTTGTAATGAATGTAGAATTCTTTAGTGCTATAATAAAATTGAAGACAAGCATAAATATTAAGTCAGATGCTTTATTCCTCATGCTTTCATAATGTCAGCTCGTCAAAAAAGTGCATGAATTATAAGTGATGAGCCTAGAAAATGTCTTATATGAAGACGTTTTTTTTTTGTTGTTTTTTTTTTAAATTTTTTTTCCCTTGCTGCTTTAAAGGTCAAGTTTTAATCAGACTTTGCTTTACAAGGTTTACTTTACTTCATCAGAACTCTAAAGTAAAACAAAAGAACACTAAAGTTTTTTCAGATACAAGAATACCCCCCACCCCCACCACACGTTTTTTTTTTCTTTTTTTAAATCAATGGGGGCCAGATTTGCTTGAGTGTAACTCCTTTTACCAAGATATACCCTAAGCAATTTTACATTATTGCATTTATCTTCAAACAGAAAAAAAATGAAATGAATAAAAAATATATTTATTGGAATGGTGCTTCTTCATTTCCTCTTCTAACTGCAGTCTGAATTTGTTTATAAGCCTCTGTTATAGCCAATATTCCTTAAAAGTGGTATTATATCAAAAAGTCCCATCTAAAGACAAATGTTGATGTCACTTGTGCAATATCATCTAACAAAAGCCATCAAAAAATAATCATTTCTGCCTTTGATTGTAAGTTTTGATGACATGACTGGGTGGAGATGTAATATCAATGACTTGGAGCATACTAGTATACTAGAACCCATTGGCCTTGGCACTTGTAACTGAAGATCATTTGAAGTGGTTATTCTTCATCGCAAATGTTTTTCTTCCTTCCTTTGTACCTTTCAATAGGGAGATGAAGTTCCATTAAAAGTTATATCACTGTAATGTCTATTCCTTTCATATTTTTTTTTGTTTTAACTTTATCAGCAAGAAATTTGGGGTCTTCTTTGGCTAACTTATCTCACTTAGAAAAAAACTACTTCTCAGGGATCCACACACTGAACAGAACATAAAATGTAAATTTTATTAATCATGCAGGAAAGCTCTGGCACATAAAAAAGAAAAGAAAAAAAGGAGCAGATACAATCTTAAAAAAAGATGTTAGGTTTATTATCTTCCATGGCTTAAGAAAGAAAAAAAAGTGCAAAAGACAAGACATGTTTGTAAAAGTTGAAGAATTTTTTTTAGAAAATGTAATTTCATTTTAACCTCTGAAATAGGACCTAATCCCTAGAACTAGTAAACAATCATTAAAAGAAAAGCAAAAGGAAACTGATTACATTTTTAAAATTATCTAACTCCATTTCAATTTTTTTTATGGGCCCAATGCCTAAGTTAAGCTTAAACATATATCCAGCTCTTTTTTTTTTCTTGTACTCACTTTCATTTGTTAAAAGAAAATGTAAATAAATTTGACCCCCAAATCAAAAGAATTAGAAAATATTGCCAGCCACAAATGTATATGAAATGACTGACCATTAAAAAGAAAACTAGACACTTTTTAAAATTTTATTTTTTTATGGACAAATGTGAGTGTACCCTCTTTCTGATTTGCTTATGCCTAGAGTTGTATAGATACAGGGATATGAAACTAACTGGTTATTAAAGACTAGGCATTGCTCTAAAGAAATTTTTTTTTTTTAAATATGGATTTCTCTGGTATTTTATCCACTAAAATTTTCAACTTAGAGATTTTTTGTGAAAGACAAATTTAATCTTTATGTTCAGGCCATGAAATTCACAAGCATCCTTTTTTCTTTATATGGGTGGTAAAGAGATGTGTAAGGAGACAACTCTAAGCACAACAATTTTTTAAAATGCTACTATGAAATTGTCAGCTTTGTGAATGCTGAAAACAAGTGCTCATCATTGAAATATTGACATAATTTAAAGAGACATGGAATAAAAACTAATCATCACATGACAATTTAATTTTAAAGAAAAGATTAAATTCTGTTTGCATATAAATTTTCTCAAAATAGCCTTTGAAATAAACAAAATATCAGCAGTTGAAATTAAAGGAAACTTCATTATTTTGACACATTTTTGCAGTTTCGGATACCTACTTAAACAGAAAACAGAATTTCACTGTAATTATAAATTTATTACTGGGTACAATTGGCTTACAACCAAATTAATACAGATTTGAGTTTTGTCACTTTTAGAAGGCAACATCAACACAAGTTTAAAATGTTTGAATTTGAAATAATAATTTTTTTCCTCCCTTCAGCCACCAGTGCCTTATCCTTTTTCTTGACATCGTTTTCATAAAAATTTCCTACTTTTTATAGTTTTCCCTTTATTCTTTACTTGATTTAAAAAGAAAAAATCTTAAAATCATGCAAAATATGTCAGCTTTGACATTGCTAATTTTTGCATTTATATTGCTTCTTCAAAATCTCAAAATTTTAGATTGCCTTCAGGTTTTTACTTGAATCAATCAACAATTGGAATGTTTACATAACTAAGGGTAACTATCCATGTGTATTTTTACATAACTGAGAGTATCCACCTGTATGTATTTTGTACTGATATTGTTGGTAAAGTTTTTTTTTTTTTTTTTTTTTTTAGGAAAAGTTTCAGAAGGTTATAGATTCAAGTTGAGTTCTGGCCTATCTTTCAAACCATAAATTATAAAAATCTTAACTATTACTGACTTGTAACTTTTTAAAAAAATATTATTTACAAAATGGCTGCATTCTGTTTTCATACTTCTGATATTTTTAAAGTCTTCTCACATTACAATGTTTTTTTTTCCTCTTTGAGAACAAAATGGTAAATAGAATACTAAGAATTTGTCTTTGATTTCATGATTATTTGGTTTTTATTTTTATAAATGTTGGCTGAAGAAAGAAGTCTTTTGAAATATTATTTTGAGAAACACTACTAACAAATTCTGATAGGCCTCTTGAGAATAAAACATTTCTTCTCATAAAAAAAAATCCAATCTGGATTATGACCAAATATGCTTTCAGAAATTTGTTCTCACTTAATTTTAAGTTACACAATCCTGTCAATCAATGTCCACTGTTTTTAACATTAGACAAAGAGATTAGTACTTTTCTGTTTATTATTTTGGTTTTACAATCTCAGAAAGACAAAAAAAAATATCCTTTATTTTACTTAGAAAAAAAAAAAAAAAAAAAATGAAAATGCAAAATTAGTTTTTACTAAGTCTAGGTTAAAAAGGCTTAACTTCTTAATTTTAAAATTTCCTACTTTTAATAAAGCAGAATATAAAATTTCAAGTAATATGTGTGAGTTCTTGGACCAATCTTTTTCATAAGAGTTTAGCACATAACCGAGTCTAATCGCTTTTTATGTTACTTGTCTCTCTCTTCCACTGAACATGAGTCTATGGCTTTGCCCACTATCTGGCCTGGGTATTGAACTCAGGATTGCCGAGAAACTGGATAGGTTTTGACCAACCCTTCAATCAAGATGGAACCATTTCTAGATTGAATGTCATCAAAAGTAGATACAAATGGAATTCAACATGATCTAGACAATTTGTACAAGCAGGACTTTTGCCAGTTACAGTCGTTGAAAGATCACTGTATAAGCTGTAACAATATATGCTATCTATGAAAGTGCTTATCAGCAGACACCAATTAAGTACCTCTATGGAAATAATATTAAACTAAGGTATCAAATTTGCAACCACCATCAAGTGAGTCCCATACTCAAATGTCATGGCTCCAATTAAGGAGGCCATTTTGAGAATCCTTAAAGTTCAAATTGAGACTGCATAAGTTTCCAAATTAAACATCAGAAAAAATTTGTCATATCAAAATTTGTGTACTGTAAACAAGGGCAGCATAACAGTGATGATTAACAAGTTAGAAGATTAAAATAATTGATAACTACAGCAAGGTTAAAAAAATTCACAAACCACTGAAATAATTTGTTGTCAAAGCTTGTTGAGCAGATTCCTCATCATATATATAACAATCAGTTCACAGGTGTAAAGAACTCTGCCTATTTTGTAGAGACCATCAGAGATGCTTCCATTCATGCCAACTGGATTGGATGTTGTGGGCCAATTCATCAAGAATTTGATTCCTCTCTATGAAAGTATTTAAGAGTTCTGATAAATGACCTGAAGAACAACTGCCACTAATAACTTGCATAGAATACAGGTTGAAAACATCCACATCATAAAACAATATGAATGAGACCATACCCGAACAATGCCCACCATCTATAGTGTCGAAGAAAAATGGATTGTCTGCTGTGTACAATATTAAACCAAACTTGTAAATGGCAACCCAGACACGCACCAACAGATTATCAAAAAAAACCTGCAAACATAACATCAACTTCCACAAGCTGGGACAGAAAGATAACAATAAAAAAATATGCATTGGTCTGTCTACTATACAAAAGGGGTACATTAGAAAAAATTCAGGTGATCTGCTGGTCCATATAACATCAGTATTCAGAAGCTTTTCAAAATCTCTCTCCTGTACCTATGCTCTCTAAGAAGAGTGTTTTCTATCTCCTGCAGTTGTCATGGAATAAAAGAACTAGACCCACTGCTCATTAAAATTAAAACTGTTGTCTTGAGAGAGACTGAAATCAATTATGGCTGCTCATGTATGGAGGTAAAAGTGGTGGTCATCATCTGTGGAAAATTAGAGGATAAAATGACTGAAAGAAAGAATGGGTTCACATGATCCTCACTAAACCCAATATAAAGATAAACAAAATCTGGGAGCTTCTGATTAATATAGGAAGGACACTAAAAAAATTCCACCACTTGAATATAAACATTAAATTTAAAGCTCCAAAATTGAATTGTCCTAGTCACATGTAGCTTAATGGATTCTGGTTCCTAGCATTCATGAATTCAATCATTGGATTGTGTAGTGTAGAAGAAACTGATAAGCAACATATTTCCCAAGAATAGAAAAAAAATAAAATGATTGAATAAAGAGTTTGGTTCAATTTTTTTTTTTTTTATTATTATCTCAGTTGCAAAAATTTTAATTATTAAATAGTTTTATTTTTTTTAATCAAAAGTCTAGATTAAAAAAGCTTAATTTTTTAAAAAATTCTACTGAAATAAAGTAGAATATAAAATTTTAAATATACATGGGCATGTTGAAAAGTTCTCAGCCTAATCTATTCTCTAAAATGTGACCATGCATCAAATGTTTGTTGAAAGGTTCTATGGTAAGTTTACTAAATATGACAGACACCTGAAGAAGGCTGGAGAGTATCATGGTTGAAACATTGTGAGTATAAAAATCGAGATGAGTATACTAGTTTAACTAGAAAAGCATATAGTAGTAGTAGTAATTGCACACATACATAAATCCCCCTTGTAAGTTCATGTGCTATCATTTTGGTCAAAATAAAACTTTACTGTTAATTTTGCATTGGCCCATACAGGAAATATTTCTCAATTTGAAAAATTGGGAAGTATTTTTAGTTATTTTGAGATAATATTTTGGCAAACTTGTCATGAAAGAAAACTCACAATTGTAACTTTTGCGCATTTTATCAAAGATCTAATCATTGACACTCTATTTAAAACCATTAGTACATGTAGGTGAAGTTAATCTGTCTATTTGATGTACCAGCTCTTACGAGATTTATTTTTTTCTTCCTTTAAGCTTTCTACTTTGGTTACATATTCATTTATTTTTATTTTGTTGGTTTTGAAGCTGTAGAAATTAATTTGAAATGAGCTTCTTAGGCTCTAAATGTCTCTCACACAAGCACACACAATCTTAGGATTTATTTTATTCATTCTTTATATCTTTATATGTAAAAATTCAGAAAATGTTATGAAAATTTTTTTCTTTTTAAATTTGTAAATTCCAATAGAAAAACAAATCCATTCTGGTTAAATATTTCTCAAGAACTTTACAAACTTTTGTGAACATATTTTTCCTCTTCACTTTTTAATTTTGAATTGATAGAAAATTATCTTTTCCATTTGTGCCTTAAACTTTTTCTTTGTATGCATGTGCTTCTAAAAGCCTTAGAATAGAAATGTATGGATTCTTTTCTTTTTTTTTTTATCTGCCTGTCTATTTATAATCTCACGTTTCCGTTCAATGGAAATATTTTATTTAAAAATTGACTTATTCATCTAATAATTGAATTTTCTTTCTATCTTTTTTGTCTGGTTGATAAAATTATGTTGGTAGTTTCTTGTAATCATGATTGAAGACTTTACAAAACATGAAATACTTCAATGGTTGGACATGAATCACTTTTCTTGCAACATTATACTAAATAACGGCTCAATGTATTTGTTTATTAATATCAGAAACATTATTAAGTGATATTCAATATTTTGTTTCATTTACTATCTTTGATTAAGTTTAAAATATATGAGAAACAGCTTCCAGGATTACAAATGACCTTGTGTGTCTGGGGCAGGATAGCTTTTGGGATATTTTTTGTTTTGTCTGTCATTGTAAAACAGACATTTGTTAATATTTGGTTAAATAGTAAAAAGAGAAAAAAAAACAAAAAAAACTATCTTTTTGAAAAATTATATTTTTGTATTCTTTATAAACATGGCTTTTCAATTATTATGGTACGATAAGAGAACTTACAGTTGGCAGAAAGTGCTTTGATAACTGGATGTGGCTCACAAAAAGAATTTACACCAGCTATCTTTTATCTAAAGTAAGTTGAAGACTGGGTCAACCAAAACATGGAAGCTAACAAGATGGACTAAGAAAAGAAAATTGAATGTTAACATATTTCTTCTTAGGCAAAAATTGCTAATTGATATTTGATACTCAAATCATACATCTTGTATAGCACACACGCATTTTATATATATATATATATATATATATATATATAATGCCTGGCATTAATTTCACTGATTATTTTATGTAATACTTACACCTGATATGTGATTATTCAAATGGCTTGAACCAATCATTAAGCATCAAAGTTTGACTATGAAAGGTAAGCCAGATCACTAAATTATAAAATTTGAACTGAATTTTGATATTACCATAAATTGTGAAGATATTTATCCATCTGTATATAAAAATCTGTATATACTTGAATTATGAAGAAACATCCATTAATTTTTATGTTGCCTTGTAATAAAATACACTATCAAAATGCATTATTAAAAGTGGAAATGTTGCAGACACTTTGAACTGACATGATTAAAGTGTTCCTACCTTTTTTTTCTTTTTAAGAGATTGAAGACAACTGTATTGTTTGTAAATGAACGAAACCACTTGGTAGCAATTTTATTCTCTTGCTTAATCTGTATATGTTGCTTCTTATTTCAGGTGACATTCTGGGAAGCCCTGAACAAAAGCCGACCGTCCACAGGAAATGCCTCCATGGAAGAGGAACGCTTATTACAGAGGTAACGCGCTATTCATATAGAAAAATAATCAGTTATTGTCCAGGGTAGAATTGCTTGTATTGTAATTATTCTTTTCTTAACACATGCCTTCTTGTCAATTTTTCTTTGCCAGTTAGTACACAATTAATCCCTCTTTAATTGATAAACAAATTAACTTTTACTTTATAAAAGATCACTATTTATGTTAACTATAGAGTTTTGGCATTATCATTAAAATAAAAATAAAGACATTTTAAAAATCCTCTCATTTGAAGTTATAAAGAAAATTATCAGACCATGTCTTTGGTTAAGTTTGGCTTGTAAAATCTGCTTAGATTTGAATTTTTCTTAAGCAATATCAATTTGTTAGATTTCCAGAAAAGAGATACTGACATAATAAAAAGAAGATAATCTCTTTCTTCTTTTTTTTTCTGTTGTTTTTTGTTTTGAAACCAGTTTCACTACTGGAGGCTATTTGAGTCATTTAAGACAAACATTAGGGAAGGTTTTACTTTGTCTATGCAAAAACAAATCAACATCCAGCCATTTGCTATTCACAGAAAAATGATTGGTGTAATTACTAATCACAATCAGCAAGTTATTTTGATAATTTTATTTGTTTACAAACTTTCTTGATAAAGCATTTCAGTTTACATTTCCAATTTGTTTCTTAATAAATCATGTTTGTACTTACACACACAGATGCACAATCTTTTTAAAAACCTGGCACTGGAGAATTAGGCTATTTCTCATCTCTGCAATATTTCTAAAAAAAGAAAACTCAAATCTTGTTTATTCTGTGCTTACAAAATATTGACAAAAAAGATATTTGGCCTAAATGTGAAACAAATGACCTTCTGTCTTAAATTTAATTTTAACACTTTGACAGGGCCATTGCTGAGAGCATCCGGATATCCGGATCTGAACTGGATGTTGGGATGAATCGTCAAATAATCTCCGAGCCATTATCTTCGCCAACGTTGGAAAATGATGATGAACAGTTGCGGTTGGCAATGGAAATCTCACAGAAAGAGCAGCAGGAGGAGGAGCACAGACGTAAGGCCGAAGAAGATGAACTTGAGCGAATCCTAAAACTATCACTTACTGAAAAATAGTTGTCTTCAACTGCACACACACACATCTCCCCCTCCCCCATCTCTTTCTCTCTCTCTCTCTCTCTTACAAAGCAATCACTTGTCTCTAATTCATTTCTCTGATGCATTTGTTATTTCACAAATAATTTATTGTTCTTGAAAAGCAATAATACAAAAGCAAATTAAAGTTTTTTATTGTTATAAATAACAGGTCAGTTTTTTCTAATACATTTTTATAGAAGGATAGTCTAACAACATTGTCAGTGTAGGTACACATTAAGGTTTTTAGTTTTCTTGTAGGGAAGCAACTACAAAAAAAATATCAGTTTAATATGTTCGTTTAGTATGGGAATTACATGATGCTGAAAGTTCACTTTATGATAAAAACCACACTCACCATTTACCAATAAAGAAAAAATCATTTAAGGAAAACCTGCAACAACTGTCAAAGTAAGAAAGATCTTATGAAAAGTCTGTAAAGCTTTTTATTAGCCAAGTCTTGACAAAATTCAGCAAATTCATTCCCCATTGAAAATATAATCTTGTCCTGCATGTGAGAATTTTGTTCACTCCCGAAAGTGAACTCTTTCTCACTGAAGGCTTTTTTTCTCCTTGTAATGGTGATGAAGTAAGACATTTTTAAATTGCTAAAGATAAATCTAATGGAGAGGCTCATTTAGAAAAATATCTCAAAGGAAATGGAACTTAGACAATTCAGCTCTGAACCATATTTCAGGATGATTTAGTGTGAAGAGATATTCCAACTTTTGATAAGTTTATTCTTTCTATATGTAAGAAAATCTTCAGGTTCAGCTTTTCATATTCATTCTCCTCCCAATAGCCCTGCCCTCTTCTATGTCCTTTTGTAGTGTGATGATGATGGTATTTTTGTTGTCTCAACACTACCATCACTGCCGTTAGAAAATAACACCATACCATTATCTCCGTCATCATTATTGGCACTTGCTGATTAAAGCAATTTAGTGTGGAAAATTAGTAAATTACTTTCCCCCCCCCCCCCAAATCACACACATACACAAAAAGAAAGTTTGCTCTTATAATTATTAAGGGACAAGTGTCATGGCTTAGCTGGTTCAAATTTGAGTCCAGGAGCCAGCCTTTAGTCTTTCACTCTACCATCCCCAGTGCCATCAGTTGTGTACTTGTAAAATATTCAATATTAAAAACAAACACACACAGACTTGATTAATTGCACAAAGTGAAGTATTTTGATACTTGACTCCCTTTTATTATTATTGTCATTGATAATAATCTCCTACTCTGCTTCTGTGTTGGTGAAAGTTTTTTTTCGGAGGTATTCAGCAAGGTTATTTGGTGTTTCTTGAGTTAAAATGCAATCTAGTCTCATTAAATTTTGGTGAATAATTATTTTTATTTTTATTTTTTAAATAGGTGTTATATTTTGATATTTTAAAGCTTAAAGTGACCATAAAAATCCATTGAATTGAGAACTTCCATTTTATAAATTTATAATGAAAATCAAATGAACTCCAGTTTAAAAAAAGTTCATTGGAAGGTGATTAAAATGAAGTCTGTGAATAGTTTCACTTTTTAATGCTTGTTTGATTTACATTTGAAAAAGCTCTGAAGGTGAAATGGGGGTCTAAAATATATAAAGGAATAAGACTTTTCAAACATTTTGATATTTTAAAAAAGAAAAAGTCATAAATGGAGTAAAGTGTAGTAACTGTTCATTGATATAAAACTTTATCAATGAAAATAATAGATTTTGTCTTCTGAAAAGTCATACCTTTTGTTTTGCTCAAATGTTTTGATTGTTTGCTTGAGCACCATCTACACATCTTGGGGGTTTTGATATAAAATTTTATTCACATTCATATCCCTATCTCTCTTTGTTTTTGATGTACATAAAAATGTGGGTTAGTTTTCTTACTATTCAGTTAATAAACTGATTCCTTATCTGAGGCAATTTTAAAATGGATCTATTTGGTACCTGTAAATGTTATTGGTAAGTTTACACTAATGTCCTCATCTTTGCTGCTTCAATCTTCTACATGTTGTGATCATCATCATTTGGTTGAATGACACAGCCTGCTTGCACTTGTTCTATTATAAACAAAATAACATTTAATTTTTCTGTCACATGCAGAGGATTGGAAAATGCATTGGTCGAAATTTTGTCACTTTAAAACCAACAAAAATGGGGACATTTGTGTAATAAATGAATGCTTGCAATCTTCTAATGGGAGCTGATCACTACTATTCAATATTTTTCACTGAAAAAAGGACTAAAATTTGTGCTTGAGTTTTGTTAAAATTTGTCTCTTACATTGTTTATTTAACCAGATAAAGTAGAGAAAATGATATGTAGAGAAAGTTGTAAATGTCCATGCCATCTGAAACCTGTTGGGTTATGTTGCTTGAAGGAATTTTGTTTGAGTTTGGAATAAAATCTATTTTGTTAGTGTTTACTGTCAGAAAAATATCAGAATGTCTCCTTCATCAGAAATGAAATCTTTTATTTCTTAATGAAACTTGGATTCATAGAAAAAAAACCTACAAACATCTTGCTTTTTTTTTACAAAATGAACTTGCCTAAGAAAATTTAATTAAAAAAAAATCCAATATCTTTTATCCTCATAATCAATATTAGAATGTTAAATCCCTACTGCTTAAATGAGATTATAGAGAGAGAAACAATATCCTATTTTCTGTAATATTTTATTAGGTAGGGGATTAATTACCAGATAAAGTAGATAACATCTTTATTTTTTTTGTCCAAAATGAAAAAGAAATCTACAAGTTTCCAACCAGAGTAGAAATTTCTGATAAATAGCTTTATACTTCTAAAATTCACTACTTCTGGTCATTGGAAATAGCAATTTTTTTTTTTTTTTTTTTTTTTTTGATATGTTGGATTTGAATTTAAAAATAAAAAAAATGCAACATATCTATTATTATTTTGTTCAGGCCCTTAAGGAATAATTGTTATGACTTTTATAAACATTTTTTTAGCCTGTCATCTTCAATATTGATTGTCTGTACATTGTAACCAATGAATTTACCTAAAGTGGGTAGAGTTTTTAGACTTTCTAAGAAGGTTAATGTCATGTTGCTGCTATAAAGAACCTTAATGTTGAAAGAATGTCCTCCCCCACCCACTTTATATATTTGTAAAATCTTTGATCCAATCATGGCCTGTAAAATCTATTAAAACTTTGTAGTTATAATTTTTGTAGAATATGGAACTGTGGATTTCTAGGACTCAAATTTCATCATGATTACCTCCAGTCCCCAACACAACAGCAGACTGAAACTACTTAGTTGATATGTGTTTTGCCCCTGGAAGTTAAGTTACAGCCTGTTGCCATAGTTACCTCAAGATACCACCACCCACACATGAACAGCCATTACTAGTGCACATCCCAGATCTTCAGTCATGTCCATGCAAGTGAATAAAAAAAAAAACAAAAAAAAAACAAACATCTCACCATCATCCCACTCTTCCTTCCTTCCGTGTTTATGTACTAAAAAATGACAACACAACAGTGTTTAGTTCTCAGTGGAAGGCCCCTTGTGATGAAGATTAAAACAAAACAAAAATAGAAAAAAAAATTTTTTTTAAAAATGAAACAAAAACCTCCAGTCATATTTTATGAAACTTGGTGGTCTTTCTTTTTTTTTTTTTTTCTTTCTTTTTTTAACCCTGATTCATCTGTTCACAACACACGTTAAAACCAAACAAAAAAAAAATCACATATTCATATTTTTAGTTTGAGCTTTTTTATTCTTGCATTGTTTAAATTTTTTTAATTTACTTATATTCTATTGCTGGTGGCAAAAATTTTTTTTAAGTGGTTCAATTGTCTAAAGATTTCTCAAGAGAGATAACTCAATATTCTATTGAGGTTATACGAGTTCACTTGCTGTTTGTAATTTTTCTTTAAAAGGCAGAAATAGACATGCAAAAATTGTCCATGATTTTCAGGCTTGCTTTTTTTTCTTTTCTTTTTTTTTTCTTTTTTTTACAACGGGAGATAATTTAAGTAATTAAGGTTTGAACTAGTCATGAACACCAATATTGTACTTTTGAAAATTCATCAGAAAAATAAATTGATAATTTTACATAATTCAGGTTTTATTTTTATGTGAATTCATTTGATATTCATAAATGTTTAATAAATTAACAACTGATGAAATTTGAACTCCTGCCAAAAATCTGATGCAAAATTTTTTTTTTTTTTTTTTTTTTTTCTAAATAAGTTTCCTTAACTTTTTTAAACTACTTCCGGAACTGAGCAACAAACATTTTGTTGCATCATTTTATTTATTTTATCTTTTTATACAGGTTTTAATAAAATTTCTGGAAAGTAAACCAAAATAACATCTTTTTCTATGTAACCTACCTTCCCCACTTTTTTTCCTTTTAGGTCTGAAAAACTGGTCACCAACAGAATTTATCAATAGTAAAATCTTGATAAGTGGGTCATTAATGAATAAACATATTGAAAAATAATTACATTCAGGAAATAAAAACATTCCTATTGTAATTTAGCACTTTCTGGGAAATATTGAAACATTAAATTACTAATTTTTAATCTATTTATCACTCCTCCATAGATTGTTCTATCTAATCTGAATTTATCATGTAGAAAACTTTTTCATTGGAGGATTCATCATCAGTCTTACAATCAGGTCTGGAACTACTTAGCATTTGTCTCTCTCTCTCTCAAATATAATGCTTCAAATACTTTTATCCAGACATACTTTTTATGAATATTCCATGAATGAGTCACCAACAGAAACAAATGAAAAAATGTATTTTGATTATTTAAAATATTGATATTTGCATTGGAAACTCCTCTCTTCAATTGATGGCTTAGATTATCAAGTCTCTATTTTGTTTCTAAGTTAATAATAAATGAACTGGCCTCTGCATTTAGAAGATTAGTCATGTGCCATTTAAAAACACACACAAATTTGGGAAGCATGTAAGATTGCAAAATACAAAGCACTTAAATAAGTGACCCATTTAGGATTTAAATTATAAACAAAAATCTTGTCATCAAAGGCCTGTCCACAGCTTAGGAAAAGGGGATTATGAAAGACTTTGTGTCTTATAAACTAACAAAGATGTATATGCAGTCAAATAATAAACAAAAAATCCTTACTCCCCCCCCACTCTTTTTTATTTTTTTTTATTTTTATACAACTGTTTCTTCTCCATTTTAGTCTCATTTTGAAAAGATTTTGGTCAGTGTTCAATCACCATATTGCAGAAGCCTCTGTTATATTTTTATTTAACAATTTTCAACACTAAAAGATATATATTAAGCTGATAGGCAAAAATCCAAGTTAACATTGAAAAATAAACAAAAAGTGACTTTAATGTTTACAGTAAGTGTTCTGTTTTTAGAGATTTTTTGATTGGAAAGTAGAAAATTGTTGACTGTTTGTGTCATCTTTAATGGTTTCTGCAGTGTGAAAATGAAAACAGGAAGAGGTTTCTCAATATGGTGTCATTTGAGCATTAAACAAATTTTTAATTTGTTTCAATGATTGAAATTACGTTTCCTTTTCTTTTTTTTTTTTCTAATTTATAAAGGATATTTTATTAATAAAGATGTTTTTTAAACAATTGAACTTTTTTTTCTCTTTTGATAAAGATCTTTTTTTCTTTCTCATGCAAAAAAAAATATATACCATGTCCCCTATTTTTCATTTGTTGTATTATTTTCCTCCAAAACAAAGACAAAAATTGTTGCCACCCCCTTCCCTGACATAAAAAAAAAAATAATTTATAATTTTTTTTTGTTTGTTTTTTTTTTGTACCATGATTTTGTGTATTTTTGCAAATTAAGTTGCTTTTCACAATTGCTATTCCTTTTTAGAGTTTTATTAACACGGGTGGATGGAGTACCTGCATGTAATTAGTGCCAGAAATATGAACTTGTACCAGACTTTGCTTAAAGTAATTCAACAAATGACTTTGCCCTTTGGTAGACCTGTGTTTCATAGACAATTTTATTTGCTACTGTTTTGTTCAAATGAGTTTGATTGAGTTAAATAATTCAGATTCATTGGCATCTTTTGCAAAGTTGTTTGTTGTACATAAATGGTTTTTGCACTGAATAAAAACATTCTGAATGTTGAGGGTAGAGGAAGAAATATAAGGACTGTTAACCCTTTAGTATTCAACACACTCAAACCCACCCCGTAAATATTGGCTGTCAAAGTCTCACTGTTTGTGTGACTTCTTGCATTATTTGCAATGATGTCATCAGGTATTATGGCCAAGTATACATGGGGCGGGTTATGATGGGTTGAACATTGAGAGCTGATATTTACATGGCAAGTTTAATGCTAAAGAGTTAAACAAGGTCTAGCACAGACCCTTACAAGTAATTATCCACCCCAAAGTTTAATGATTACTGAGGAGTGAATATATACAAACCCATATGAATGCCAGACTCACCCACATCATTTCTCTGTCTCAAGTTGTCCAGGAAGATGAGTGCCCCCAACCCCTGCATTTTTTAGGTAAGAAAATATTTGAAGCCTTAATGGATTATCTGGAACATAGTAATTTTTTCCTTTATCAGAATTGTTTAGCAAATAACTTTTGATTGTGCATCCAATTTTCTTTTAGAGTTTGAACTCTCAAAATAGAAAGTACTGTCCGCCTCGTCACAATGAGCAAAAAGAATCTAAGGAAAGTCAAGATGTGCGCGTACAATGGTAGATTAGTAGTTCTTTGAATTTGCAGTCTACCTAATGTCAAGAAATGTTTTCATATGCATCTGGGAGTTGGATGCTAGGGATATTGGGCAGGGGTCAGTTTAGAAAAAAGAAAGGAATTACTGTGTTTATGTTGAACTGGTAATTTTGAAGTGGCAAAAACAAGGATTTTCTGAGCTTCATGTAGTTTGAATTTTTTTTTTTTTTTTTTTGTGCCACTATAAATTTGAAAAATTCATCCCTATTTTTTAATAAAAATTTTAGCTATTACACACACACACACGGGATGTTCAAAAAGTAAGATATATGTCAGCATAAAAGTTGTAAACAAAGAAATTGTTTGACAGCCTTAATATTAATGTCACATATGACATCACCATAAAGCTAGTGAATAAACATGAAATAAAATTTTTGCATGCCAAGAGCAAATTCCCAACGACATCTTGGCTATTAACTGAAGAACACAAGATCTACAACACGGGTAGATTTAATTACTTTATTTTTTTTCTGCTTTTAGAACAAAGAAACAAGGTTATTCCATGACTTGGGAAACTCTTCTCAACCCCCCCCCCCCCAAAAAAAAACAGCAGTCATCAGAAATTGCTGACAACTGTATTCTTAGATGCAAAATGTGTGCTGCTTGTGGATTTCATATCACATAGTTAATTCATTTGGTGTAAAAGACTGGACACCTTGAGAGAATGTTTGACAATAACTCTTCACATATTGCTAAACCGATAAGTTGACTGCAGCAATATGGTTGGGTTGTTTTACAAAAGCCAGTGTATACTCATTTGCTTGGACCCTTCAGATTATACTTATCCAGGAAGCCATAGTCATTACTGTTGCAGATGTGCAAGGGTGACCCCAGTTGTTTGATGCTACATTCTCGGTGACTAAAGGCACAATAGCATCAATCTCTATGGCAACTTGGAAAAGTAGCTGCTGGTAAATTTAAGCACAATGTTTTGTTTAAAGTCAAGTATTGCATTTTTTTAATTTTTTTTGCATCCTTGTATGTAATTATATTTAACACACACACACACACACACACTTCATATAAGCAGAAGCATTTTTAAATAAAGTATTCTTCAAGGCTAAACCAGCAAATAATAAATACATATCCTGTGTATTGGATTTAAACATTTTTTCATCCTACAAAATGAGTAAAATAAGTTTTCCTTAATTTTAATCTATAAAAAAATGAAAGTTATCAAAAGGAATTTTTTCTTTTTTTTTTTTTTTTTTTTTTTTTTTTTCCATTTGTGAAATTATCATAAAAAGTGAATAAAGCAAACTTGCCATTTTTTTTTTTCTCTTTATTTTTTTTCCCCACATTGATTTTTGCCAATGTTTTTGGTGCACAACTTTGTTTTGCTTAAAATAAATTGCTCTGATATATTGTTGTTCCAAAATATCAAATGCCAAAATAGTGATCTTGTCATTTTGGCAATGGATCTAAAATTTGTGGATAAGTATTGGGTTCAAACGAAAGTTTGTAACATTTTTCAATAGCTGTTCGAATACATGATTTCATTTCACATATAACTGAAATCATACATAGGTGTCTCTACATGTACCCCGAGGCCAATTTGTATTATTGCCATAGATGATGGACACTGATAATTAATTGGCCCCTTTCTGCTGAAAAGCATAATCTTATGAGAGTTTGTTGTAAAGTGTTGCTACCGCCACTAGTTTGAACATAGATTACCAGATTGCAAACACAGGCGATCCCATTTTGAGACATTTTTGTTGCGTGATTTTAATGCTCATCATGTCAACTAGTTTAATCATCCTAATGTTACTAATGTTGCGAGTATTCAGAATTGCAATTTTTCCATTGCTCAGTCTCCATCAAATGGTGGATTTCTCTATTTATTTCTCTAATAATTCTGATCGACCTGCTTCTTTGGTTTGTTCCTTAATTCCTCTCCTGGCTCTGGTTAAGCCTCACAGCTTGGCAATTCTGATCACGTTATAATATCTGTTGATATTTATTTTGGGTTATCTATTAGACAGGAACCTCCTATTCATAAGACTTCTTTCTACTACCAGTGTACTGATTGGGATGCATTTTGTGAGTTTCTTTGAGACACCTTTGGATTGATATTTTTAACATTCCTATTGAGAATTGTGCCACTGAAATTTTATACCTCATCAGAAATACCAGGTGAAACCACAATCTTCCCCTTAGTTCACACCTGCCTGTTCAGCAGCTATAACCCACAGGAATCACATTTTTAGGCTTTACCAGCATAATAGTTCCAATCACAACAGACACTTCTTTGTTTTTGTTTGTAATAATTGTAAACATGTCTTCAAAGAAGATATCTCTTTGTTAACAGAATGAAGTACCATGTCGTCTTTGGTTCTCATGACTATTGGCAGCTCTGTAATAGTATGTTAAATAAGAGTAAGTTGTTTACCCCTCCTCTCTTCACTCAATTTGAGGTGTTAACATCTACTGATAAAGTAGAATATTTTGCTTGTAAATTCTCTTCTAATTCTTCTCTTGACTCATCTGGAGTATCTTTGCCTGTCTTTACACTCTGTTGCATCATATGCATATAACTGTATCCATGATTTCTGCTATCATCTCTTAACTTGATCCCCACAAAGCATGTGAACTTGATGGTATCCCTGCAATAGTCTTTAAGAAATGTGCTCCTGTTCTCTCTAAACTCTGACGACTGTTTTGTTGCTGCTTGTTGGAAAGCCTCTTTTATAGTTCCAGTCTATATTTACTTGGATGAACCATCTGAGCCTTCTACCACTTTTTGGTAAAGTAATAAATTGCCCTTATCAACTCTGAATTGGTTAAGCATCACACATCCCAGGGTCTTCTTTCAGTTTTAAATTCTTTGATGCATTAACAGTTATTTCTAAAAGTGTTTATCAAGCTTTAGATAAGAATGGTGACGTTTGGGCTATTGCTTTGGACATCTCAAAAGCATTTGACAGCATGCTGGTCTCTTCACAAATTGAAAGGGTATTTCTAGATGGATTTTTGATCTGATTCAAATCTTCCTTTATCAAATTGTGGCTTGAAAGTTGTCTTGAACAGCCCTTTCTTCTAGATCTTTTTGTGTTAATGCAGGTGTCCTCCAGGGCTCTATTCTTGGACCTACATCGTTCCCAATCTTCATCCTTGGTGGCATCAGTTCTCAACTCGGTATCTATGCTGATGACAACTGTTTACTGACTTTATAGACTTTCTGAATTTAAGTGTACTAATAGATTAGTGGCAAGGTCTTGTCACTTTATGGTTGAAATGAAGTAACCATAAGTTATATGCTGACAGTTTCTTCTCTTGCACTTCTAGCTTGTGGAACTCTTTGATCTTCATGCTTTCCAGTCAAGTTTGAAATTTAAATACATTTTTTTTTTTCTTTTTAATTCTTGTTCTTTTATTGTTCTCTCTTCTTAATAATGTTTTGTTTTACTCATATTCTCTCACACTCTGTAATCAGTTGACTTAGTGACTTTATTGAAACATCTCTTTCTGTATGATTCATGTGTAGATTGTAAATTTTAAGTCTTTGGTAAAAGAGGATGAAAATCTGTATTTTCATCTTTAGGTGCCCTTTTATTTATGAAAAACAACTGCACTAGCAGACATGCTGTTTGTGGTGATGATGAAAGTATTGTTCAGAAGTGGAAATTTCAATCTGAATGACTGAAAATGTTCCATGAAGCCTGCAGTCTTTAATGAGAACAAAATCAGAATTTTATTAAAAACTGATCCAGACATACTCCACAAATCTCTCATCTGAGCATTATCATGAATTTGAAAACACTTTGATATGTGAATTGTTATGCTGTTTGGATGCTTCACAAATAATAGAAAAAATTTGTACTGCATTTCCATTTGTGATTTTCTGCCCAAATGAAATTTGAAAAGAATGATTACAGGTGATGAAAAATAGGTTGTGTATAATGATGTGGGTCAGAAAATGTCATAGGAAAACAAAATAAACCAGTGTTAACCATTCCAAGTTGGTCTGCATCTGAATCAGGTGATGCTGTGTATTTGACTGTGCATTACAAGCTCCTTATACAAAATCAGACAAGTACTGTTCCCAATGGCAACAATCAATGAAAAGTGTCTGGAATTGGCCAAGTCGAAAGGTGTCATCTTCCATTAGGATTCTTTGCAGATGTGGCATAAATTGGCAGAGCTGACCTTATCCCTTTCAGATTACTTCTTATTTTGATCCTGACAAAATTATCTTAATGGCAAGAACTTCAATTCTCTTGAAACCACTATGATCAGTTTATCAGCAAGATCGATGCAGAATTGTGGGAGGATAAAATCATGAAACTACCTAAGAAAATGTAACTTATTTTCATATTTCTAAATAAAAAAAAAAAAAAGAAATCCTTAGAAAATTTACATTTAGAAATATGAAAATGAGTTACATTTTGTTCATATCTATGAATCTTTAGAACATGTATTTTTTTTTTTTAATATTATTGAATAAAAAAGCATAAATATGAAGAAAATGTGGCTTATTTTCATATTTCTAAATGAAAAAAGCAAGGATTGTTAGAACATTTTAGATTTTAATTTTCTGAATAAAAAATCATGAGCAAAATGTTTATTTCTAAATGAAAAAAGCAAGGATTGTTAAAACACTTAGCTTTTTATTATAATTCTGAAAAAAGCATGAATATGAACTAAATGTAATTTATTTCATATTTCTAAAGGAAAAATCCCAGAATCTTTAGGATATTTAGCTATTTTTCATATTTTTGAATAAATACACTTAATTATATACAAAATGTAACTCATTTTCAAATACCTAAATAAAAGAAACCATGAATCTTTAGAAAATTTAGCTTTTTTTTATATTTTTGAATAAAAAGTTATAAATATGAACTAAATGTAACTTATTTTAATATTTCTAAATTAGAACAATTGCTTTTTTTGTATTTCTGAATAAAGCATAAATATGAACTAAATGTAACTTCATATTTCTGAATGAAAAAACCGTGAATCATTTGAAAATTTAGCTTTTTTTAATTTTTCTGAATAAAAAAACAAATATGTAAAAATGTAACATATTTTCAAATTTCAAAATTCTTATTAAATGATAGAAACATTTAGCTTTTTTTGAGGAACATTTAGCTTTTCTTTATATTTCTGAATTAAAAATCATAAATAGGAACAAAAAGTAAATTATTTTCATATTTCTAACATGAATCATTAGAATATTTTGCTTTTTTATATTTCTTAATAATGCATAAATATGTTCTACATGTAACTTAATTTCATATTTCTAAATGAAAAATCTAAATTGTCAATACATTGAGCTTTTTTTATATTTCTGAATAAAAAGGTATATGATCAAAATGTAACTCATTTTCCTATTTCTAAATGAAAAACCATAGATCTTTTTTATTTTTATGAATAAAAAGAACAAATATGAACTAAATGTAAATTATTTTCATATATCTGAATGAAAAAGCGGTGCATCATTTAAACATTTAGCTTAGGAAATATGAAAATGATATACATTTTGTTCTGATTTATACTTTTATATTTAGAAATTTTTAAAATCAACAAATCGTTCTAAGGATTTATGCTTATTTTCATTTGGAAATACGAAAATACTTTACATTCCCTTCTGATTTATGACTTTGATATATGAAAATAAGTTACATTTAGTTCATATTTTATTTTCACATCTTTATTTAGAAATATTAAAGTAGTGTAAATTCTCTAGGGAATTATGCTTTTTCCAATTGGAAATATGAAGATATGCAAAGTTTCCTGAGGATGTATGCTTTTCTTCATTAGGGAACATTGAAAAGAAGGTACATTTTCTTCCAATTTATGCTTTTTATTTAGAAATATGAAAATCAGAAAAATTTTATAAAGATTTATGCATTTTTCACTGGAGAAATGAAAATGAGGTAGATTTTATTCTGGTTTATGCTCTTTTATTTAGAAATATGAAAATAAGCTAAGTTTTTTAAATAGTTTTCATTTTCCATTTGGGAATATGCAAAATAATTTACATTTCATTCACATTTATACTTTGTCATTTAAAACTATGAAAATAAGGTAAGTTTATCCTTTTTTTTCATTTGGATATATGAAAATACGTTACATATTCTGATTTAGGCATTTTTTTTTTTAGAAATATGAAAATGATATTCATTTTGTTCCAATTTATGCTTTTATATTTACAAATATGAATTATCAGCTAAATTTTCACAGGATTTATGCTTTATTTAATTTGGAAATACGAAGATATTTTATATTGTCTTCTGATGCATGATTTTATTTAGAAATATAAAAAATCTAAATTTTCTATGGATTTATGATTTTTTCCACTTGGAAATATGAATATAAGTTATATTTAGTTCACATTCATGCTATTTCTATTTAGAAATAAGAAAATGAGATAAATTTTTGAGGGATTTTCTAGGCTTTTTCCAACTCAAAATATTAGAATATGCTAAATTTTCTGAGGATTTTATTTAGAAATATGAAATTAAACTGAATTTGGAAAGGATTTATACTTTTTTTCATTTCAGAAATGAAAATGAGTTAAATTTTGTTCTAATATGTAGTTATGATTTTTCATTTGGAAATAAGTAAAATATCTGAGATTTATATGCTTTTTTAATTTCGTAATATTAGTATTAGATTGTTACAATTTATGCTTTTTCTTCAAAAACATAAAAATGAGCTAAATTTTCTAGGGATTTATACTTTTTGCAATTGGTAATATGAAAATAGGCTAAATTTTCTGTGGTTTTATGATTTTTCATTTGGAAATATGAAAATAAAGTATATTTTGTCAAAATTTAAGACATTTTGAGAAATATGAAAATAAGTTATATTTTGTTGCAATTTATGCTTTTTTTTAGAAATCTGATTTTGTTGGAGCATGTGAGGGCTCAATTGGATGTGTTGTCTTTGGGACACCTGTCCCCAAGCATAGTGACACCTGGGCATTTGAGGGAATTATTACTAAAGATTCAAACTAAATTACCCCATCACTTGAGGTTACCAGTGGACTCCACCAGAGAATTATGAAAATATTACAATGCCCTGGTTTCTGTTACCCTGCTAGAAGACAATAAGCTGCTGGTTGTAGTGCTCATTATGTTGTTAGACAGACACAGTCTTTTTGGAATATATCAGATTATAAATTTACCTATTCCCTATCCCCAGGCAGAGCAGGGCCATGGGGTGGTGGTGAGATAACAGATTGAGATAGAGTATGTGGCTTTGAATTCAGCTAGAACAAAATTTATGATGCTGACAGCAGAGGAAGTGTAGAGACAATATTCTGAGAATGTGTACCTCGTTAAGTCCTATATATGTAACAGGTGGTCACAGGTTGTGTATACACAAACTATTTAAAGACAACAATAGAGAAGGGATTAAGAGAAATTTCCAAGTAGGGATATTAGCAAATACTGTGTTGCCACGAGCTATCAGTGTAATTGATGGAGTCTGGGTAGTGACCGCACAGAAAACAATCAATCTGTCCAGGGTGTGTGGAGAGGAGTCCAATGGGACACTGTGAGTGAAACTGCCCTTGTCCCTAATTAAACTCCCCTTGGGGTGTTCAGCATTTGACATATCCATATCCATATCCCTACCCCATATTACCAGGTCGAAGAGAAATATGAAAAAAAAGACTCGATAATAGGGATAGTTGATAAAAGCTTAAATAATTGCACAGAATTATGGGCGCTGATAATGAACGAATTCTCTAGAGTTACACTAGAAAAGGTGCCAGAGTTATTGAAACCAATAAAAAGGATTAACATGAATCAGTTAAAAGACAGATTAAATATTTTAGGAAAGGAAGGTAAGGATTGGGGGATTAATAAAAGGATTGTGATAAACTGGCCCATGGTGATAGGTACTTTGCTAATCATTGCTGCAATAGTAGCAGCGATATGGAAAATTAAAAAGTATAGACAGAAATAGATTAAAGGTGTTTTACTGAGTATGCAACAACTTGTAGGGGGAATACCATTTAGTGATTCATGTCCGAGCGGATCGAATAAAGACGAAGAGACTGAATGAAAATTGACTGCAGAAATCAAAGAGGAGACAACACCTGTTAAGGAAGAACCCAAACTTACTGCTGTGGAGAGAAGAATGATAGCCAATAAGAACAAACCATAAAACAGACATCCACACACACATACCAACATATATCTACACCCACCTATATACAAATACACCCCACAGGATTTTTATGAACATTACATATTGCATGTAAACAAAATGAAAAGGAAGACTTTTATACTATATGAAAAATAAACCATTTTCTTTATTATTATTGCATGAAATAATATGCATGCCAAATAATGTATGAGTAGTTTTGGGAATTTGAGATGTCATTTATGGGTAAATGACAGAAGGGGTAAGGGAGAATTCTAAAACTATTTGGATTGCTGGTAATTAATAATAATAATAACGGCTTGAAAAATTAATGAAAATGAGATAATGATGGATAACTTAGCATGAAAAGGGTTAAACGATATAAGGAAAGATGGGCTAATAATAAAATTGTTCCCAGAGAATCAAAATATGTACAATGGACCAAATAACTGCTTGAAAGCGATTCTCAGTTTGTGTGAACAAATCAGCCGTTGACAGCCTGTGAAAACCAATGCCTGAATCTGACAAGAGAAGAATTGAGTTAAAGCTAAATGAATTCATTTTGCAGGATGTCAGAATGAAAAACAATGAATTGAACATCTTCATGCTGAGCAATAAAAATTTCCATGGGAAAGTGTCTCTTGGGTCAGAGGTGAGAAAGCCAATTGTAGGTGTCAATTCACTTATAAGATAAGTACATATGAAACCATATTTTTTTTATCAATTTTGTCAATCTGACCAAATGGAGATGACAAGCGCAGAAGAGTGATCAAGGAAGGATGAGAGTTTGTCTGCATCCACTGAAAGGTAGCAGGCACAGAGGAGACTAAGGAGGTTGAAGGAATTCCTCACACCCACTGGGGAGCAATAGTGAGAGATGGTACTAAGAGAAGGTGGAAGCAGCTGGGCAGAGCAATATCTACAACCCCTACCCACTATGAGAGAGGGAGAATTCCCCAAAATTAAGAATTAATTTGATTTCTCAAGACCAAAAATAATGTACTTTTGTTGGAAATCAGGGGATTCACCGAAACACAGACTACCTCTTGCCCTGGTTTCTAGTTGGAGTCCATAAAAACGAATGCATGAAAGCCATGCAGACAGTTCAGTTCAGAGTGAGACACAATCAGTGCAGAGTTGCAAGCTGACAAGGGAAGCGATGGAGGTCGCTGAGAGATTCCATACTTCCTGCCAAACACAAGAACCTCCGACTTCAGCCTTGAGCCAAACTTACCAAAACAGTAAAACAAATTTTGATAACTCTGCAAGCCAAAAACTTACCAGCTTACTCAAGTATCTGATTTTAGGAACAGGTTGGGTTGACAAACACTTGTATGCGAATACAACTACTAACAAACTCTTGTACGCAGAAGTGATATAAAAATAGTAATTTATTTTTATATATATTTTGAGTGCTGTTTTTTTATCAATTGTACAACTTCACTTGACTTGGACCAGCCCAACACAAAGATATCTGCAACAAATTGATCTTGGCCTCCTTATAATCAAAACAATCACAACATGTGGTAAAGCAGGTTAGGATTGAAGAGATCACTCCATTGATCAAACCAGGATCCACCCCAGGCTGACTGCGATGAAAGGTTACATCTGTAGCCATTTGTTGTGATTGGATTGAAATGTTGTGAGCCAGGATCGAGCCTGAAGTGTTATATTTGGTTTGCTGTGAGTCAGGACCGAGTGTTACAGGTATTGGAAATATGAAAATAGGCTAAATTTTCTGTAGATTTATGATTTTTTATTTGGAAATATGAAAATAGGCTAAATTTTCTGTAGATTTATGAAATTTTATTTGGAAATATGAAAATAGGCTAAATTTTCTGTAGATTTATGAAATTTTATTTGGAAATATGAAAATAGGCTAAATTTTCTGTAGATTTATGATTTTTTATTTGGAAATATGAAAATGAGTTACATTTTATTGCAATTTATGACATTTTGAGAAATATGAAATAAGTTAAAATATCTGAGATTTATATGCTTTTTTCATTTATTAATATGAAAATTAGATTATGTTACAATTTATTCTTTTCTTCATAAATATAAAAATGAGCTAAATTTTCTAGGGATTTATACTCTTTGCAATTGACAAATATGAAAATAGGCTAAATTTTCTGTGGATTTATGATTTTTCATTTGGAAATATGAAAATAAAGTATATTTTGTTGAAATTTAAGACATTTTGAGAAATATGAAAATATGTTAAAATAGAATATGCTTTTCTTTAATTATTAATATTAAAATTAGATTATGTTACAATTTATGTTTTTTTTTTCTGAAATCTCAAAAAGAGCTAAATTTTCTAGTGATTTGGAATTTTTACAATTTGAAATATGAAAACAGGCTAAATTTTCTGTGGATTTATGATTTTTAGTTGTGTGAAATAATAATAATGATAAAGGAGGACATGCTGTAAAACAGAAAACACCAAGTGAAAGAGAAGCGTTTTTGAATAACCAAGATGTTGATATGCTGTAAAGACTTTGAAATGTAAATGTTACAGAAAGTTAATTTAGAACACGAAATACAATCTTTTTGTAAGTGTACAAAGGATGTCAGATTACTAATAGAAAATTACTGGAACAATAATAATTTGTAACTTTTTAAAAAAGAAATGAATATTGACACTATAAGAATCAAAGTTAAAATCAAGGATGTTTTGATCTAGAATTTATTTTTAAAACAAGAATCTCTGTAGTTTACAAAGAGCGGCAGAATAATTAATAGCAAAGTGATACACAATCTTGTTGTGAACCTTGGAAATCAATCAATGAAAAAGCAAATTGTTTATTCTTGGAGGAGTGAAGTTGTACTTTGGTAGTATGTCAGTACGTTCACACTAGAAAAACAAATACGTCACCAGTCCGGGACACGTGAGGCCAGTTCTCTTAATAAAGAGACGAGCCAACTGGAAGAGAGTTTTGGGTTTGTCTGTCTTTAAATGCAGTCAAACTGAGTGGAGAGACATCAGAGATTGAAACGGAAGCATCCACTGTGTGTTGTTGAAACTGAGGGCAAAGAAGCAAAATACTAACATCTAAGTACCACTACTCCTGCTACTACTAATACTACGACTACTATTATTACTACTGAGAATGGTAACATTGAAGGTTGTAGTAGTTGCACTAAGAATGAACCAAAAAGGGTTAAAACGAAGGCCACATCTTTCCTTTACCGAAATTATTCAAAGTATTTGTGTTTGTTTGGTTATTGTTCACATACAAGAAACATTCAACTTTGCGCAACAAGAAATTTTTTTGTTTTATATATAAAAAAAATTTTATCCTTTAAAAATTAAATTGACTTGGTTATATTTATTTTTCTGTTAACCTGATTCTCACACAACGAACTCACAGTTGGACCAACAGAGAGCTTCCAGATTTCTACGATCTGATGACCACTCTCCAGGATCAAAACAATCACAACGTGGCTGGAGAGTGGCTTCAAATTGACATTGGGAACTGGAGACTTGTGTCTAACTGGACCCTGCTGTGGAGTGCATGGGTCCAGTGAGGTGAGGATATAGTGTTACAGTTGGAAATATGAAAATAAGATATATTTTGTTGCAATTTACGACTTTTTTGAGAAATATAAAAATAAGTTATATTTGAGATTTATATGCTTTTTTTCATTTGGTAATATGAAAAACAGATTATGCTACAATTTATGCTTTTTTTTTGTCAGAAATATAAAAATGAGCAAAATTTTCTAGGGATTTACACATTTTGCAATTGGATACATGAAAATAGGCTAAATTTTCTGTGGATTAATGATTTTTCATTTGGAAATATGAAAATAAGGTATATTTTCTTGCAATTTATTACTTTCTTGAGATAGACAAACATATGTTAAAATATCTGAGATTTATATGCTATTTTTCATTTCCTAATATAAAAATTAGAAAGATTATGTTACAATTTATGCTTTTGTCTTCAGAAATATAGAAATGAGTTAAAATTTACAGTGAATTATACTTTTTGCAATTGTAAATATGAAAATAGGCTAAATTTTCTGTGATTGATGATTTTCCTTTGGAAATATGAAAATACGTTATATTTTCTAGAAATTTATGGCTTTTTTGAGAAATATGAAAATACGTAATAAAAAACAGCAGATAAATGTCAGATATTTTAATCTGAGATATATATGCTTTTTTTATTTGGAATATGAAAATTAGATTATATAACAAATTATGCTTATTTCTTTCGAAATATGACAATGAGCTAAACTTTTGAGAAATTTATACCATTTGCCATTGCATATGTGAAAATACACTACATTTTCTGTGGATTCATGATTTTTATTTCTTTTGTTGCAAGTTTTGAATTTTTCAGAAAATATGAAATAAGTTAATAATATAATATTTATATGCTTTTATCCATTTGGTAATATGAAATGAGTTATATTACTTTACAATTTATGCTTTTTTCTTCAAAATCATGAAAATGAGCTAAATTGTCAGGAGATTTATACTTTTTGCTATTGGAAATATGAAAATAGACTAAATTTTCAGAGCATTTAAGAATTTTTTCACTTGGAAACATGAAAATAATTTATATTCTGTTGCAATTTATACTATATTTAAAATTGAGATTTATATGCTTTTTCATTTCATCATTTGAAACTGAGATTATGTGACACTTTGCTTATTTATGCAGAAATATAAAAATGTGCTGAATTATCTAGTGATTTATAATTTTGCAATTGGAAATATGAAAAGAGTCTAAATTTTCTGTTGTTTTATGGTTTGTATTTGCAAAAATAAAAATAAGTTATATTTTGCTATTGGAAATATGAAAATAGGCTAAATTTTTAGAACATGTATAATTTATCATTCAGAAAGTAGAAAATAATTCATATTATGTGCATTTTTCATTTGGTAATATGAAAATAAGTTAGATTATGTTACAGTTTAATATTATTTTTCTTTGGTAATATGAAAATATGTTAGATTATACTACAATTTAATATTGTTTCTTCCCAACTTTGAAAATAATTAAATTTTTACGAGGTTAAAAACTTTTTGCTGTTGCAAATATGAATACACATTAAATTTTTAGAGCATTTATGATTTTGCAGTTGGAAACTTGAAAATACTTCTTATTTTTTTGCCACTTTTGTTTTCATTTTAAAAATTAATATTATTTTAAATATTTGTGATTTATGTGCTTTTTCCATTTGGCAATATGAAAATGAGTTAGATTTTGGTATAATTTAATCACCTTTCTCTCTATTATGAAAATAATCTCAATTTTCAGGCGGTTTACACTTTGATATTCGATATATGAAAATAGGCTAAATTTTTATAGCAGTTGTTTTTCATTTGGAAACTTTACACAAATTCATATTTGGTTTCCAGTTTTGTTAGATTATGCTACAATATGATCTTGTTTCTTCCCAAATTTCCCAAAGAAGCTATATTTTGAGGAGATTTAAACTCTTTACTACTGGAAATATGAAAATAGGCGAATTTTTTTAGAGCATCTATAATTTTCCATTGGGAAAATTGAAAACAATTGATATTTTTTGCCACTTTTATTTGATTTTTAGAAATATGAAAATAATTTAAAATATTTGAGTTTTATGTGCTTTTTTACATTTGTTAATATGAAAATGAGTTAGATTATGCTAAAATTTGAACTTTTTTCTTCCCAATTTTGAATGTAATCTAAATTTTCAAGAGATTTATACTTTTTGCTATTGGAAATATGAAAATAGGCTAAATTTTTAGCGCATTTATAATTTTCATTTGGAAACTTGCAAATAACACATGTTTTGTTGCCTATTTTCTTTTGTTTTTGAGAAAAATGAAAATAATTTAAAATATTTGAGATTTATGCGGTTTTTTCATTTGGTAATATGAAAATGAGTTCGATTATTCTACAATTGAATATATTTTCTTCCCAAATTTGAAAATAATATAAATGTTCAGGAGATTTATACTTTTTGCTATTGGAAATATGAAAATAGGCTAAAATTTGTGTGCATTTATAATTTTTCATTTGGAAACTCTAAAATAATTCAGAGTTTGTTGCCAGTTTTGTTTTATTTCTGAGAAATATAAAAATAATTTAAAATATTTGAGATTTATGTGCTTTTTTCATTTGGTAATATGAAAATGAGTTAGATTATGCTACAATTGAATATATTTTCTCCCCACATCTGAAAATAATCTAAATTCTCAGGAGATTTATATTTTTGCTATTGGAAATATGAAAATAGGCTAAATTTTTGACCATTTATAATTTTTCATTTGGAAACTTGAAAATAATTCATATTTTGTTGCCAGTTTTTTTTTTTTTTTTGAGAAGTAAATAAAATAATGTAAATTATTTGAGATTTATGTGCTTTTTTCATTTGGTAATATGTAAATGAGTTAGATTATGCTAAAATTGAATTTTTTTTCTTCCCAAATTTGAAATTAATGTAAATTTTCAGGAGATTTATTCTTTTTGCTATTAGAAATATGAAAATAGGTTAAATTTTTAGACCAATTATAATTTTTCATTTGAAAAATTGAATATAATTCATATTTTTTGCTACTTTTGTTTTATTTTTTTAAATCTGAAAATAATTTAAAATGTTTGAGATTTATGTGCTTTTTTCATTTGGTAATATAAAAACTATTTAGATTATGCTACAATTGAATCTTTTTTCTTCCCAAATTTGAAATTAATCTAAATTTTCAGGAGATTTACTCTTTTTGCTGTTGGAAATATGAAAATAGGCTAAATCTTTAGACTATTTGTAATTTTTCATTTGAAAACTTGAAAATAATTCATATGTTGTTTCTAGTTTTGTTTTATTTTTTTAAACATGAAAATAATTCAAAATATTTGAGATTTTTGTGCTTTTTTCATTTGGTGATATGACAATGAGATAGATTATGCTGTACCACTCCATCCCTTAAGCCACTCAACCTCCTGTGTTTTCCTCTTTGGCTTGAGGCGCCCACTCGGTCTGAAACGAACTCAGGGGTAGCTAGCCGCACGCTCCCTGAGTACCCGTAGATTGTTCGACCGGTCACTGGCCAAGTTCCGCCAGCAGCCACATTGTGTTAAATTTTAGATCCAGTAGGCGGTGGGTATTGTCCATACGCTCACGGTCGATTGGGGATGTGGGCACGGCTGTGAGGGTGGGCGGCAGTAAAATTAGAATGTTGCAAAAAAAAAGGAAATAATATCTGCAGAAGCCGAACAACAATGGGTAAAATATTGATGTCTTTTATATAAGGAAACAACAACAGTAGAAAAGATTACAGAAAGGATAGAAAAGCAATTAACATAAGAAAAGAGGACTACTCCTCTACCAATTTTCCAACAGAGAGAGGTGTGTGTGTGATTAACTCGTTCCAATCGACTTGGGAGGATGTGTGGCTCGTAATTCCAGCCCTATGTGGAAGTGTAGCTTTTCAGTTTGTTATCGTAAATGATAAATGTTAGGTTTCAGCGGCTTTTCAATGCGACTGCTACAACAACGATGATATTTCTTGAAGTCCTTATCTCTGACTCTTCACTGGATCAACTCACTGCGATGACAGTCTCTCTACTCCCTCGACGACAGTATCTTTCATCCCTTCGAGAATTCTCTCCCGACTGCCTTATTAGCAAAATCTCGATTTAATATAGCAACCAAAGTTTATAAGCCAGGTTGTTCACGCGCTTAACACGAGTGTCGCCATAATCACGTGTATTTGCAAAGTTTCTGTTGCTTACTCAATTCTATTTCAAATCTCTTAATGGATAAAATTAATTCGTTCATTCCAATTGTCTTTTCGATGACCAAATTCAGCGGATACAACTTATGTTTAGATTAGATTTCGCTAGCGGTAAACATACACCGATCTTACCTCCCCGGTCCAATTTACTTCAATATGTTTTTATCAAAAATATTATTTTCGTACATAGATTTTTTTAATGACCCAAATTAAACATCGCCTCCTGCCCTTTGCACTTCTTTATAAACAAGTCTTCGCCAACCCGATTAGAAATTCACCCGTTATCCATCAGCCGTCTTAGGTTTCATATATCATTGTTCTAGATTCTTTACTATTAGAGCTCGCACAGTTTGTAACTTCACGAAGATCGTGTTTTCCATTTTCGATCAATAAACGTTATATTTGCACGTGTGCATTCATGTGGGTGTGTGCGACAACCTGTCTCTGTTACAACTTACAATACTACAATTGAATCTTTTTTCTTCCGAAATGTGAAAATAATCTAAATTTTCAGATTTACACTTTTTGCAATTGGAAATATGAAAATAGGGTAAATTCTTAACGCATTTATAATTTTGTATTTGAAAAATTGAAAATAATTCCTATTTTGATGCTAGTTTCGTTTTATTTTTGGGAAATATGAAAATAATTAAAATATTTGAGATTTATGTGCTTTTTTCTTCCCAAATTTGAAAAAAAACTAAAGTTTAAGGAGATTTATAATTTTGCTATTGGAAATATGAAAATAGTCTAAAGTTATAGCACATTTATAATTTTTCATTTGGAAACTTGAAAATAATTCATATTTTGTTGCCAGTTTTGTTTTATTTTTGAGAAATATGAAAATAATTTAAAATATTTAGGATTTATGTGCTTTTTTCATTTGGTAATATGAAAATGAGTTAGATTATGCTACAATTGAATGTTTTTTTCTTCCACATTTTGTAAATAATCTAAATTTAAAGGAGATTTATACTTTTTGCTATTGGAAATATGAAAATAGTCTAAATTTATAGCACATTTATAATTTTTCATTAGGAAACTTGAAAATAATTCATATTTTGTAGCAAGGTTTATTTTATTTTTGAGAAATATGAAAATAATTTAAAATATTTGAGATGTATGTTTATTTTTTCATTTGGTAAAATGAAAATGAGTTAGATTATGCTACAATTGGATCCTTTTTCTTCCAAATTTTGAAAATAATCTAAATTTTAAGGAGATTTATATTTTTACTATTGGAAACATGAAAATAGTCTAATTTTATAGAACATTTATAATTTTTCATTTGGAAACTTGAAAATAACTTATATTTTGTTGCCAGTTTTGTTTTATTTTTGAGAAGTATGAAAAATAATTTAAAATATTTGAGATTTATGTGCTTTTTTCATTTGGTAAAATGAAAATGAGTTAGATTATGCTACAATTGAATGTTTTTCTTTCAAATTTTGAAAAATAATCCAAATGTTAAGGAGATTTATACTTTTTGCTATTGGAAATATGAAAATAGTCAAAATTTATAGCACATTTCTAATTTTTCATTTGGAAACTTTAAAATAATTTATATTTTTTTGCCAGTTTTGTTTTATTTTTGAGAAGTGTGAAAATTAATTTAAAATATTTGAGATTTATGTGCTTTTTTCATTTGGTAATATGAAAATCAGTTAGATTATGAATGTTTTTTTTCTTCCTAATTTTGAAAATAATCTAAATTTTAAGGAGATTTATATGATTTGCTAATGGCAATATGAAAATAGTAAAGATTTATAGCATATATATAATTTTTCATTTGGAAACTTGAAAATAATTTATATTTTGTTGACAGTTTTGTTTTATTTTTGAGAACTATGAAAAATAATTTAAATTATTTGAGATTTATCTGCTTTATTCATTTGGTAATATGAAAATGAGTTACATTATGCTGCAATTGAATGTTTTTTCTTCCAAATTTTGAAAAATAATCTAAATTTTAAGGAGATTTATACTTTTTGCTATTGGAAATATTAAAATAATCTAATTTTATAGCACACTTAAAATTTTCCATTTGGAAATGTTGTGGTAGGATCCACCTAATCTGCATAGGTGACTACCGACTATATAAATAATGGTTGGTACCGGAAGACAGGGGAGCGAATACAGAGATCCAGCTAGAGACTCTGCCCGACTGCGACTTAGTCAACACATTCTCCAGGAACGTCTTCCCAGAAATATACAGAAATACTATATGTAAATATTGTGTACATTTTCTTGTTATAATACATTCTTGTTCTAAGTACATTTTGTGTTGCATTATTATTCCATGCATTAGTCGGGATTCAACAATGAGTCAAGACTCAACAATGGCGACGAAGTAGAACGAACCATACGGAAAAAAGAAAGAATTAATAGTGAGAGTTTTCAACAATTGGGACAAGTCATGGAAGAACTCAGGCTAAAAAAAAAAACTATTAATTCGAAGTCCAACGTTAACGTAACGACGAAGGATTCTGAACTTCTGGATATGTAGAACTTGTTAAAAGACGACTAAGCATAAAGGAACGTTCACTCAGAAAAATTTGAAAGGTGTCGTAAACGAATAACGGTAATTTTAAATTAAAAAATTATCTACAACGAGACACCCTCTAAAAAGAAAAATTGGCCGACTACAAAAACATGCATGGATTAAAAGGAGCACAAATACACCGTGTCGACTTTGAAAGGTAACGAACTTTAAAAATTTTTTTTTTTTATTTGTTTAACAATATAGTGACGAATTACCTCTGATAAGAAAATCAGACGTGTCATTGAAATACGCGAACGGAAGGCGGAAACGAAAAAAAAGTCCGACGCTCTCTGTTCACAAAATAAAAAAAAATTAAAAAATACCAAAGTTGATTAGCACGGGCGTGAATGTAAAAGCAAGTCATAAAAATTAAAAGTCGTACGTTGTTTCGATTTTTTGGTCAGCTTATATGATATTCGTGGATACACAAATTAAAAGTATATTCCTTGTTGCATGAACACTATCAGCTAAAGATGGATGAACTATCCAAAGTCATATCTGAATTATTCAAATCCCAGCAGTTGAGTCAACAACGTCAGCATGAACAGTTTGCCTTATTAATAAGGGAACAACAGATAGCACAGCAAAAATATCAAGAACAACAGATAGCACAGCAAAGATATCAAGAAAAGCAAGATGAAAAATATCAAGAACAACAGATAGCACAGCAAAAATATCAAGAACAACAGATACCACAGCAAAGATATCAAGAAAAGCAAGATGAAAAATATCAAGAACAACAGATAGCACAGCAAAAACTATCAAGAACAACAGATAGCACAGCAAAAATATCAAGAAAAAAGACAGCAAGAACAACAGATAGCGCTGCAAAAATATCAAGAACGGCAAGAGAAAAGACTTTTAGAAATTCAAAAGTTAACACTGGAGAAATTAAACAACTATCAGGCAAATGAAGGAAATTCTTCATATTCTAATGACACCATATTTAATTCGCTGGAAACTTTCAACTATGTGCCAGACGAAGAAAAAACGTTTGAAGCGTACTTTAAACGATATGAAGATATTTTCTACACAGACTGTGAAAACTGGTCGAATTCAAGAAAAGTCAGTCTATTACTAAGAAAGCTAGGTACAGCAGAACATAGCAAATTTGTAGATTTTATTCTACCGAGAAAAACAACTGAATTGGAATTCTCGGAAACAGTGAAATTGCTAAAAGAGCTGTTTGGAGCAAATATGTCGCTTTGGCATAAGCGATGGTTATGCATGAATGTCTCTAAATCCGACGATCAGGATTACTTAACATATGCATCTATAGTGAATAGACATTGTGACAATTTCAGATTGGCAGAGATTACGGTTGAAGAATTCAAGTGTTTAATTTTTGCTCAAGGACTGGTATCCAGTAAGAGTGCCGAAATAAGACGTAGAGTTTTGTCTAAACTCGAATCTGAACAAGGCCTTACCCTGCAAAAGTTAGCAGAGGAGTGTCAACGGGCCGTAAGTTTAAAGAAAGAGTCGCAAAAAATCGAAGAAGCTGGCATTGCTTATATTAAAAAAATAAAAAAACAGTCAAATTACCCATCAGAGAAAAATTGGAGAAAAAATTCGGCGTATTTTAATAATAGACAAAAAAAAATAAAAAGAACGAGTATGGAAAAAAGGTCCCACCATATAATTGCAGACGTTGTAACGAAAGACACTGGGAGATAAATTGCCCATATAGAAATAAGAAATGTTTCGTGTGCCAAAAGAACGGTCACAAAGGATCGTGTTGTAAAACGAAAAAATTCAATAGCCGAATTAGACAAACAAATTCGAATATCAAATCAGATAGAGATTTGAGGAAATATGTGACGACTGAAATATTCAAAAAGAATATCAAATTTCAACTCAATTCGGGGTCAGATTTAACAATAATGAACGATAAAACATGGAAAATTTTAAAAAGGCCTACAATAATGAAGTCAACGAAACTCGCTCGAACGGTAACTGGAAAGGAAATTAACTTCGAAGGCGAGGTTGTACTTCCCATGAAATTGAACGGGATCGTTAAAAAAATGAAAGTTTTCATTCTGAAAAATGGAGAAAACTTGTTGGGTACAGATTTTATTGAAACATTCGACTTGTGGGATAAACCGTTAAACTCATTCTGCAGAAAAGTAGAAAGTAATACGCAAACAAGACAGGACATTAAAGAGGAATTAAAGAAAAAGTTTCCGGAAACCTTCACACCTAGTCTTGGAAGATGTAACAAGTTTGAAGCTAAATTTGAATTAAAGGAAAATATTATGCCTATTTTTAAAAAGAAACGTAACGTGCCTTTCACAAGTGTAGAGAAAGTTAACGAAGAACTTGATAGGTTGGAAAAAATGGAAATTATTTCAAAAGTAGAATCTAATTCATGGGCTGCGCCGATTGTGTGCATAAAAAAGAAATCAAACCAAATCAGAGTCTGCGTTGATTTTTCGACAGGGTTGAACTCGGTAATTAAGGACTACCATTACCCGTTACCGAGTCCTGAGGAGATTTTTAACAAGCTAAATGGCGGAGTGATTTTTTCAAAAATCGACTTATCAGATGCCTATCTCCAAATTCCCGTCGAAGAAGAATGTTCGAAGTTACTAGGGATAAACACGCATAGGGGTTTATTCAAGTACAACAGGCTTCCTTTTGGTATTAAAGTGGCACCAGCCATTTTTCAACAAGCCATGGACGTCATGTTGAATGATTTAGACTTTGCGTGTGCCTACTTAGATGACATTATAGTAAGGAGTGCAAATGTCGACGAACATCGAGAGCACCTCAATCAAGTATTTAAAAAGATTCAGGATTTTGGATTTAAAGTCAAAGAATCAAAGTGTGAATTTGGTTTGGAGGAAATTAAGTATTTAGGTCACATAATCAACAAAAATGGCATATTTCCAGATCCGGAAAGGTCCATTGCGATTAGAGACATGCCGACGCCCACTAACGTGGCGACACTACAGAGTTTTCTGGGGCTCGCAAACTATTATCAAGCGTTCATTAAAGGAATGTACAATCTAAGAGCTCCGTTGAATGAACTACTGAAAAAAGACAAGGCATGGGAATGGACGGTAGAATGTCAAAAAGCCTTTGATGAAATAAAGAAAATGCTTACGTCCGACCTCTTTTTAACCCATTACAATCCTAAACTGGATATTGTAGTGGCAAGTGATGCTAGTTCATACGGGGTAGGAGCATGTATTCAACACATAATGCCAGATGGTTCTAGAAAACCGATTGCGCATGCTTCGAGGGCATTACTCCCAGGAGCGCGAAGTTATTCACAGATAGAAAAGGAGGCGCTGAGTATCATTTTTGCCATAACAAAATTTCATAGATACATCTACGGCAGACATTTCATGTTAGAAACGGATCATAAACCTCTGATCACTATTTTTGGGTCAAAGAAAGGGTTACCCGTTTACACGGCAAATCGACTGTTAAGATGGGGAACCATTCTTCTCAATTATGATTTTCACATAAAGCACCTATCATCCAAAAATATAATTCATGCGGATACTTTATCAAGACTCGTACCGAGTCAAGATGAAGGATTCGAAGAATCAATTATTGCAAATATCAGAGCAGATTATGAGGTGAAAAGCATGGTAAACAACATTGTAAGAGAGCTACCGGTTACATCAAAGGAAATCAAAGAAGAAGCTGAAAGCGATGATTTCATTTTAGGAATAAAAAGTAAAATGGTAGCAAAGGACCAAACAGTTCAGGAGATTTATTCAATTTGTGACGGAATTTTATTATATGGTGAGAGAGTAGTAGTACCAAAAAAGTTGCAGAAAAGAATCCTACGGGACTTTCATATGGGTCACCCGGGGATTAATAGAACAAAAAGCTTAATGCGAAGCTTTGTATATTGGAAAGGAATTGATGTGGATATCGAAAACATGGTTCATCGATGTAAAGGGTGTGCGTTAGCAGCTAAGGCACCACCTATAGTACACAAACCATGGCCAAAGACGGATCATCCGTGGGAAAGATTACACATTGATTTCGCTGGTCCAGTAGAAGATTATTACTACTTAATAGTGGTAGATAGCTTTACAAAATGGCCGGAAGTACTACGCTGCAAAAAGGCTACGTCCAATACCACAACAACTTTTTTGCATGAACTTGTTGGGATTGCTATGAATTAGTGTGTAATCAGAAGGGTTTTAGGTTTGTGGTAATAGACGTGAAAAGCATGTTCTTCATATTAATCACAACAATTTTAGCGTAGACAATACAAATTGAATAAATCTCAAAGGCAATATTGAACGAAGAAATAAAGGTAGTCGTGAATTCAATTAGAAACAAACATTGAATATTTATGTACAAATAAATTACAATACAATTTTGGAAAAAGTTGTGTTTCAGTTGAAATAACTGAATTGTTGAACAAAAGTTGAATTGAGTATTTTATGAACTCAAAGTTCATGAATGTTCCTTTGTTTAGGAAAAGTGTTCACATAAAAATTTGAGGAAAATTTATCGAGAGATAAATTTTAAAGTATTGTAGTTGCGAGATTTTTTGCTGAATTTTGTATGTTTTTGTTTTGGCAGAGTTATTCACCTTGGACCGTATTTTTTATATATATTTGCTTTAGTAATAATTTCTGTTTGGTAGTGTAGAATAACACTTTTTTAGAAACGTATAAAGATTTCAGAGAGAGAGAGAGAAAGAGGTTGAAGGTTGAGTCAGGTGTTGACGCGCGAAAAGTCCTTTAAGTCAAGATGTAGACACGCGTGGATCTCTGTAGAAATCTCTCTGAGAGTGAATTGCTGACTAGTGAATCGGACTAAGATTCGTCCTTTTATTTACTCTGCGAAGATCAGATCGGCTCCGAGCGCATTCGCGCCAAAATTTATCCTGGGGCGTCTCGACCAATAATAAGCCGAGTTTCGCAATGTGTGGTGTTGATTGGTCGAAACTAGCTCTTATGGAAAATTCCACCTTTAAACGGGTTGAGTGGAAAAATACGGAGGATTCTACAAACTATTTGCACGGTTCGGTGTGCCAGAGCGTATTGTGAGTGACAATGGTACACAATTCACTTCTGACGAATTTAAGGAATTTTGTGAGTTATATCAAATTAACCACATAACGACGCCGCCGTATCATCTGAGATCCAATGGACTCGCAGAAAGATTTGTAGATACGTTAAAGCGCGCTCTGAAGAAAGCCTCAGGAGTTCCAACGGAAAAGGCGCTTCAGCAATTCCTACAAGTATACAGAATCACGCCAAACCAGAGAACACAATCAAACATGGCACCAGCTGAACTAATGTTCGCTAGGAAAATTAAGTCAGTGTTTGACAAGCTTTTGCCAGGAAGAAATAGAATAAAGAACACTATGTATACAGCTAGAAAAAGATACACCCCCGGAGAGAAGGTGTTTTTCAAGTGCTATAGAAACAACATTCAGTTCTGGGAGCGAGGCATAGTGGACAAGAGAATCGGTGACCTGATTTACATAATTAAAGGGCCGAAGAATACTCATAAAAGGCACCAGAACCAACTCAAAAAATGTTACGTTCTAGAGCATGAAAAGAGTATACCGGATGAGGAGGAAGATCCCATTGATGTAATGTATGATATTATTCAAGTAGAACCTCCGCAGAGTGCTCTTGAACCGAGAAGATCCGGTAGGAAACGAAAGTTCACGGACCCATTGGACGTGAATCCAAAACGAAAAAGATATTAAAATTTAGCAGATTGACATATACATAGGAAGTATGCAAAGGGGATCTACAAAGAAATAACCAGAATCATCATCCCATATAGGAAGCCAGTTGAAATCCAAAAAGGATTCCAAGGCTTGGGAGGGGGGTATTGTGGTAGGATCCACCTAATCTGCATAGGTGACTACCGACTATATAAATAATGGTTGGTACCGGAAGACAGGGGAGCGAATACAGAGATCCAGCTAGAGACTCTGCCCGACTGCGACTTAGTCAACACATTCTCCAGGAACGTCTTCCCAGAAATATACAGAAATACTATATGTAAATATTGTGTACATTTTCTTGTTATAATACATTCTTGTTCTAAGTACATTTTGTGTTGCATTATTATTCCATGCATTAGTCGAGATTCAACAATGAGTCAAGACTCAACAGGAAACCAGAAAATAATTTATATTTTGTTGCCAGTTATGTTTTATTTTGAGAAGTATAAAAAATAATTTAAAATATTTGAGATATATGTGCTTTTTTGATATGGTAATCTGAAAATGAGTTAGATTATGCTACAATTGAATGTTTTTTTCTTCCAAATTTTGTAAATAATCCAAATTTTAAGGAGATTTATACTTTTTGCAATTGGAAATATGAAAATAGTCTGATTTTATAGCACATTTATAATTTATCATTTGGAAACTTGAAAATAATTTGTATTTTTTGCCAGTTTTTTTTTATTTTTGAGAAGTATATAAAATAATTTAAAATATTTGAGATTTATGTGCTTTTTTCATTTGGTAATATTAAAATGAATTAGATTATGCTACAATTGAAAGTTTTTTTCTCCAAATTTTGTAAATAATTTAAATTTTAAGGAGATTTATACTTTTTACTATTGGAAATATGAAAATAGTCTAAATTCATATCACATTTATAAATTTTCATTTGGAAACTTGAAAATAATTCATATTTTATTGGCAGTTTTGTTTTATTTTTGAGAAGTATATAAAATAATTTAAAATATTTGAGATTTATGTGCTTTTTTCATTTGGTAATATGAAAATGAGTTAGATTATGCTACCATTGAATGTTTTTTTCTTCCAAATTTTGTAAATAATCTAAATTTTAAGGAGATTTATAATTTTTGCTACGGGAAATATGAAAATAGTCTAATTTTATAGCACATTTATAATTTTTCATTTGGAAACTTGAAAATAATTCATATTTTGTTGCCAGTTTTTTTTTATTTTTGAGAAGTAAATAAAATAATGTAAATTATTTGAGATTTATGTGCTTTTTTCATTTGGTAATATGAAAATGATTTAGATTATGCTACAATTGAATGTTTTTTTCTTCCAAATTGTGTAAATAGTCTAAATTTTAAAAAGATTTATACTTTTTACTATTGGAAATATGAAAATAGTCTAATTTTATAGCACATTTGTAATTTTTCATTTGGAAACTTGAAAATAATTCATATTTTGTTGCCAGTTTTTTTTTATTTTTGAGAAGTATATAAAATAATTTAAAATATTTGCGATTTATGTGCTTTTTTCATTTGGTAATATGAAAATGAGTTACATTATGCTACAATTGAATGTTTTTTTCTTCCAAATTTTGTAAATAATCTAAATTTTAAGGGGATTTACACTTTTTGCTATTGGAAATATGAAAATAGTCTAATTTTATAGAACATTTATAATTTTTCATTTGGAAACTGGAAAATAATTCATATTTTGTTGCCAGTTTTGTTTTATTTTTGAGAAGTATAAAAAATAATTTAAAATATTTGAGATTTATGTGCTTTTTTCATTTGGTAATATGAAAATGAGTTACATTATGCTACAATTGAATGTTTTTTTCTTCCAAATTTTGTAAATAATTTAAATTTTAAGGAGATTTATACTTTTTACTATTGGAAATATGAAAATAGTCTAAATTCATATCACATTTAAAATTTTTCATTTGGAAACTTGAAAATAATTCATATTTTGTTGCCAGTTTTTTTTTATTTTTGAGAAGTATATAAAATAATTTAAAATATTTCAGATTTATGTCCTTTTTTCATTTGGTAATATGAAAATGAGTTAGATTATGCTACAATTGAATGTTTTTTTCTTCCAAATTTTGAAAATAATCTAAATTTTAAGGAGATTTATACTTTTTACTATTGGAAATATGAAAATAGTCTAAATTCATATCACATTTATAAATTTTCATTTGGAAACTTGAAAATAATTTATATTTTGTTGCCAGTTTTGTTTTATTTTTGAGAAGTATATAAAATAATTTAAAATATTTGAGATTTATGTGCTTTTTTCATTTGGTAATATGAAAATGAGTTAGATTATGCTACAATTGAATGTTTTTTTCTTCCAAATTTTGTAAATAATTTAAATTTTAAGGAGATTTATACTTTTTACTATTTGAAATATGAAAATAGTCTAGATTCATATCACATTTATAATTTTTCATTTGGAAACTTGAAAATAATTCATATTTTGTTGCCAGTTTTTTTTTATTTTTGAAAAGTATAAATAATAATAATTTAAAATATTTGAGATTTATGTGCTTTTTTCATTTGGTAATATGAAAATGAGTTAGATTATGCTACAATTGAATGTTTTTTTCTTCCAGATTTCGTAAATAATCTAAATTTTAAGGAGATTTATACTTTTTACTATTTGAAATATGAAAATAGTAGAAATTCTTATCACATTTATAATTTTTCATTTGGAAACTTGAAAATAATTTATATTTTGTTTCCAGTTATTTTTAATTTTTGAGTAGTATATAAAATAATTTAAAATATTTGTGATTTATGTTCTTTTTTCATTTGGTAATATGAAAATGATTTAGATTATGCTACAATTGAATGTTTTTTTCTTCCAAATTTTGCAAATAATCTACATTTTAAGGAGATTTATACTTTTTACTATTGGAAATATGAAAATAGTCTAATTTTATAGCACATTTATAATCTTTCATTTGGAAACTTGATAATAATTCATATTTTGTTGCCAGTTTTTTTTTATTTTAGAGAAGTATATAAAATAATTTAAAATATTTCAGATTTATGTGCTTTTTTCATTTGGTAATATGAAAATATAGTTAGATTATGCTACAATTGAATGTTTTTTTCTTCCAAATTTTGTAAATAATTTAAATTTTAAGGAGATTTATACTTTTTACTATTGGAAATATGAAAATAGTCTAAATCCATATCACATTTATAAATTTTCATTTGGAAACTTGAAAATAATTCATATTTTGTTGCCAGTTTTTTTTATTTTTAGAAGTATAAAAAATAATTTAAAATATTGCAGATTTATGTGCTTTTTTCATTTGGTAATATGAAAATGAGTTAGATTATTCTACAATTGAATGTTTTTTTCTTCCAAATTTTGTAAATAATCTAAATTTTAAAAAGATTTATACTTTTTACTATTGGAAATATGAAAATAGTCTAATTTTAAAGCACATTTATAATTTTTCATTTGGAAACTTGAAAATAATTTATATTTTGTTGCCAGTATTTTTTTTATTTTTGAGAAGTATATAAAATAATTTAAAATATTTCAGATTTATGTGCTTTTATCATTTGGTAATATGAAAATGAATTAGATTATGCTACAATTGAAGGTTTTTTTCTCCAAATTTTGTAAATAATTTAAATTTTAAGGAGATTTATACTTTTTACTATTGGGAATATGAAAATAGTCTAAATTCATATCACATTTATAAATTTTCATTTCGAAACTTGAAAATAATTCATATTTTGTTGCCAGTTTTTTTTTATTTTTGAAAAGTATAAATAATAATAATTTAAAATATTTGAGATTTATGTGCTTTTTTCATTTGGTAATATGAAAATGAGTTATATTGTGCTACAATTGAATTTTTTTTCTTCCAAATTTTGTAAATAATCTAAATTTTAAGGAGATTTATACTTTTAACTATTGGAAATATGAAAATAGTCTAATTTTATAGCACATTTGTAATTTTTCATTTGGAAACTTGAAAATAATTCATATTTTGTTGCCAGTTTTTTTTTCTTTTTGAGAAGTATATAAAATAATTTAAAATATTTGATATTTATGTGCTTTTTTCATTTGGTAATACGAAAATGAGTTAGATTATGCTACAATTGAATGTTTTTTTCTTCCAAATTTTGTAAATAATTTAAATTTTAAGGAGATTTATACTTTTTACTATTTGAAATATGAAAATAGTCTAGATTCATATCACATTTATAATTTTTCATTTGGAAACTTGAAAATAATTCATATTTTGTTGCCAGTTTTTTTTTATTTTTGAGAAGTAAATAAAATAATGTAAATTATTTGAGATTTATGTGCTTTTTTCATTTGGTAATATGAAAATGATTTAGATTATGCTACAATTGAATGTTTTTTTCTTCCAAATTTTGCAAATAATCTAAATTTTAAGGAGATTTATACTTTTTACTATTGGAAATATGAAAATAGTCTAATTATATAGCACATTTATAATTTTTCATTTGGAAACTTGAAAATAATTCATATTTTGTTGCCAGTTTTTTTTAATTTTTAGAAGTATAAAAAATAATTTAAAATATTGGAGATTTATGTGCTTTTTTCATTTGGTAATATGAAAATGAGTCAGATTTTGCTACAATTGAATGTTTTTTTCTTCCAAATTTTGTAAATAATCTAAATTTTAAGGAGATTTATACTTTTTATTATTGGAAATATGAAAATAGTCTAATTTTATAGCACATTTATAATTTTTCATTTGGAAACTTGAAAATAATTCATATTTTGTTGCCAGTATTTTTTTATTTTTGAGAAGTATATAAAATAATTTAAAATATTTCAGATTTATGTGCTTTTTTCATTTGGTAATATGAAAATGAGTTAGATTATGCTACAATTGAATTTTTTTTCTTCCATATTTTGTAAATAATCTTAATTTTAAGGAGATTCATACTTTTTGCTATTGGAAATATGAAAATTGTCTAATTTCAGAGCACATTTATAATTTTTCATTTGGAAACTTGAAAATAATTTATATTTTGTTTCCAGTTATTTTTTATTTTTGAGTAGTATATAAAATAATTAAAAATATTTGTGATTTATGTGCTTTTTTCATTTGGTAATATGAAAATGAGTTAGATTATGCTACAATTGAATGTTTTTTTCTTACAAATTTTGTAAATAATCTAAATTTTAAGGAGATTTATACTTTTTACTATTGGAAATATGAAAATAGTCTTATTTTATAGCACATTTATAATTTTTCATTTGGAAACTTGAAAATAATTCATATTTTGTTGCCAGTTTTTTTTTATTTTTGAGAAGTAAATAAAATAATGTAAATTATTTGAGATTTATGTGCTTTTTTTATTTGGTAATATGAAAATGATTTAGATTATGCTACCATTGAATGTTTTTTATTCCAAATTTTGCAAATAATCTAAATTTTAAGGAGATTTATACTTTTTACTAGTGGAAATATGAAAATAGTCTAATTTTATAGCACATTTATAATTTTTCATTTGGAAACTTGAAAATAATTCATATTTTGTTGCCAGTTTTTTTTATTTTTGAGAAGTATATAAAATAATTTAAAATATTTCAGATTTATTTGCTTTTTTCATTTGGTAATATGAAAATGAGTTAGATTATGCTACAATTGAATGTTTTTTTCTTCAAAATTTTGTAAATAATCTAAATTTTAAGGGGATTTAAAACTTTTTGCTATTGGAAATATGAAAATAGTCTAATTTTATAACACATTTATAATTTTTCATTTGGAAACTTAAAAATAATTCATATTTTGTTGACAGTTTTTTTTTATTTTAGAGAAGTATATAAAATAATTTAAAATATTGGAGATTTATGTGCTTTTTTCATTTGGTAATATGAAAATGAGTTAGATTATGCAACAATTGAATGTTTTTTTCTTCCAAATTTTGTAAATAATTTAAATTTTAAGGAGATTTATACTTTTTACTATTGGAAATATGAAAATAGTCTAAATTCATATCACATTTATAATTTTTCATTTGGAAACTTGAAAATAATTCATATTTTATTGCCAGTTTTTTTTTATTTTTAGAAGTATAAAAAATAATTTAAAATATTGGAGATTTATGTGCTTTTTTCATTTGGTAATATGAAAATGAGTTAGATTATGCTAAAATTGAATGTTTTTTTCTTCCAAATTTTGTAAATAATCTAAATTTTAAGGAGATTTATACTTTTTATTATTGGAAATATGAAAATAGTCTAATTTTATAGCACATTTATAATTTTTCATATGGAAACTTGAAAATAATTCATATTTTGTTGCCAGTATTTTTTTATTTTTGAGAAGTATATAAATTAATTTAAAATATTTCAGATTTATGTGCTTTTTTCATTTGGTAATATGAAAATGAGTTAGATTATGCTACAATTGAATTTTTTTTCTTCCATATTTTGTAAATAATCTTAATTTTAAGGAGATTTATACTTTTTGCTATTGGAAATATGAAAATTGTCTAATTTCATAGCACATTTATAATTTTTCATTTGGAAACTTGAAAATAATTTATATTTTGTTTCCAGTTATTTTTTATTTTTGAGTAGTATATAAAATAATTAAAAATATTTGTGATTTATGTGCTTTTTTCATTTGGTAATATGAAAATGAGTTAGATTATGCTACAATTGAATGTTTTTTTCTTCCAAATTTTGTAAATAATCTAAATTTTAAGGAGATTTATACTTTTTACTAGTGGAAATATGAAAATAGTCTAATTTTATAGCACATTTATAATTTTTCATTTGGAAACTTGAAAATAATTCATATGTTGTTGCCAGTTTTGTTTTATTTTTAAGAAGTATATAAATTAATTTAAAATATTTGAGATTTATGTGCCTTTTTCATTTGGTAATATGAAAATGAGTTAGATTATGCTACAATTGAAGGTTTTTTTCTTCCAAATTTTGAAAATAATCTAAATTTTAAGGAGATTTATACTTTTTACTATTGGAAATATGAAAATAGTCTAAATTCATATCACATTTATAATTTTTCATTTGGAAACTTGAAAATAATTCATATTTTGCTGCCAGTTTTGTTTTATTTTTGAGAAGTATATAAAATAATTTAAAATATTTGAGATTTATGTGCTTTTTTCATTTGGTAATATGAAAATGAGTTAGATTATGCTACAATTGAATGTTTTTTTCTTCCAAATTTTGTTAATAATTTAAATTTTAAGGAGATTTATACTTTTTACTATTGGAAATATTAAAATAATCTAATTTTAAGGCACATTTATAATTTTTCATTTGGAAACTTGAAAATAATTCATATGTTGTTGCCAGTTTTGTTTTATTTTTAAGTAGTATATAAATTAATTTAAAATATTTGAGATTTATATGTCTTTTTAATTTGGTAATATGAAAATGAGTTAGATTATGCTACAATTGAATGTTTTTTTCTTCAAAATTTTGTAAATAATCTACATTTTAAGGGGATTTAAAACTTTTTGCTATTGGAAATATGAAAATAGTCTAATTTTATAACACATTTATAATTTTTCATTTGGAAACTTAAAAATAATTCATATTTTGTTGACAGTTTTTTTTTATTTTAGAGAAGTATATAAAATAATTTAAAATATTGGAGATTTATGTGCTTTTTTCATTTGGTAATATGAAAATGAGTTAGATTATGCTACAATTGAATGTTTTTTTCTTCAAAATTTTGTAAATAATCTAAATTTTAAGGGGATTTAAAACTTTTTGCTATTGGAAATATGAAAATAGTCTAATTTTATAACACATTTATAATTTTTCATTTGGAAACTTAAAAATAATTCATATTTTGTTGACAGTTTTTTTTTTATTTTAGAGAAGTATATAAAATAATTTAAAATATTGGAGATTTATGTGCTTTTTTCATTTGGTAATATGAAAATGAGTTAGATTATGCAACAATTGAATGTTTTTTTCTTCCAAATTTTGTAAATAATTTAAATTTTAAGGAGATTTATACTTTTTACTATTGGAAATATGAAAATAGTCTAAATTCATATCACATTTATAATTTTTCATTTGGAAACTTGAAAATAATTCATATTTTATTGCCAGTTTTTTTTTATTTTTAGAAGTATAAAAAATAATTTAAAATATTGGAGATTTATGTGCTTTTTTCATTTGGTAATATGAAAATGAGTTAGATTATGCTAAAATTGAATGTTTTTTTCTTCCAAATTTTGTAAATAATCTAAATTTTAAGGAGATTTATACTTTTTATTATTGGAAATATGAAAATAGTCTAATTTTATAGCACATTTATAATTTTTCATTTGGAAACTTGAAAATAATTCATATTTTGTTACCAGTATTTTTTTATTTTTGAGAAGTATATAAATTAATTTAAAATATTTCAGATTTATGTGCTTTTTTCATTTGGTAATATGAAAATGAGTTAGATTATGCTACAATTGAATTTTTTTTCTTCCATATTTTGTAAATAATCTTAATTTTAAGGAGATTTATACTTTTTGCTATTGGAAATATGAAAATTGTCTAATTTCATAGCACATTTATAATTTTTCATTTGGAAACTTGAAAATAATTTATATTTTGTTTCCAGTTATTTTTTATTTTTGAGTAGTATATAAAATAATTAAAAATATTTGTGATTTATGTGCTTTTTTCATTTGGTAATATGAAAATGAGTTAGATTATGCTACAATTGAATGTTTTTTTCTTCCAAATTTTGTAAATAATCTAAATTTTAAGGAGATTTATACTTTTTACTAGTGGAAATATGAAAATAGTCTAATTTTATAGCACATTTATAATTTTTCATTTGGAAACTTGAAAATAATTCATATGTTGTTGCCAGTTTTGTTTTATTTTTAAGAAGTATATAAATTAATTTAAAATATTTGAGATTTATGTGCCTTTTTCATTTGGTAATATGAAAATGAGTTAGATTATGCTACAATTGAAGGTTTTTTTCTTCCAAATTTTGAAAATAATCTAAATTTTAAGGAGATTTATACTTTTTACTATTGGAAATATGAAAATAGTCTAAATTCATATCACATTTATAATTTTTCATTTGGAAACTTGAAAATAATTCATATTTTGCTGCCAGTTTTGTTTTATTTTTGAGAAGTATATAAAATAATTTAAAATATTTGAGATTTATGTGCTTTTTTCATTTGGTAATATGAAAATGAGTTAGATTATGCTACAATTGAATGTTTTTTTCTTCCAAATTTTGTTAATAATTTAAATTTTAAGGAGATTTATACTTTTTACTATTTGAAATATGAAAATAGTCTAAATTCATATCACATTTATAATTTTTCATTTGGAAACTTGAAAATAATTCATATTTTGTTGCCAGTTTTTTTTATTTTTGAGAAGTATATAAAATAATTTAAAATATTTCAGATTTATTTGCTTTTTTCATTTGGTAATATGAAAATGAGTTAGATTATGCTACAATTGAATGTTTTTTTCTTCAAAATTTTGTAAATAATCTACATTTTAAGGGGATTTAAAACTTTTTGCTATTGGAAATATGAAAATAGTCTAATTTTATAACACATTTATAATTTTTCATTTGGAAACTTAAAAATAATTCATATTTTGTTGACAGTTTTTTTTTATTTTAGAGAAGTATATAAAATAATTTAAAATATTGGAGATTTATGTGCTTTTTTCATTTGGTAATATGAAAATGAGTTAGATTATGCTAAAATTGAATGTTTTTTTCTTCCAAATTTTGTAAATAATCTAAATTTTAAGGAGATTTATACTTTTTATTATTGGAAATATGAAAATAGTCTAATTTTATAGCACATTTATAATTTTTCATTTGGAAACTTGAAAATAATTCATATTTTGTTGCCAGTATTTTTTTATTTTTGAGAAGTATATAAATTAATTTAAAATATTTCAGATTTATGTGCTTTTTTCATTTGGTAATATGAAAATGAGTTAGATTATGCTACAATTGAATTTTTTTTCTTCCATATTTTGTAAATAATCTTAATTTTAAGGAGATTTATACTTTTTGCTATTGGAAATATGAAAATTGTCTAATTTCATAGCACATTTATAATTTTTCATTTGGAAACTTGAAAATAATTTATATTTTGTTTCCAGTTATTTTTTATTTTTGAGTAGTATATGAAATAATTAAAAATATTTGTGATTTATGTGCTTTTTTCATTTGGTAATATGAAAATGAGTTAGATTATGCTACAATTGAATGTTTTTTTCTTCCAAATTTTGTAAATAATCTAAATTTTAAGGAGATTTATACTTTTTACTAGTGGAAATATGAAAATAGTCTAATTTTATAGCACATTTATAATTTTTCATTTGGAAACTTGAAAATAATTCATATGTTATTGCCAGTTTTGTTTTATTTTTAAGAAGTATATAAATTAATTTAAAATATTTGAGATTTATGTGCCTTTTTCATTTGGTAATATGAAAATGAGTTAGATTATGCTACAATTGAAGGTTTTTTTCTTCCAAATTTTGAAAATAATCTAAATTTTAAGGAGATTTATACTTTTTACTATTGGAAATATGAAAATAGTCTAAATTCATATCACATTTATAATTTTTCATTTGGAAACTTGAAAATAATTCATATTTTGCTGCCAGTTTTGTTTTATTTTTGAGAAGTATATAAAATAATTTAAAATATTTGAGATTTATGTGCTTTTTTCATTTGGTAATATGAAAATGAGTTAGATTATGCTACAATTGAATGTTTTTTTCTTCCAAATTTTGTTAATAATTTAAATTTTAAGGAGATTTATACTTTTTACTATTTGAAATATGAAAATAGTCTAAATTCATATCACATTTATAATTTTTCATTTGGAAACTTGAAAATAATTCATATTTTGTTGCCAGTTTTTTTTATTTTTGAGAAGTATATAAAATAATTTAAAATATTTCAGATTTATTTGCTTTTTTCATTTGGTAATATGAAAATGAGTTAGATTATGCTACAATTGAATGTTTTTTTCTTCAAAATTTTGTAAATAATCTAAATTTTAAGGGGATTTAAAACTTTTTGCTATTGGAAATATGAAAATAGTCTAATTTTATAACACATTTATAATTTTTCATTTGGAAACTTAAAAATAATTCATATTTTGTTGACAGTTTTTTTTTATTTTAGAGAAGTATATAAAATAATTTAAAATATTGGAGATTTATGTGCTTTTTTCATTTGGTAATATGAAAATGCGTTAGATTATGCAACAATTGAATGTTTTTTTCTTCCAAATTTTGTAAATAATTTAAATTTTAAGGAGATTTATACTTTTTACTATTGGAAATATGAAAATAGTCTAAATTCATATCACATTTATAATTTTTCATTTGGAAACTTGAAAATAATTCATATTTTGTTGCCAGTTTTTTTTTATTTTTAGAAGTATAAAAAATAATTTAAAATATTGGAGATTTATGTGCTTTTTTCATTTGGTAATATGAAAATGAGTTAGATTATGCTAAAATTGAATGTTTTTTTCTTCCAAATTTTGTAAATAATCTAAATTTTAAGGAGATTTATACTTTTTATTATTGGAAATATGAAAATAGTCTAATTTTATAGCACATTTATAATTTTTCATTTGGAAACTTGAAAATAATTCATATTTTGTTACCAGTATTTTTTTATTTTTGAGAAGTATATAAATTAATTTAAAATATTTCAGATTTATGTGCTTTTTTCATTTGGTAATATGAAAATGAGTTAGATTATGCTACAATTGAATTTTTTTTCTTCCATATTTTGTAAATAATCTTAATTTTAAGGAGATTTATACTTTTTGCTATTGGAAATATGAAAATTGTCTAATTTCATAGCACATTTATAATTTTTCATTTGGAAACTTGAAAATAATTTATATTTTGTTTCCAGTTATTTTTTATTTTTGAGTAGTATATAAAATAATTAAAAATATTTGTGATTTATGTGCTTTTTTCATTTGGTAATATGAAAATGAGTTAGATTATGCTACAATTGAATGTTTTTTTCTTCCAAATTTTGTAAATAATCTAAATTTTAAGGAGATTTATACTTTTTACTAGTGGAAATATGAAAATAGTCTAATTTTGTAGCACATTTATAATTTTTCATTTGGAAACTTGAAAATAATTCATATGTTGTTGCCAGTTTTGTTTTATTTTTAAGAAGTATATAAATTAATTTAAAATATTTGAGATTTATGTGCCTTTTTCATTTGGTAATATGAAAATGAGTTAGATTATGCTACAATTGAAGGTTTTTTTCTTCCAAATTTTGAAAATAATCTAAATTTTAAGGAGATTTATACTTTTTACTATTGGAAATATGAAAATAGTCTAAATTCATATCACATTTATAATTTTTCATTTGGAAACTTGAAAATAATTCATATTTTGCTGCCAGTTTTGTTTTATTTTTGAGAAGTATATAAAATAATATAAAATATTTGAGATTTATGTGCTTTTTTCATTTGGTAATATGAAAATGAGTTAGATTATGCTACAATTGAATGTTTTTTTCTTCCAAATTTTGTTAATAATTTAAATTTTAAGGAGATTTATACTTTTTACTATTTGAAATATGAAAATAGTCTAAATTCATATCACATTTATAATTTTTCATTTGGAAACTTGAAAATAATTCATATTTTGTTGCCAGTTTTTTTTATTTTTGAGAAGTATATAAAATAATTTAAAATATTTCAGATTTATTTGCTTTTTTCATTTGGTAATATGAAAATGAGTTAGATTATGCTACAATTGAATGTTTTTTTCTTCAAAATTTTGTAAATAATCTACATTTTAAGGGGATTTAAAACTTTTTGCTATTGGAAATATGAAAATAGTCTAATTTTATAACACATTTATAATTTTTCATTTGGAAACTTAAAAATAATTCATATTTTGTTGACAGTTTTTTTTTATTTTAGAGAAGTATATAAAATAATTTAAAATATTGGAGATTTATGTGCTTTTTTCATTTGGTAATATGAAAATGCGTTAGATTATGCAACAATTGAATGTTTTTTTCTTCCAAATTTTGTAAATAATTTAAATTTTAAGGAGATTTATACTTTTTACTATTGGAAATATGAAAATAGTCTAAATTCATATCACATTTATAATTTTTCATTTGGAAACTTGAAAATAATTCATATTTTGTTGCCAGTTTTTTTTTATTTTTAGAAGTATAAAAAATAATTTAAAATATTGGAGATTTATGTGCTTTTTTCATTTGGTAATATGAAAATGAGTTAGATTATGCTACAATTGAATGTTTTTTTCTTCCAAATTTTGTTAATAATTTAAATTTTAAGGAGATTTATACTTTTTATTATTGGAAATATGAAAATAGTCTAATTTTATAGCACATTTATAATTTTTCATTTGGAAACTTGAAAATAATTCATATTTTGTTACCAGTATTTTTTTATTTTTGAGAAGTATATAAATTAATTTAAAATATTTCAGATTTATGTGCTTTTTTCATTTGGTAATATGAAAATGAGTTAGATTATGCTACAATTGAATTTTTTTTCTTCCATATTTTGTAAATAATCTTAATTTTAAGGAGATTTATACTTTTTGCTATTGCAAATATGAAAATTGTCTAATTTCATAGCACATTTATAATTTTTCATTTGGAAACTTGAAAATAATTTATATTTTGTTTCCAGTTATTTTTTATTTTTGAGTAGTATATAAAATAATTAAAAATATTTGTGATTTATGTGCTTTTTTCATTTGGTAATATGAAAATGAGTTAGATTATGCTACAATTGAATGTTTTTTTCTTCCAAATTTTGTAAATAATCTAAATTTTAAGGAGATTTATACTTTTTACTAGTGGAAATATGAAAATAGTCTAATTTTGTAGCACATTTATAATTTTTCATTTGGAAACTTGAAAATAATTCATATGTTGTTGCCAGTTTTGTTTTATTTTTAAGAAGTATATAAATTAATTTAAAATATTTGAGATTTATGTGCCTTTTTCATTTGGTAATATGAAAATGAGTTAGATTATGCTACAATTGAAGGTTTTTTTCTTCCAAATTTTGAAAATAATCTAAATTTTAAGGAGATTTATACTTTTTACTATTGGAAATATGAAAATAGTCTAAATTCATATCACATTTATAATTTTTCATTTGGAAACTTGAAAATAATTCATATTTTGCTGCCAGTTTTGTTTTATTTTTGAGAAGTATATAAAATAATTTAAAATATTTGAGATTTATGTGCTTTTTTCATTTGGTAATATGAAAATGAGTTAGATTATGCTACAATTGAATGTTTTTTTCTTCCAAATTTTGTTAATAATTTAAATTTTAAGGAGATTTATACTTTTTACTATTTGAAATATGAAAATAGTCTAAATTCATATCACATTTATAATTTTTCATTTGGAAACTTGAAAATAATTCATATTTTGTTGCCAGTTTTTTTTATTTTTGAGAAGTATATAAAATAATTTAAAATATTTCAGATTTATTTGCTTTTTTCATTTGGTAATATGAAAATGAGTTAGATTATGCTACAATTGAATGTTTTTTTCTTCAAAATTTTGTAAATAATCTACATTTTAAGGGGATTTAAAACTTTTTGCTATTGGAAATATGAAAATAGTCTAATTTTATAACACATTTATAATTTTTCATTTGGAAACTTAAAAATAATTCATATTTTGTTGACAGTTTTTTTTTATTTTAGAGAAGTATATAAAATAATTTAAAATATTGGAGATTTATGTGCTTTTTTCATTTGGTAATATGAAAATGAGTTAGATTATGCAACAATTGAATGTTTTTTTCTTCCAAATTTTGTAAATAATTTAAATTTTAAGGAGATTTATACTTTTTACTATTGGAAATATGAAAATAGTCTAAATTCATATCACATTTATAATTTTTCATTTGGAAACTTGAAAATAATTCATATTTTGTTGCCAGTTTTTTTTTATTTTTAGAAGTATAAAAAATAATTTAAAATATTGGAGATTTATGTGCTTTTTTCATTTGGTAATATGAAAATGAGTTAGATTATGCTAAAATTGAATGTTTTTTTCTTCCAAATTTTGTAAATAATCTAAATTTTAAGGAGATTTATACTTTTTATTATTGGAAATATGAAAATAGTCTAATTTTATAGCACATTTATAATTTTTCATTTGGAAACTTGAAAATAATTCATATTTTGTTGCCAGTATTTTTTTATTTTTGAGAAGTATATAAATTAATTTAAAATATTTCAGATTTATGTGCTTTTTTCATTTGGTAATATGAAAATGAGTTAGATTATGCTACAATTGAATTTTTTTTCTTCCATATTTTGTAAATAATCTTAATTTTAAGGAGATTTATACTTTTTGCTATTGGAAATATGAAAATTGTCTAATTTCATAGCACATTTATAATTTTTCATTTGGAAACTTGAAAATAATTTATATTTTGTTTCCAGTTATTTTTTATTTTTGAGTAGTATATGAAATAATTAAAAATATTTGTGATTTATGTGCTTTTTTCATTTGGTAATATGAAAATGAGTTAGATTATGCTACAATTGAATGTTTTTTTCTTCCAAATTTTGTAAATAATCTAAATTTTAAGGAGATTTATACTTTTTACTAGTGGAAATATGAAAATAGTCTAATTTTATAGCACATTTATAATTTTTCATTTGGAAACTTGAAAATAATTCATATGTTATTGCCAGTTTTGTTTTATTTTTAAGAAGTATATAAATTAATTTAAAATATTTGAGATTTATGTGCCTTTTTCATTTGGTAATATGAAAATGAGTTAGATTATGCTACAATTGAAGGTTTTTTTCTTCCAAATTTTGAAAATAATCTAAATTTTAAGGAGATTTATACTTTTTACTATTGGAAATATGAAAATAGTCTAAATTCATATCACATTTATAATTTTTCATTTGGAAACTTGAAAATAATTCATATTTTGCTGCCAGTTTTGTTTTATTTTTGAGAAGTATATAAAATAATTTAAAATATTTGAGATTTATGTGCTTTTTTCATTTGGTAATATGAAAATGAGTTAGATTATGCTACAATTGAATGTTTTTTTCTTCCAAATTTTGTTAATAATTTAAATTTTAAGGAGATTTATACTTTTTACTATTTGAAATATGAAAATAGTCTAAATTCATATCACATTTATAATTTTTCATTTGGAAACTTGAAAATAATTCATATTTTGTTGCCAGTTTTTTTTATTTTTGAGAAGTATATAAAATAATTTAAAATATTTCAGATTTATTTGCTTTTTTCATTTGGTAATATGAAAATGAGTTAGATTATGCTACAATTGAATGTTTTTTTCTTCAAAATTTTGTAAATAATCTAAATTTTAAGGGGATTTAAAACTTTTTGCTATTGGAAATATGAAAATAGTCTAATTTTATAACACATTTATAATTTTTCATTTGGAAACTTAAAAATAATTCATATTTTGTTGACAGTTTTTTTTTATTTTAGAGAAGTATATAAAATAATTTAAAATATTGGAGATTTATGTGCTTTTTTCATTTGGTAATATGAAAATGCGTTAGATTATGCAACAATTGAATGTTTTTTTCTTCCAAATTTTGTAAATAATTTAAATTTTAAGGAGATTTATACTTTTTACTATTGGAAATATGAAAATAGTCTAAATTCATATCACATTTATAATTTTTCATTTGGAAACTTGAAAATAATTCATATGTTATTGCCAGTTTTGTTTTATTTTTAAGAAGTATATAAATTAATTTAAAATATTTGTGATTTATGTGCTTTTTTCATTTGGTAATATGAAAATGAGTTAGATTATGCTACAATTGAATGTTTTTTTCTTCCAAATTTTGTTAATAATTTAAATTTTAAGGAGATTTATACTTTTTACTATTTGAAATATGAAAATAGTCTAAATTCATATCACATTTATAATTTTTCATTTGGAAACTTGAAAATAATTCATATTTTGTTGCCAGTTTTTTTTATTTTTGAGAAGTATATAAAATAATTTAAAATATTTCAGATTTATTTGCTTTTTTCATTTGGTAATATGAAAATGAGTTAGATTATGCTACAATTGAATGTTTTTTTCTTCAAAATTTTGTAAATAATTTAAATTTTAAGGAGATTTATACTTTTTACTATTGGAAATAAGAAAATAGTCTAAATTCATATCACATTTATAATTTTTCATTTGGAAACTTGAAAATAATTCATATTTTGTTGCCAGTTTTTTTTTATTTTTAGAAGTATAAAAAATAATTTAAAATATTGGAGATTTATGTGCTTTTTTCATGTGGTAATATGAAAATGAGTTAGATTATGCTAAAATTGAATGTTTTTTTCTTCCAAATTTTGTAAATAATCTAAATTTTAAGGAGATTTATACTTTTTATTATTGGAAATATGAAAATAGTCTAATTTTATAGCACATTTATAATTTTTCATTTGGAAACTTGAAAATAATTTATATTTTGTTGCAAGTATTTTTTTATTTTTGAGAAGTATATAAAATAATTTAAAATATTTCAGATTTATGTGCTTTTTTCATTTGGTAATATGAAAATGAGTTAGATTATGCAACAATTGAATTTTTTTTCTTCCAAATTTTGTAAATAATCTTAATTTTAAGGAGATTTATAGTTTTTGCTATTGGAAATATGAAAATAGTCTAATTTTATAGCACATTTATAATTTTTCATTTGGAAACTTGAAAATAATTTATATTTTGTTTCCAGTTATTTTTCCTTTTTGAGTAGTATATAAAATAATTAAAAATATTTGTGATTTATGTGCTTTTTTCATTTGGTAATATGAAAATGAGTTAGATTCTGCTACAATTGAATGTTTTTTTCTTCCAAATTTTGTAAATAATCTAAATTTTAAGGAGATTTATACTTTTTACTATTGGAAATATGAAAATAGTCTAATTTTATAGCACATTTATAATTTTTCATTTGGAAACTTGAAAATAATTCATATTTTGTTGCCAGTTTTTTTTTATTTTTGAGAAGTAAATAAAATAATGTAAATTATTTGAGATTTATGTGCTTTTTTCATTTGGTAATATGAAAATGATTTAGATTATGCTACAATTGAATGTTTTTTTCTTCCAAATTTTGCAAATAATCTAAATTTTAAGGAGATTTATACTTTTTACTATTGGAAATATGAAAATAGTCTAATTATATAGCACATTTATAATTTTTCATTTGGAAACTTGAAAATAATTCATATTTTGTTGCCAGTTTTTTTTAATTTTTAGAAGTATAAAAAATAATTTAAAATATTGGAGATTTATGTGCTTTTTTCATTTGGTAATATGAAAATGAGTTAGATTATGCTACAATTGAATGTTTTTTTCTTCCAAATTTTGTAAATAATCTAAATTTTAAGGAGATTTATACTTTTTATTATTGGAAATATGAAAATAGTCTAATTTTATAGCACATTTATAATTTTTCATTTGGAAACTTGAAAATAATTCATATTTTGTTGCCAGTATTTTTTTATTTTTGAGAAGTATATAAAATAATTTAAAATATTTGAGATTTATGTGCTTTTTTCATTTGGTAATATGAAAATGAGTTAGATTATGCTATAATTGAATTTTTTTTCTTCCATATTTTGTAAATAATCTTAGTTTTAAGGAGATTTATACTTTTTGCTATTGGAAATATGAAAATTGTCTAATTTCATAGCACATTTATAATTTTTCATTTGGAAACTTGAAAATAACTTATATTTTGTTTCCAGTTATTTTTTATTTTTGAGTAGTATATAAAATAATTAAAAATATTTGTGATTTATGTGCTTTTTTCATTTGGTAATATGAAAATGAGTTAGATTATGCTACAATTGAATGTTTTTTTCTTCCAAATTTTGTAAATAATCTAAATTTTAAGGAGATTTATACTTTTTACTATTGGAAATATGAAAATAGTCTAATTTTATAGCACATTTATAATTTTTCATTTGGAAACTTGAAAATAATTCATATTTTGTTGCCAGTTTTTTTTTATTTTTGAGAAGTAAATAAAATAATGTAAATTATTTGAGATTTATGTGCTTTTTTCATTTGGTAATATGAAAATGATTTAGATTATGCTACAATTGAATGTTTTTTATTCCAAATTTTGCAAATAATCTAAATTTTAAGGAGATTTATACTTTTTACTAGTGGAAATATGAAAATAGTCTAATTTTATAGCACATTTATCATTTTTCATTTGGAAACTTGAAAATAATTCATATGTTGTTGCCAGTTTTGTTTTATTTTTAAGAAGTATATAAATTAATTTAAAATATTTGAGATTTATGTGCCTTTTTCATTTGGTAATATGAAAATGAGTTTGATTATGCTACAATTGAAGGTTTTTTTCTTCCAAATTTTGTAAATAATCTAAATTTTAAGGAGATTTATACTTTTTACTATTGGAAATATGAAAATAGTCTAATTTTATAGCACATTTATAATTTTTCATTTGGAAACTTGAAAATAATTCATATTTTGTTGCCAGTTTTTTTTTATTTTTGAGAAGTAAATAAAATAATGTAAATTATTTGAGATTTATGTGCTTTTTTCATTTGGTAATATGAAAATGAGTTAGATTATGCTACAATTGAATGTTTTTTTCTTCCAAATTTTGTAAATAATCTAAATTTTAAGGAGATTTATACTTTTTATTATTGGAAATATGAAAATAGTCTAATTTTATAGCACATTTATAATTTTTCATTTGGAAACTTGAAAATAATTCATATTTTGTTGCCAGTATTTTTTTATTTTTGAGAAGTATATAAAATAATTTAAAATATTTGAGATTTATGTGCTTTTTTCATTTGGTAATATGAAAATGAGTTAGATTATGCTATAATTGAATTTTTTTTCTTCCATATTTTGTAAATAATCTTAGTTTTAAGGAGATTTATACTTTTTGCTATTGGAAATATGAAAATTGTCTAATTTCATAGCACATTTATAATTTTTCATTTGGAAACTTGAAAATAATTCATATTTTGTTGCCAGTATTTTTTTATTTTTGAGAAGTATATAAAATAATTTAAAATATTTGAGATTTATGTGCTTTTTTCATTTGGTAATATGAAAATGAGTTAGATTATGCAACAATTGAATGTTTTTTTCTTCCAAATTTTGTACATAATTTAAATTTTAAGGAGATTTATACTTTTTACTATTGGAAATATGAAAATAGTCTAAATTCATATCACATTTAAAATTTTTCCTTTGGAAACTTGAAAATAATTCATATTTTGTTGCCAGTTTTGTTTTATTTTTAAGAAGTATATAAAATAATTTAAAATATTTGAGATTTATGTGCTTTTTTCATTTGGTAATATTAAAATGAATTAGATTATGCTACAATTGAATGTTTTTTTCTCCAAATTTTGTAAATAATTTAAATTTTAAGGAGATTTATACTTTTTACTATTGGAAATATGAAAATAGTCTAAATTCATATCACATTTATAATTTTTCATTTGGAAACTTGAAAGTAATTCATATTTTGTTGCCAGTTTTTTTCATTTTTAGAAGTATAAAAAATAATTTAAAATATTGGAGATTTACGTGCTTTTTTCATGTGGTAATATGAAAATGAGTTAGATTATGCTAAAATTGAATGTTTTTTTCTTCCAAATTTTGTAAATAATCTAAATTTTAAGATTTATACTTTTTAATATTGGAAATATGAAAATAGTCTAATTTTATAGCACATTTATAATTTTTCATTTGGAAACTTGAAAATAATTCATATTTTTTTGCAAGTTTTTTTTTATTTTTGAGTAGTATATAAAATAATTAAAAATATTTGTGATTTATGTGCTTTTTTCATTTGGTAATATGAAAATGAGTTAGATTATGCTACAATTGAATGTTTTTTTCTTCCAAATTTTGTAAATAATCTAAATTTTAAGGAGATTTATACTTTTTACTATTGGAAATATGAAAATAGTCTAATTTTATAGCACATTTATAATTTTTCATTTGGAAACTTGAAAATAATTCATATTTTGTTGCCAGTTTTTTTTTATTTTTGAGAAGTAAATAAAATAATGTAAATTATTTGAGATTTATGTGCTTTTTTCATTTGGTAATATGAAAATGATTTAGATTATGCTACAATTGAATGTTTTTTATTCCAAATTTTGCAAATAATCTAAATTTAAAGAGATTTATACTTTTTACTAGTGGAAATATGAAAATAGTCTAATTTTATAGTACATTTATAATTTTTCATTTGGAAACTTGAAAATAATTCATATGTTGTTGCCAGTTTTGTTTTATTTTTAAGAAGTATATAAATTAATTTAAAATATTTGAGATTTATGTGCCTTTTTCATTTGGTAATATGAAAATGAGTTAGATTATGCTACAATTGAAGGTTTTTTTCTTCCAAATTTTGAAAATAATCTAAATTTTAAGGAGATTTATACTTTTTACTATTGGAAATATGAAAATAGTCTAAATTCATATCACATTTATAATTTTTCATTTGGAAACTTGAAAATAATTCATATTTTGTTGCCAGTTTTGTTTTATTTTTGAGAAGTATATAAAATAATTTAAAATATTTGAGATTTATGTGCTTTTTTCATTTTGTAATATGAAAATGAGTTAGATTATGCTACAATTGAATGTTTTTTTCTTCCAAATTTTGTTAAAAATTTAAATTTTAAGGAGATTTATACTTTTTACTATTTGAAATATGAAAATAGTCTAAATTCATATCACATTTATAATTTTTCATTTGGAAACTTGAAAATAATTCATATTTTGTTGCCAGTTTTTTTTATTTTTGAGAAGTATATAAAATAATTTAAAATATTTCAGATTTATTTGCTTTTTTCATTTGGTAATATGAAAATGGGTTAGATTATGCTACAATTAAATGTTTTTTTCTTCAAAATTTTGTAAATAATCTAAATTTTAAGGGGATTTAAAACTTTTTGCTATTGGAAATATGAAAATAGTCTAATTTTATAGCACATTTATAATTTTTCATTTGGAAACTTAAAAATAATTCATATTTTGCTGACAGTTTTTTTTTATTTTAGAGAAGTATATAAAATAATTTAAAATATTTGAGATTTATGTGCTTTTTTCATTTGGTAATATGAAAATGAGTTAGATTATGCAACAATTGAATGTTTTTTTCTTCCAAATTTTGTAAATAATTTAAATTTTAAGGAGATTTATACTTTTTACTATTGGAAATATGAAAATAGTCTAAATTCATATCACATTTAAAATTTTTCCTTTGGAAACTTGAAAATAATTCATATTTTGTTGCCAGTTTTTTTTTATTTTTGAGAAGTATATAAAATAATTTAAAATATTTGAGATTTATGTGCTTTTTTCATTTGGTAATATTAAAATGAATTAGATTATGCTACAATTGAATGTTTTTTTCTCCAAATTTTGTAAACAATTTAAATTTTAAGGAGATTTATACTTTTTACTATTGGAAATATGAAAATAGTCTAAATTCATATCACATTTATAATTTTTCATTTGGAAACTTGAAAATAATTCATATTGTGTTGCCAGTTTTTTTTATTTTTAGAAGTATAAAAAATAATTTAAAATATTGGAGATTTATGTGCTTTTTTCATTTGGTAATATGAAAATGAGTTAGATTATGCAAAAATTGAATGTTTTTTTCTTCCAAATTTTGTAAATAATCTAAATTTTAAGGAGATTTATACTTATTATTATTGGAAATATGAAAATAGTCTAATTTAATAGCACATTTATAATTTTTCATTTGGAAACTTGAAAATAATTTATATTTTGTTTCCAGTTATTTTTTATTTTTGAGTAGTATATAAAATAATTAAAAATATTTGTGATTTATGTGCTTTTTTCATTTGGTAATATGAAAATGAGTTAGATTATGCTACAATTGAATGTTTTTTTCTTCCAAATTTTGTAAATAATCTAAATTTTAAGGAGATTTATACTTTTTACTATTGGAAATAGGAAAATAGTCTAATTTTATAGCACATTTATAATTTTTCATTTGGAAACTTGAAAATAATTCATATTTTGTTGCCAGTTTTTTTTTATTTTTGAGAAGTAAATAAAATAATGTAAATTATTTGAGATTTATGTGCTTTTTTCATTTGGTAATATGAAAATGATTTAGATTATGCTACAATTGAATGTTTTTTATTCCAAATTTTGCAAATAATCTAAATTTTAAGGAGATTTATACTTTTTACTAGTGGAAATATGAAAATAGTCTAATTTTATAGCACATTTATAATTTTTCATTTGGAAACTTGAAAATAATTCATATGTTGTTGCCAGTTTTGTTTTATTTTTAAGAAGTATATAAATTAATTTAAAATGTTTGAGATTTATGTGCCTTTTTCATTTGGTAATATGAAAATGAATTAGATTATGCTACAATTGAAGGTTTTTTTCTTCCAAATTTTGAAAATAATCTAAATTTTAAGGAGATTTATACTTTTTACTATTGGAAATATGAAAATAGTCTAAATTCATATCACATTTATAATTTTTCATTTGGAAACTTGAAAATAATTCATATTTTGTTGCCAGGTTTTTTTATTTTTGAGAAGTATATAAAATAATTTCAAATATTTCAGATTTATTTGCTTTTTTCATTTGGTAATATGAAAATGAGTTAGATTATGCTACAATTGAATGTTTTTTTCTTCAAAATTTTGTAAATAATCTAAATTTTAAGGGGATTTAAAACTTTTTGCTATTGGAAATATTCAAATAGTCTAATTTTATAGCACATTTATAATTTTTCGTTTGGAATCTTGAAAATAATTCATATTTTGTTGCCAGTTTTTTTTTATTTTTGAGAAGTATATAAAATAATTTAAAATATTTCAGATTTATGTGCTTTTTTCATTTGGTAATATGAAAATGAGTTAGATTATGCTACAATTGAATGTTTTTTTCTTCCAAATTTTGTAAATAATCTAAATTTTAAGGAGATTTATACTTTTTACTATTGGAAATATGAAAATAGTCTAATTTTATAGCACATTTATAATTTTTCATTTGGAATCTTGAAAATAATTCATATTTTGTTGCCAGTTTTTTTTATTTTTGAGAAGTATATAAAATAATTTAAAATATTGGAGATTTATGTGCTTTTTTCATTTGGTAATATGAAAATGAGTTAGATTATGCAACAATTAAATCTTTTTTTCTTCCAAATTTTGTAAATAATCTAAATTTTAAGTAGATTTATACTTTTTACTATTGGAAATATGAAAATAGTCTAATTTCATAGCACATTAATAATTTTTCATTTGGAATCTTGAAAATAATTCATATTTTGTTGCTAGTTTTTTTTTATTTTTGAGAAGTATATAAAATAATTTAAAATATTGGAAATTAATGTGCTTTTTTCATTTGGTAATATGGAAATGAGTTAGATTATGCTACAATTGAATGTTTTTTTCTTCCAAATTTTGTAAATAATCTAAATTTTAAGGAGATTTATACTTTTTACTATTGGGAATATGAAAATAGTCTAATTTTATAGCACATTTGTAATTTTTCATTTGGAATCTTGAAAATAATTCATATTTTGTTGCCAGTTTTTATTTATTTTTGAGAAGTATATAAAATAATTTAAAATATTGGAGATTTATTTCCTTTTTTCATTTGGTAATATGAAAATGAGTTAGAATATGCAACAATTGAATGTTTTTTCCTTCCAAATTTTGTAAATAATCTAAATTTTAAGGAGATTTATACTTTTTACTATTGGAAATATGAAAATAGTCTAATTTTATAGCACATTTATAATTTTTCATTTGGAATCTTGAAAATAATTCATATTTTGTTGCCAGTTTTTTTATTTTTGAGAAGTATATAAAATAATTTAAAATATTGGAGATTTATGTGCTTTTTTCATTTGGTAATATGAAAATGAGTTAGATTATGCAACAATTGAATGTTTTTTTCTTCCAAATTTTGTAAATAATCTAAATTTTAAGGAGATTTATACTTTTTACTATTGGAAATATGAAAATAGTCTAATTCTATAGCACATTTGTAATTTTTCATTTGGAATCTTGAAAATAATTCATATTTTGTTGCCAGTTTGTTTTTATTTTTTAGACGTATATAAAATAATTTAAAATATTTCAGATTTATGTGCTTTTTTCATTTGGTAATATGAAAATGAGTTAGATTATGCTACAATTGAATGTTTTTTTCTTCCAAATTTTGTAAATAATCAAAATTTTAAGGAGATTTATACTTTTTACTATTGGAAATATGAAAATAGTCTAATTTTATAGCACATTTATAATTTTTCATTTGGAATCTTGAAAATAATTCATATTTTGTTGCCAGTTTTTTTTATTTTTGAGAAGTATATAAAATAATTTAAAATATTGGAGATTTATGTGCTTTTTTCATTTGGTAATATGAAAATGAGTTAGATTATGCTACAATTGAATGTTTTTTTCTTCCAAATTTTGTAAATAATCTAAATTTTAAGGAGATTTATACTTTTTACTATTGGAAATATGAAAATAGTCTAATTTTATAGCACATTTGTAATTTTTCATTTGGAATCTTGAAAATAATTCATATTTTGTTGCCAGTTTGTTTTTATTTTTAAGACGTATATAAAATAATTTAAAATATTTCAGATTTATGTGCTTTTTTCATTTGGTAATATGAAAATGAGTTAGATTATGCTACAATTGAATGTTTTTTTCTTCCAAATTTTGTAAATAATCTAAATTTTAAGGAGATTTATACTTTTTACTATTGGAAATAGGAAAATAGTCTAAATTCATATAACATTTATAATTTTTCATTTGGAATCTTGAAAATAATTCATATTTTGTTGCTAGTTTTTTTTTATTTTTGAGATATATATAAAATAATTTAAAATATTTCAGATTTATGTGCTTTTTTCATTTGGTAATATGAAAATGAGTTAGATTATGCTACAATTGAATGTTTTTTTCTTCCAAATTTTGTAAATAATCTAAATTTTACGGAGATTTATACTTTTTACTGTTGGAAATATGAAAATAATCTAATTTTATAGCACATTTATAATTTTTCATTTGGAATCTTGAAAATAATTCATATTTTGTGGCCAGTTTTTTTTTATTTTTGAGAAGTATATAAAATAATTTAAAATATTGGAAATTAATGTGCTTTTTTCATTTGGTAATATGAAAATGAATTAGATTATGTAACAATTGAATGTTTTTTTCTTACAAATTTTGTAAATAATCTAAATTTTAAGGAGATTTATACTTTTTACTATTGGAAATATGAAAATAGTCTAATTTTATAGGACATTTGTAATTTTTCATTTGGAATCTTGAAAATAATTCATATTTTGTTGCCATTTTTTTTTATTTTTGAGACGTATATAAAATAATTTAAAATATTTCAGATTTATGTGCTTTTTTCATTTGGTAATATGAAAATGAGTTAGATTATGCTACAATTGAATGTTTTTTTCTTCCAAATTTTGTAAATAATCTAAATTTTAAGGAGATTTATACTTTTTACTATTGGAAATATGAAAATAGTCTAATTTTATAGCACATTTGTAATTTTTCATTTGGAATCTTGAAAATAATTCATATTTTGTTGCCAGTTTGTTTTTATTTTTGAGACGTATATAAAATAATTTAAAATATTTCAGATTTATGTGCTTTTTTCATTTGGTAATATGAAAATGAGTTAGATTATGCTACAATTGAATGTTTTTTTCTTCCAAATTTTGTAAATAATCTAAATTTTACGGAGATTTATACATTTACTGTTGGAAATATGAAAATAATCTAATTTTATAGCACATTTATAATGTTTCATTTGGAATCTGGAAAATAATTCATATTTTGTTGCCAGTTTTTTTTTATTTTTGAGAAGTATATAAAATAATTTAAAATATTTCAGATTTATGTGCTTTTTTCATTTGGTAATATGAAAATGAGTTAGATTATGCTACAATTGAATGTTTTTTTCTTCCAAATTTTGTAAATAATCTAAATTTTAAGGAGATTTATACTTTTTACTATTGGAAATAGGAAAATAGTCTAATTTTATAGCACATTTATAATTTTTCATTTGGAATCTTGAAAATAATTCATATTTTGTTGCCAGTTTTTTTATTTTTGAGAAGTATATAAAATAATTTAAAATATTGGAGATTTATGTGCTTTTTTCATTTGGTAATATGAAAATGAGTTAGATTATGCAACAATTGAATGTTTTTTTCTTCCAAATTTTGTAAATAATCTAAATTTTAAGGAGATTTATACTTTTTACTATTGGAAATATGAAAATAGTCTAATTCTATAGCACATTTGTAATTTTTCATTTGGAATCTTGAAAATAATTCATATTTTGTTGCCAGTTTGTTTTTATTTTTTAGACGTATATAAAATAATTTAAAATATTTCAGATTTATGTGCTTTTTTCATTTGGTAATATGCAAATGAGTTAGATTATGCTACAATTGAATGTTTTTTTCTTCCAAATTTTGTAAATAATCAAAATTTTAAGGAGATTTATACTTTTTACTATTGGAAATATGAAAATAGTCTAATTTTATAGCACATTTATAATTTTTCATTTGGAATCTTGAAAATAATTCATATTTTGTTGCCAGTTTTTTTTATTTTTGAGAAGTATATAAAATAATTTAAAATATTGGAGATTTATGTGCTTTTTTCATTTGGTAATATGAAAATGAGTTAGATTATGCTACAATTGAATGTTTTTTTCTTCCAAATTTTGTAAATAATCTAAATTTTAAGGAGATTTATACTTTTTACTATTGGAAATATGAAAATAGTCTAATTTTATAGCACATTTGTAATTTTTCATTTGGAATCTTGAAAATAATTCATATTTTGTTGCCAGTTTGTTTTTATTTTTAAGACGTATATAAAATAATTTAAAATATTTCAGATTTATGTGCTTTTTTCATTTGGTAATATGAAAATGAGTTAGATTATGCTACAATTGAATGTTTTTTTCTTCCAAATTTTGTAAATAATCTAAATTTTAAGGAGATTTATACTTTTTACTATTGGAAATAGGAAAATAGTCTAAATTCATGTAACATTTACAATTTTTCATTTGGAATCTTGAAAATAATTCATATTTTGTTGCTAGTTTTTTTTTAATTTTGAGAAGTATATAAAATAATTTAAAATATTTCAGATTTATGTCCTTTTTTCATTTGGTAATATGAAAATGAGTTAGATTATGCTACAATTGAATGTTTTTTTCTTCCAAATTTTGTAAATAATCTAAATTTTAAGGAGATTTATACTTTTTACTATTGGAAATAGGAAAATAGTCTAAATTCATATAACATTTATAATTTTTCATTTGGAATCTTGAAAATAATTCATATTTTGTTGCTAGTTTTTTTTTATTTTTGAGAAGTATATAAAATAATTTAAAATATTTCAGATTTATGTGCTTTTTTCATTTGGTAATATGAAAATGAGTTAGATTATGCTACAATTGAATGTTTTTTCTTCCAAATTTAGCAAATAATCTAAATTTTAACGAGATTTATACTTTTTACTATTGGAAATATGAAAATAGTCTAATTTTATAGCACATTTATAATTTTTAATTTGGAATCTTGAAAATAATTCATATTTTGTTGCCCGTTTTTTTTTATTTTTGAGAAGTATATAAAATAATTTAAAATATTGGAAATTAATGTGCTTTTTTCATTTGGTAATATGAAAATGAGTTAGATTATGTAACAATTGAATGTTTTTTTCTTACAAATTTTGTAAATAATCTAAATTTTAAGGAGATTTATACTTTTTACTATTGGAAATATGAAAATAGTCTAATTTTATAGGACATTTGTAATTTTTCATTTGGAATCTTGAAAATAATTCATATTTTGTTGCCATTTTTTTTTATTTTTGAGACGTATATAAAATAATTTAAAATATTTCAGATTTATGTGCTTTTTTCATTTGGTAATATGAAAATGAGTTAGATTATGCTACAATTGAATGTTTTTTTCTTCCAAATTTTGTAAATAATCTAAATTTTAAGGAGATTTATACTTTTTACTATTGGAAATATGAAAATAGTCTAATTTTATAGCACATTTATAATTTTTCATTTGGAATCTTGAAAATAATTCATATTTTGTTGCCAGTTTTTTTTATTTTTGAGAAGTATATAAAATAATTTAAAATATTGGAGATTTATGTGCTTTTTTCATTTGGTAATATGAAAATGAGTTAGATTATGCAACAATTGAATGTTTTTTTCTTCCAAATTTTGTAAATAATCTAAATTTTAAGGAGATTTATACTTTTTACTATTGGAAATATGAAAATAGTCTAATTTTATAGCACATTTGTAATTTTTCATTTGGAATCTTGAAAATAATTCATATTTTGTTGCCAGTTTGTTTTTATTTTTGAGACGTATATAAAATAATTTAAAATATTTCAGATTTATGTGCTTTTTTCATTTGGTAATATGAAAATGAGTTAGATTATGCTACAATTGAATGTTTTTTTCTTCCAAATTTTGTAAATAATCTAAATTTTAAGGAGATTTATACTTTTTACTATTGGAAATAGGAAAATAGTCTAATTTTATAGCACATTTATAATTTTTCATTTGGAATCTTGAAAATAATTCATATTTTGTTGCCAGTTTTTTTATTTTTGAGAAGTATATAAAATAATTTAAAATATTGGAGATTTATGTGCTTTTTTCATTTGGTAATATGAAAATGAGTTAGATTATGCAACAATTGAATGTTTTTTTCTTCCAAATTTTGTAAATAATCTAAATTTTAAGGAGATTTATACTTTTTACTATTGGAAATATGAAAATAGTCTAATTCTATAGCACATTTGTAATTTTTCATTTGGAATCTTGAAAATAATTCATATTTTGTTGCCAGTTTGTTTTTATTTTTTAGACGTATATAAAATAATTTAAAATATTTCAGATTTATGTGCTTTTTTCATTTGGTAATATGAAAATGAGTTAGATTATGCTACAATTGAATGTTTTTTTCTTCCAAATTTTGTAAATAATCAAAATTTTAAGGAGATTTATACTTTTTACTATTGGAAATATGAAAATAGTCTAATTTTATAGCACATTTATAATTTTTCATTTGGAATCTTGAAAATAATTCATATTTTGTTGCCAGTTTTTTTTATTTTTGAGAAGTATATAAAATAATTTAAAATATTGGAGATTTATGTGCTTTTTTCATTTGGTAATATGAAAATGAGTTAGATTATGCTACAATTGAATGTTTTTTTCTTCCAAATTTTGTAAATAATCTAAATTTTAAGGAGATTTATACTTTTTACTATTGGAAATATGAAAATAGTCTAATTTTATAGCACATTTGTAATTTTTCATTTGGAATCTTGAAAATAATTCATATTTTGTTGCCAGTTTGTTTTTATTTTTAAGACGTATATAAAATAATTTAAAATATTTCAGATTTATGTGCTTTTTTCATTTGGTAATATGAAAATGAGTTAGATTATGCTACAATTGAATGTTTTTTTCTTCCAAATTTTGTAAATAATCTAAATTTTAAGGAGATTTATACTTTTTACTATTGGGAATATGAAAATAGTCTAATTTTATAGCACATTTATAATTTTTAATTTGGAATCTTGAAAATAATTCATATTTTGTTGCCAGTTTTTTTTCATTTCTGAGAAGTATATAAAATAATTTAAAATATTGGAGATTTATGTGCTTTTTTCATTTGGTAATATGAAAATGAGTTAGATTATGCTACAATTGAATGTTTTTTTCTTCCAAATTTTGTAAATAATCTAAATTTTAAGGAGATTTATACTTTTTACTATTGGAAATATGAAAATAGTCTAATTTTATAGGACATTTGTAATTTTTCATTTGGAATCTTGAAAATAATTCATATTTTGTTGCCAGTTTGTTTTTATTTTTGAGACGTATATAAAATAATTTAAAATATTTCAGATTTATGTGCTTTTTTCATTTGGTAATATGAAAATGAGTTAGATTATGCTACAATTGAATGTTTTTTTCTTCCAAATTTTGTAAATAATCTAAATTTTAAGGAGATTTATACTTTTTACTATTGGAAATATGAAAATAGTCTAATTTTATAGCACATTTATAATTTTTCATTTGGAATCTTGAAAATAATTCATATTTTGTTGCCAGTTTTTTTTTATTTTTGAGAAGTATATAAAATAATTTAAAATATTGGAAATTAATGTGCTTTTTTCATTTGGTAATATGAAAATGAGTTAGATTATGCTACAATTGAATGTTTTTTTCTTCCAAATTTTGTAAATAATCTAAATTTTAAGGAGATTTATACTTTTTACTGTTGGAAATATGAAAATATTCTAATTTTATAGCACATTTATAATTTTTCATTTGGAATCTTGAAAATAATTCATATTTTGTTGCCAGTTTTTTTTTATTTTTGAGAAGTATATAAAATAATTTAAAATATTTCAGATTTATGTGCTTTTTTCATTTGGTAATATGAAAATGAGTTAGATTATGCTACAATTGAATGTTTTTTTCTTCCAAATTTTGTAAATAATCTAAATTTTAAGGAGATTTATACTTTTTACTATTGGAAATATGAAAATAGTCTAATTTTATAGGACATTTGTAATTTTTCATTTGGAATCTTGAAAATAATTCATATTTTGTTGCCATTTTTTTTTATTTTTGAGACGTATATAAAATAATTTAAAATATTTCAGATTTATGTGCTTTTTTCATTTGGTAATATGAAAATGAGTTAGATTATGCTACAATTGAATGTTTTTTTCTTCCAAATTTTGTAAATAATCTAAATTTTAAGGAGATTTATACTTTTTACTATTGGAAATATGAAAATAGTCTAATTTTATAGCACATTTATAATTTTTCATTTGGAATCTTGAAAATAATTCATATTTTGTTGCCAGTTTTTTTTATTTTTGAGAAGTATATAAAATAATTTAAAATATTGGAGATTTATGTGCTTTTTTCATTTGGTAATATGAAAATGAGTTAGATTATGCAACAATTGAATGTTTTTTTCTTCCAAATTTTGTAAATAATCTAAATTTTAAGGAGATTTATACTTTTTACTATTGGAAATATGAAAATAGTCTAATTTTATAGCACATTTGTAATTTTTCATTTGGAATCTTGAAAATAATTCATATTTTGTTGCCAGTTTGTTTTTATTTTTGAGACGTATATAAAATAATTTAAAATATTTCAGATTTATGTGCTTTTTTCATTTGGTAATATGAAAATGAGTTAGATTATGCTACAATTGAATGTTTTTTTCTTCCAAATTTTGTAAATAATCTAAATTTTAAGGAGATTTATACTTTTTACTATTGGAAATAGGAAAATAGTCTAATTTTATAGCACATTTATAATTTTTCATTTGGAATCTTGAAAATAATTCATATTTTGTTGCCAGTTTTTTTATTTTTGAGAAGTATATAAAATAATTTAAAATATTGGAGATTTATGTGCTTTTTTCATTTGGTAATATGAAAATGAGTTAGATTATGCAACAATTGAATGTTTTTTTCTTCCAAATTTTGTAAATAATCTAAATTTTAAGGAGATTTATACTTTTTACTATTGGAAATATGAAAATAGTCTAATTCTATAGCACATTTGTAATTTTTCATTTGGAATCTTGAAAATAATTCATATTTTGTTGCCAGTTTGTTTTTATTTTTTAGACGTATATAAAATAATTTAAAATATTTCAGATTTATGTGCTTTTTTCATTTGGTAATATGAAAATGAGTTAGATTATGCTACAATTGAATGTTTTTTTCTTCCAAATTTTGTAAATAATCAAAATTTTAAGGAGATTTATACTTTTTACTATTGGAAATATGAAAATAGTCTAATTTTATAGCACATTTATAATTTTTCATTTGGAATCTTGAAAATAATTCATATTTTGTTGCCAGTTTTTTTTATTTTTGAGAAGTATATAAAATAATTTAAAATATTGGAGATTTATGTGCTTTTTTCATTTGGTAATATGAAAATGAGTTAGATTATGCTACAATTGAATGTTTTTTTCTTCCAAATTTTGTAAATAATCTAAATTTTAAGGAGATTTATACTTTTTACTATTGGAAATATGAAAATAGTCTAATTTTATAGCACATTTGTAATTTTTCATTTGGAATCTTGAAAATAATTCATATTTTGTTGCCAGTTTGTTTTTATTTTTAAGACGTATATAAAATAATTTAAAATATTTCAGATTTATGTGCTTTTTTCATTTGGTAATATGAAAATGAGTTAGATTATGCTACAATTGAATGTTTTTTTCTTCCAAATTTTGTAAATAATCTAAATTTTAAGGAGATTTATACTTTTTACTATTGGGAATATGAAAATAGTCTAATTTTATAGCACATTTATAATTTTTAATTTGGAATCTTGAAAATAATTCATATTTTGTTGCCAGTTTTTTTTCATTTCTGAGAAGTATATAAAATAATTTAAAATATTGGAGATTTATGTGCTTTTTTCATTTGGTAATATGAAAATGAGTTAGATTATGCTACAATTGAATGTTTTTTTCTTCCAAATTTTGTAAATAATCTAAATTTTAAGGAGATTTATACTTTTTACTATTGGAAATATGAAAATAGTCTAATTTTATAGGACATTTGTAATTTTTCATTTGGAATCTTGAAAATAATTCATATTTTGTTGCCAGTTTGTTTTTATTTTTGAGACGTATATAAAATAATTTAAAATATTTCAGATTTATGTGTTTTTTTCATTTGGTAATATGAAAATGAGTTAGATTATGCTACAATTGAATGTTTTTTTCTTCCAAATTTTGTAAATAATCTAAATTTTAAGGAGATTTATACTTTTTACTATTGGAAATATGAAAATAGTCTAATTTTATAGCACATTTATAATTTTTCATTTGGAATCTTGAAAATAATTCATATTTTGTTGCCAGTTTTTTTTTATTTTTGAGAAGTATATAAAATAATTTAAAATATTGGAAATTAATGTGCTTTTTTCATTTGGTAATATGAAAATGAGTTAGATTATGCTACAATTGAATGTTTTTTTCTTCCAAATTTTGTAAATAATCTAAATTTTAAGGAGATTTATACTTTTTACTGTTGGAAATATGAAAATATTCTAATTTTATAGCACATTTATAATTTTTCATTTGGAATCTTGAAAATAATTCATATTTTGTTGCCAGTTTTTTTTTATTTTTGAGAAGTATATAAAATAATTTAAAATATTTCAGATTTATGTGCTTTTTTCATTTGGTAATATGAAAATGAGTTAGATTATGCTACAATTGAATGTTTTTTTCTTCCAAATTTTGTAAATAATCTAAATTTTAAGGAGATTTATACTTTTTACTATTGGAAATAGGAAAATAGTCTAAATTCATATAACATTTATAATTTTTCATTTGGAATCTTGAAAATAATTCATATTTTGTTGCTAGTTTTTTTTTATTTTTGAGATATATATAAAATAATTTAAAATATTTCAGATTTATGTGCTTTTTTCATTTGGTAATATGAAAATGAGTTAGATTATGCTACAATTGAATGTTTTTTTCTTCCAAATTTTGTAAATAATCTAAATTTTACGGAGATTTATACTTTTTACTGTTGGAAATATGAAAATAATCTAATTTTATAGCACATTTATAATTTTTCATTTGGAATCTTGAAAATAATTCATATTTTGTGGCCAGTTTTTTTTTATTTTTGAGAAGTATATAAAATAATTTAAAATATTTCAGATTTATGTGCTTTTTTCATTTGGTAATATGAAAATGAGTTAGATTATGCTACAATTGAATGTTTTTTTCTTCCAAATTTTGTAAATAATCTAAATTTTAAGGAGATTTATACTTTTTACTATTGGAAATATGAAAATAGTCTAATTTTATAGCACATTTGTAATTTTTCATTTGGAATCTTGAAAATAATTCATATTTTGTTGCCAGTTTGTTTTTATTTTTAAGACGTATATAAAATAATTTAAAATATTTCAGATTTATGTGCTTTTTTCATTTGGTAATATGAAAATGAGTTAGATTATGCTACAATTGAATGTTTTTTTCTTCCAAATTTTGTAAATAATCTAAATTTTAAGGAGATTTATACTTTTTACTATTGGGAATATGAAAATACTCTAATTTTATAGCACATTTATAATTTTTAATTTGGAATCTTGAAAATAATTCATATTTTGTTGCCAGTTTTTTTTCATTTCTGAGAAGTATATAAAATAATTTAAAATATTTCAGATTTATGTGCTTTTTTCATTTGGTAATATGAAAATGAGTTAGATTATGCTACAATTGAATGTTTTTTCTTCCAAATTTAGCAAATAATCTAAATTTTAACGAGATTTATACTTTTTACTATTGGAAATATGAAAATAGTCTAATTTTATAGCACATTTATAATTTTTAATTTGGAATCTTGAAAATAATTCATATTTTGTTTTCAGTTTTTTTTTATTTTTGAGAAGTATATAAAATAATTTAAAATATTGGAAATTAATGTGCTTTTTTCATTTGGTAATATGAAAATGAGTTAGATTATGTAACAATTGAATGTTTTTTTCTTACAAATTTTGTAAATAATCTAAATTTTACGGAGATTTATACATTTACTGTTGGAAATATGAAAATAATCTAATTTTATAGCACATTTATAATGTTTCATTTGGAATCTGGAAAATAATTCATATTTTGTTGCCAGTTTTTTTTTATTTTTGAGAAGTATATAAAATAATTTAAAATATTTCAGATTTATGTGCTTTTTTCATTTGTTAATATGAAAATGAGTTAGATTATGCTACAATTGAATGTTTTTTTCTTCCAAATTTTGCAAATAATCTAAATTTTAAGGAGATTTATACTTTTTACTATTGGAAATAGGAAAATAGTCTAATTTTATAGCACATTTATAATTTTTCATTTGGAATCTTGAAAATAATTCATATTTTGTTGCCAGTTTTTTTATTTTTGAGAAGTATATAAAATAATATAAAATATTGGAGATTTATGTGCTTTTTTCATTTGGTAATATGAAAATGAGTTAGATTATGCAACAATTGAATGTTTTTTTCTTCCAAATTTTGTAAATAATCTAAATTTTAAGGAGATTTATACTTTTTACTATTGGAAATATGAAAATAGTCTAATTCTATAGCACATTTGTAATTTTTCATTTGGAATCTTGAAAATAATTCATATTTTGTTGCCAGTTTGTTTTTATTTTTTAGACGTATATAAAATAATTTAAAATATTTCAGATTTATGTGCTTTTTTCATTTGGTAATATGAAAATGAGTTAGATTATGCTACAATTGAATGTTTTTTTCTTCCAAATTTTGTAAATAATCAAAATTTTAAGGAGATTTATACTTTTTACTATTGGAAATATGAAAATAGTCTAATTTTATAGCACATTTATAATTTTTCATTTGGAATCTTGAAAATAATTCATATTTTGTTGCCAGTTTGTTTTTATTTTTAAGACGTATATAAAATAATTTAAAATATTTCAGATTTATGTGCTTTTTTCATTTGGTAATATGAAAATGAGTTAGATTATGCTACAATTGAATGTTTTTTTCTTCCAAATTTTGTAAATAATCTAAATTTTAAGGAGATTTATACTTTTTACTATTGGAAATATGAAAATAGTCTAATTTTATAGCACATTTGTAATTTTTCATTTGGAATCTTGAAAATAATTCATATTTTGTTGCCAGTTTGTTTTTATTTTTAAGACGTATATAAAATAATTTAAAATATTTCAGATTTATGTGCTTTTTTCATTTGGTAATATGAAAATGAGTTAGATTATGCTACAATTGAATGTTTTTTTCTTCCAAATTTTGTAAATAATCTAAATTTTAAGGAGATTTATACTTTTTACTATTGGGAATATGAAAATAGTCTAATTTTATAGCACATTTATAATTTTTAATTTGGAATCTTGAAAATAATTCATATTTTGTTGCCAGTTTTTTTTCATTTCTGAGAAGTATATAAAATAATTTAAAATATTGGAGATTTATGTGCTTTTTTCATTTGGTAATATGAAAATGAGTTAGATTATGCTACAATTGAATGTTTTTTTCTTCCAAATTTTGTAAATAATCTAAATTTTAAGGAGATTTATACTTTTTACTATTGGAAATATGAAAATAGTCTAATTTTATAGGACATTTGTAATTTTTCATTTGGAATCTTGAAAATAATTCATATTTTGTTGCCAGTTTGTTTTTATTTTTGAGACGTATATAAAATAATTTAAAATATTTCAGATTTATGTGCTTTTTTCATTTGGTAATATGAAAATGAGTTAGATTATGCTACAATTGAATGTTTTTTTCTTCCAAATTTTGTAAATAATCTAAATTTTAAGGAGATTTATACTTTTTACTATTGGAAATATGAAAATAGTCTAATTTTATAGCACATTTATAATTTTTCATTTGGAATCTTGAAAATAATTCATATTTTGTTGCCAGTTTTTTTTTATTTTTGAGAAGTATATAAAATAATTTAAAATATTGGAAATTAATGTGCTTTTTTCATTTGGTAATATGAAAATGAGTTAGATTATGCTACAATTGAATGTTTTTTTCTTCCAAATTTTGTAAATAATCTAAATTTTAAGGAGATTTATACTTTTTACTGTTGGAAATATGAAAATATTCTAATTTTATAGCACATTTATAATTTTTCATTTGGAATCTTGAAAATAATTCATATTTTGTTGCCAGTTTTTTTTTATTTTTGAGAAGTATATAAAATAATTTAAAATATTTCAGATTTATGTGCTTTTTTCATTTGGTAATATGAAAATGAGTTAGATTATGCTACAATTGAATGTTTTTTTCTTCCAAATTTTGTAAATAATCTAAATTTTAAGGAGATTTATACTTTTTACTATTGGAAATAGGAAAATAGTCTAAATTCATATAACATTTATAATTTTTCATTTGGAATCTTGAAAATAATTCATATTTTGTTGCTAGTTTTTTTTTATTTTTGAGAAGTATATAAAATAATTTAAAATATTGGAAATTAAAGTGCTTTTTTCATTTGGTAATATGAAAATGAGTTAGATTATGCAACAATTGAATGTTTTTTTCTTCCAAATTTTGTAAATAATCTAAATTTTAAGGAGATTTATACTTTTTACTATTGGAAATATGAAAATAGTCTAATTTTATAGCACATTTGTAATTTTTCATTTGGAATCTTGAAAATAATTCATATTTTGTTGCCAGTTTGTTTTTATTTTTGAGACGTATATAAAATAATTTAAAATATTTCAGATTTATGTGCTTTTTTCATTTGGTAATATGAAAATGAGTTAGATTATGCAACAATTGAATGTTTTTTTCTTCCAAATTTTGTAAATAATCTAAATTTTAAGGAGATTTATACTTTTTACTATTGGAAATATGAAAATAGTCTTATTTTATAGCACATTTGTAATTTTTCATTTGGAATCTTGAAAATAATTCATATTTTGTTGCCAGTTTGTTTTTATTTTTGAGACGTATATAAAATAATTTAAAATATTTCAGATTTATGTGCTTTTTTCATTTGGTAATATGAAAATGAGTTAGATTATGCAACAATTGAATGTTTTTTTCTTCCAAATTTTGTAAATAATCTAAATTTTAAGGAGATTTATACTTTTTACTATTGGAAATATGAAAATAGTCTAATTTTATAGCACATTTGTAATTTTTCATTTGGAATCTTGAAAATAATTCATATTTTGTTGACAGTTTGTTTTTATTTTTGAGACGTATATAAAATAATTTAAAATATTTCAGATTTATGTGCTTTTTTCATTTGGTAATATGAAAATGAGTTAGATTATGCAACAATTGAATGTTTTTTTCTTCCAAATTTTGTAAATAATCTAAATTTTAAGGAGATTTATACTTTTTACTATTGGAAATATGAAAATAGTCTAATTTTATAGCACATTTGTAATTTTTCATTTGGAATCTTGAAAATAATTCATATTTTGTTGCCAGTTTGTTTTTATTTTTGAGACGTATATAAAATAATTTAAAATATTTCAGATTTATGTGCTTTTTTCATTTGGTAATATGAAAATGAGTTAGATTATGCAACAATTGAATGTTTTTTTCTTCCAAATTTTGTAAATAATCTAAATTTTAAGGAGATTTATACTTTTTACTATTGGAAATATGAAAATAGTCTAATTTTATAGCACATTTGTAATTTTTCATTTGGAATCTTGAAAATAATTCATATTTTGTTGCCAGTTTTTTTTTATTTTTGAGAAGTATATAAAATAATTTAAAATATTTCAGATTTATGTGCTTTTTTCATTTGGTAATATGAAAATGAGTTAGATTATGCTACAATTGAATGTTTTTTTCTTCCAAATTTTGTAAATAATCTAAATTTTAAGGAGATTTATACTTTTTACTGTTGGAAATATGAAAATAACCTAATTTTATAGCACATTTATAATTTTTCATTTGGAATCTTGAAAATAATTCATAATTTGTTGCCAGTTTTTTTTTATTTTTGAGAAGTATATAAAATGATTTAAAATATTGGAAATTAATGTGCTTTTTTCATTTGGTAATATGAAAATGAGTTAGATTATGCAACAATTGAATGTTTTTTTCTTCCAAATTTTGTAAATAATCTAAATTTTAAGGAGATTTATACTTTTTACTATTGGAAATATGAAAATAATCTAATTTTATAGCACATTTATAATTTTTCATTTGGAATCTTGAAAATAATTCATATTTTGTTCCCAGTTTTTTTTTATTTTTGAGAAGTATATAAAATAATTTGAAATATTGGAAATTAATGTGCTTTTTTCATTTGGTAATATGAAAATGAGTTAGATTATGGTACAATTGGATGTTTTTTTCTTCCAAATTTTGTAAATAATCTAAATTTTAAGGAGATTTATACTTTTGACTATTGGAAATATGAAAATAATCTAATTTTATAGCACATTTATAATTTTTCATTTGGAATCTTGAAAATAATTCATATTTTGTTGCCAGTTTTTTTGTATTTTTGAGAAGTATATAAAATAATTTAATATATTGGAAATTAATGTGCTTTTTTCATTTGGTAATATGAAAATGAGTTAGATTATGCTACAATTGAATGTTTTTTTCTTCCAAATTTTGTAAATAATCTAAATTTTACGGAGATTTATACTTTTTACTGTTGGAAATATGAAAATAATCTAATTTTATAGCACATTTATAATTTTTCATTTGGAAACTTGAAAATAATTCATATTTTGTTGCCAGTTTTTTTTTATTTTTGAGAAGTATATAAAATAATTTAAAATATTTCAGATTTATGTGCTTTTTTCATTTGGTAATATGAAAATGAGTTAGATTATGCTACAATTGAATGTTTTTTTCTTCCAAATTTTGTAAATAATCTAAATTTTAAGGAGATTTATACTTTTTACTATTGGAAATAGGAAAATAGTCTAAATTCATATAACATTTATAATTTTTCATTTGGAATCTTGAAAATAATTCATATTTTGTTGCTAGTTTTTTTTTATTTTTGAGAAGTATATAAAATAATTTAAAATATTTCAGATTTATGTGCTTTTTTCATTTGGTAATATGAAAATGAGTTAGATTATGCTACAATTGAATGTTTTTTCTTCCAAATTTAGCAAATAATCTAAATTTTAACGAGATTTATACTTTTTACTATTGGAAATATGAAAATAGTCTAATTTTATAGCACATTTGTAATTTTTCATTTGGAATCTTGAAAATAATTCATATTTTGTTGCCAGTTTGTTTTTATTTTTGAGACGTATATAAAATAATTTAAAATATTTCAGATTTATGTGCTTTTTTCATTTGGTAATATGAAAATGAGTTAGATTATGCAACAATTGAATGTTTTTTTCTTCCAAATTTTGTAAATAATCTAAATTTTAAGGAGATTTATACTTTTTACTATTGGAAATATGAAAATAGTCTAATTTTATAGCACATTTGTAATTTTTCATTTGGAATCTTGAAAATAATTCATATTTTGTTGCCAGTTTGTTTTTATTTTTGAGACGTATATAAAATAATTTAAAATATTTCAGATTTATGTGCTTTTTTCATTTGGTAATATGAAAATGAGTTAGATTATGCAACAATTGAATGTTTTTTTCTTCCAAATTTTGTAAATAATCTAAATTTTAAGGAGATTTATAATTTTACTATTGGAAATATGAAAATAGCCTAATTTTATAGCACATTTGTAATTTTTCATTTGGAATCTTGAAAATAATTCATATTTTGTTGACAGTTTGTTTTTATTTTTGAGACGTATATAAAATAATTTAAAATATTTCAGATTTATGTGCTTTTTTCATTTGGTAATATGAAAATGAGTTAGATTATGCAACAATTGAATGTTTTTTTCTTCCAAATTTTGTAAATAATCTAAATTTTAAGGAGATTTATACTTTTTACTATTGGAAATATGAAAATAGTCTAATTTTATAGCACATTTGTAATTTTTCATTTGGAATCTTGAAAATAATTCATATTTTGTTGCCAGTTTGTTTTTATTTTGGAGACGTCTATAAAATAATTTAAAATATTTCAGATTTATGTGCTTTTTTCATTTGGTAATATGAAAATGAGTTAGATTATGCAACAATTGAATGTTTTTTTCTTCCAAATTTTGTAAATAATCTAAATTTTAAGGAGATTTATACTTTTTACTATTGGAAATATGAACATAGTCTAATTTTATAGCACATTTGTAATTTTTCATTTGGAATCTTGAAAATAATTCATATTTTGTTGCCAGTTTGTTTTTATTTTTGAGACGTATATAAAATAATTTAAAATATTTCAGATTTATGTGCTTTTTTCATTTGGTAATATGAAAATGAGTTAGATTATGCTACAATTGAATGTTTTTTTCTTCCAAATTTTGTAAATAATCTAAATTTTAAGGAGATTTATACTTTTTGCTATTGGAAATGTGAAAATAGTCTAATTTTATAGCACATTTATAATTTTTCATTTGGAATCTTGAAAATAATTCATATTTTGTTGCCAGTTTTTTTTTATTTTTGAGAAGTATATAAAATAATTTAAAATATTGGAAATTAATGTGCTTTTTTCATTTGGTAATATGAAAATGAGTTAGATTATGCAACAATTGAATGTTTTTTTCTTCCAAATTTTGTAAATAATCTAAATTTTAAGGAGATTTATACTTTTTACTATTGGAAATATGAAAATAGTCTAATTTTATAGCACATTTGTAATTTTTCATTTGGAATCTTGAAAATAATTCATATTTTGTTGCCAGTTTGTTTTTATTTTGGAGACGTCTATAAAATAATTGAAAATATTTCAGATTTATGTGCTTTTTTCATTTGGTAATATGAAAATGAGTTAGATTCTGCTACAATTGAATGTTTTTTTCTTCCAAATTTTGTAAATAATCTAAATTTTAAGGAGATTTATACTTTTTACTGTTGGAAATATGAAAATAATCTAATTTTATAGCACATTTATAATTTTTCATTTGGAATCTTGAAAATAATTCATATTTTGTTGCCAGTTTTTTTTTATTTTTGAGAAGTATATAAAATAATTTAAAATATTTCAGATTTATGTGCTTTTTTCATTTGGTAATATGAAAATGAGTTAGATTATGCTACAATTGAATGTTTTTTTCTTCCAAATTTTGTAAATAATCTAAATTTTAAAAAGATTTATACTTTTTACTATTGGAAATATGAAAATAGTCTAATTTTATAGCACATTTATAATTTTTCATTTGGAAACTTGATAATAATTCATATTTTGTTGCCGGTTTTTTTTTATTTTTGAGAAGTATATAAAATAATTTAATATATTAGAGATTTATGTGCTTTTTTCATTTGGTAATATGAAAATGAGTTAGATTATGGTACAATTGAATGTTTTTTTCCTCCAAATTTTGTAAATAATCTAAATTTTAAGGAGATATATACTTTTTACTATTGAAAATAGGAAAATAGTCTAAATTCATATAACATTTATAATTTTTCATTTGGAATCTTGAAAATAATTTATATTTTGTTGCTAGTTTTTTTTTATTTTTGAGAAGTATATAAAATAATTTAAAATATTCCAGATTTATGTGCTTTTTTCATTTGGTAATATGAAAATGAGTTAGATAATGCTACAATTGAATGTTTTTTCTTCCAAATTTTGTAAATAATCTAAATTTTAAGGAGATTTATACTTTTTACTATTGGAAATATGAAAATAGTCTAATTTTATAGCACATTTGTAATTTTTCATTTGGAATCTTGAAAATAATTCATATTTTGTTGCCGGTTTGTTTTTATTTTTGAGACGTATATAAAATAATTTAAAATATTTCAGATTTATGTGCTTTTTTCATTTGGTAATATGAAAATGAGTTAGATTATGCTACAATTGAATGTTTTTTTCTTCCCAATTTTGTAAATAATCTAAATTTTAAGGAGATTTATACTTTTTACTATTGGAAATATGAAAATAATCTAATTTTATAGCACATTTATAATTTTTCATTTGGAATCTTGAAAATAATTCATATTTTGTTGCCAGTTTTTTTTTATTTTTGAGAAGTATATAAAATAATTTAAAATATTGGAAATTAATGTGCTTTTTTCATTTGGTAATATGAAAATGAGTTAGATTATCGTACAATTGGATGTTTTTTTCTTCCAAATTTTGTAAATAATCTAAATTTTAAGGAGATTTATACTTTTTACTATTGGAAATATGAAAATAATCTAATTTTATAGCACATTTATAATTTTTCATTTGGAATCTTGAAAATAATTCATATTTTGTTGCCAGTTTTTTTGTATTTTTGAGAAGTATATAAAATAATTTAATATATTGGAAATTAATGTGCTTTTTTCATTTGGTAATATGAAAATGAGTTAGATTATGCTACAATTGAATGTTTTTTTCTTCCAAATTTTGTAAATAATCTAAATTTTACGGAGATTTATACTTTTTACTGTTGGAAATATGAAAATAATCTAATTTTATAGCACATTTATAATTTTTCATTTGGAATCTTGAAAATAATTCATATTTTGTTGCCAGTTTTTTTTTATTTTTGAGAAGTATATAAAATAATTTAAAATATTTCAGATTTATGTGCTTTTTTCATTTGGTAATATGAAAATGAGTTAGATTATGCTACAATTGAATGTTTTTTTCTTCCCAATTTTGTAAATAATCTAAATTTTAAGGAGATTTATACTTTTTACTATTGGAAATATGAAAATAATCTAATTTTATAGCACATTTATAATTTTTCATTTGGAATCTTGAAAATAATTCATATTTTGTTGCCAGTTTTTTTTTATTTTTGAGAAGTATATAAAATAATTTAAAATATTGGAAATTAATGTGCTTTTTTCATTTGGTAATATGAAAATGAGTTAGATTATCGTACAATTGGATGTTTTTTTCTTCCAAATTTTGTAAATAATCTAAATTTTAAGGAGATTTATACTTTTTACTATTGGAAATATGAAAATAATCTAATTTTATAGCACATTTATAATTTTTCATTTGGAATCTTGAAAATAATTCATATTTTGTTGCCAGTTTTTTTGTATTTTTGAGAAGTATATAAAATAATTTAATTTATTGGAAATTAATGTGCTTTTTTCATTTGGTAATATGAAAATGAGTTAGATTATGCTACAATTGAATGTTTTTTTCTTCCAAATTTTGTAAATAATCTAAATTTTACGGAGATTTATACTTTTTACTGTTGGAAATATGAAAATAATCTAATTTTATAGCACATTTATAATTTTTCATTTGGAATCTTGAAAATAATTCATATTTTGTTGCCAGTTTTTTTTTATTTTTGAGAAGTATATAAAATAATTTAAAATATTTCAGATTTATGTGCTTTTTTCATTTGGTAATATGAAAATGAGTTAGATTATGCTACAATTGAATGTTTTTTTCTTCCAAATTTTGTAAATAATCTAAATTTTAAGGAGATTTATACTTTTTACTATTGGAAATAGGAAAATAGTCTAAATTCATGTAACATTTACAATTTTTCATTTGGAATCTTGAAAATAATTCATATTTTGTTGCCAGTTTTTTTTTATTTTTGAGAAGTATATAAAATAATTTAAAATATTTCAGATTTATGTGCTTTTTTCATTTGGTAATATGAAAATGAGTTAGATTATGCTACAATTGAATGTTTTTTTCTTCCAAATTTTGTAAATAATCTAAATTTTAAAAAGATTTATACTTTTTACTATTGGAAATATGAAAATAGTCTAATTTTATAGCACATTTATAATTTTTCATTTGGAAACTTGATAATAATTCATATTTTGTTGCCGGTTTTTTTTTATTTTTGTTATGTATATAAAATAATTTAATATATTAGAGATTTATGTGCTTTTTTCATTTGGTAATATGAAAATGAGTTAGATTATGGTACAATTGAATGTTTTTTTCCTCCAAATTTTGTAAATAATCTAAATTTTAAGGAGATATATACTTTTTACTATTGAAAATAGGAAAATAGTCTAAATTCATATAACATTTATAATTTTTCATTTGGAATCTTGAAAATAATTTATATTTTGTTGCTAGTTTTTTTTTATTTTTGAGAAGTATATAAAATAATTTAAAATATTCCAGATTTATGTGCTTTTTTCATTTGGTAATATGAAAATGAGTTAGATAATGCTACAATTGAATGTTTTTTCTTCCAAATTTTGTAAATAATCTAAATTTTAAGGAGATTTATACTTTTTACTATTGGAAATAGGAAAATAGTCTAATTTTATAGCACATTTGTAATTTTTCATTTGGAATCTTGAAAATAATTCATATTTTGTTGCTAGTTTTTTTTTATTTTTGAGAAGTATATAAAATAATTTAAAATATTTCAGATTTATGTGCTTTTTTCATTTGGTAATATGAAAATGAGTTAGATTATGCTACAATTGAATGTTTTTTCTTCCAAATTTAGCAAATAATCTAAATTTTAACGAGATTTATACTTTTTACTATTGGAAATATGAAAATAGTCTAATTTTATAGCACATTTATAATTTTTAATTTGGAATCTTGAAAATAATTCATATTTTGTTGCCAGTTTTTTTTTATTTTTGAGAAGTATATAAAATAATTTAAAATATTGGAAATTAAAGTGCTTTTTTCATTTGGTAATATGAAAATGAGTTAGATTATGCAACAATTGAATGTTTTTTTCTTCCAAATTTTGTAAATAATCTAAATTTTAAGGAGATTTATACTTTTTACTATTGGAAATATGAAAATAGTCTAATTTTATAGCACATTTGTAATTTTTCATTTGGAATCTTGAAAATAATTCATATTTTGTTGCCAGTTTGTTTTTATTTTTGAGACGTATATAAAATAATTTAAAATATTTCAGATTTATGTGCTTTTTTCATTTGGTAATATGAAAATGAGTTAGATTATGCAACAATTGAATGTTTTTTTCTTCCAAATTTTGTAAATAATCTAAATTTTAAGGAGATTTATACTTTTTACTATTGGAAATATGAAAATAGTCTAATTTTATAGCACATTTGTAATTTTTCATTTGGAATCTTGAAAATAATTCATATTTTGTTGCCAGTTTGTTTTTATTTTTGAGACGTATATAAAATAATTTAAAATATTTCAGATTTATGTGCTTTTTTCATTTGGTAATATGAAAATGAGTTAGATTATGCAACAATTGAATGTTTTTTTCTTCCAAATTTTGTAAATAATCTAAATTTTAAGGAGATTTATACTTTTTACTATTGGAAATATGAAAATAGCCTAATTTTATAGCACATTTGTAATTTTTCATTTGGAATCTTGAAAATAATTCATATTTTGTTGACAGTTTGTTTTTATTTTTGAGACGTATATAAAATAATTTAAAATATTTCAGATTTATGTGCTTTTTTCATTTGGTAATATGAAAATGAGTTAGATTATGCAACAATTGAATGTTTTTTTCTTCCAAATTTTGTAAATAATCTAAATTTTAAGGAGATTTATACTTTTTACTATTGGAAATATGAAAATAGTCTAATTTTATAGCACATTTATAATTTTTCATTTGGAATCTTGAAAATAATTCATATTTTGTTGCCAGTTTTTTTTTATTTTTGAGAAGTATATAAAATAATTTAAAATATTGGAAATTAATGTGCTTTTTTCATTTGGTAATATGAAAATGAGTTAGATTATCGTACAATTGGATGTTTTTTTCTTCCAAATTTTGTAAATAATCTAAATTTTAAGGAGATTTATACTTTTTACTATTGGAAATATGAAAATAATCTAATTTTATAGCACATTTATAATTTTTCATTTGGAATCTTGAAAATAATTCATATTTTGTTGCCAGTTTTTTTGTATTTTTGAGAAGTATATAAAATAATTTAATATATTGGAAATTAATGTGCTTTTTTCATTTGGTAATATGAAAATGAGTTAGATTATGCTACAATTGAATGTTTTTTTCTTCCAAATTTTGTAAATAATCTAAATTTTACGGAGATTTATACTTTTTACTGTTGGAAATATGAAAATAATCTAATTTTATAGCACATTTATAATTTTTCATTTGGAATCTTGAAAATAATTCATATTTTGTTGCCAGTTTTTTTTTATTTTTGAGAAGTATATAAAATAATTTAAAATATTTCAGATTTATGTGCTTTTTTCATTTGGTAATATGAAAATGAGTTAGATTATGCTACAATTGAATGTTTTTTTCTTCCCAATTTTGTAAATAATCTAAATTTTAAGGAGATTTATACTTTTTACTATTGGAAATATGAAAATAATCTAATTTTATAGCACATTTATAATTTTTCATTTGGAATCTTGAAAATAATTCATATTTTGTTGCCAGTTTTTTTTTATTTTTGAGAAGTATATAAAATAATTTAAAATATTGGAAATTAATGTGCTTTTTTCATTTGGTAATATGAAAATGAGTTAGATTATCGTACAATTGGATGTTTTTTTCTTCCAAATTTTGTAAATAATCTAAATTTTAAGGAGATTTATACTTTTTACTATTGGAAATATGAAAATAATCTAATTTTATAGCACATTTATAATTTTTCATTTGGAATCTTGAAAATAATTCATATTTTGTTGCCAGTTTTTTTGTATTTTTGAGAAGTATATAAAATAATTTAATATATTGGAAATTAATGTGCTTTTTTCATTTGGTAATATGAAAATGAGTTAGATTATGCTACAATTGAATGTTTTTTTCTTCCAAATTTTGTAAATAATCTAAATTTTACGGAGATTTATACTTTTTACTGTTGGAAATATGAAAATAATCTAATTTTATAGCACATTTATAATTTTTCATTTGGAATCTTGAAAATAATTCATATTTTGTTGCCAGTTTTTTTTTATTTTTCAGAAGTATATAAAATAATTTAAAATATTTCAGATTTATGTGCTTTTTTCATTTGGTAATATGAAAATGAGTTAGATTATGCTACAATTGAATGTTTTTTTCTTCCAAATTTTGTAAATAATCTAAATTTTAAGGAGATTTATACTTTTTACTATTGGAAATAGGAAAATAGTCTAAATTCATGTAACATTTACAATTTTTCATTTGGAATCTTGAAAATAATTCATATTTTGTTGCCAGTTTTTTTTTATTTTTGAGAAGTATATAAAATAATTTAAAATATTTCAGATTTATGTGCTTTTTTCATTTGGTAATATGAAAATGAGTTAGATTATGCTACAATTGAATGTTTTTTTCTTCCAAATTTTGTAAATAATCTAAATTTTAAAAAGATTTATACTTTTTACTATTGGAAATATGAAAATAGTCTAATTTTATAGCACATTTATAATTTTTCATTTGGAAACTTGATAATAATTCATATTTTGTTGCCGGTTTTTTTTTATTTTTGTTATGTATATAAAATAATTTAATATATTAGAGATTTATGTGCTTTTTTCATTTGGTAATATGAAAATGAGTTAGATTATGGTACAATTGAATGTTTTTTTCCTCCAAATTTTGTAAATAATCTAAATTTTAAGGAGATATATACTTTTTACTATTGAAAATAGGAAAATAGTCTAAATTCATATAACATTTATAATTTTTCATTTGGAATCTTGAAAATAATTTATATTTTGTTGCTAGTTTTTTTTTATTTTTGAGAAGTATATAAAATAATTTAAAATATTCCAGATTTATGTGCTTTTTTCATTTGGTAATATGAAAATGAGTTAGATAATGCTACAATTGAATGTTTTTTCTTCCAAATTTTGTAAATAATCTAAATTTTAAGGAGATTTATACTTTTTACTATTGGAAATAGGAAAATAGTCTAATTTTATAGCACATTTGTAATTTTTCATTTGGAATCTTGAAAATAATTCATATTTTGTTGCTAGTTTTTTTTTATTTTTGAGAAGTATATAAAATAATTTAAAATATTTCAGATTTATGTGCTTTTTTCATTTGGTAATATGAAAATGAGTTAGATTATGCTACAATTGAATGTTTTTTCTTCCAAATTTAGCAAATAATCTAAATTTTAACGAGATTTATACTTTTTACTATTGGAAATATGAAAATAGTCTAATTTTATAGCACATTTATAATTTTTAATTTGGAATCTTGAAAATAATTCATATTTTGTTGCCAGTTTTTTTTTATTTTTGAGAAGTATATAAAATAATTTAAAATATTGGAAATTAAAGTGCTTTTTTCATTTGGTAATATGAAAATGAGTTAGATTATGCAACAATTGAATGTTTTTTTCTTCCAAATTTTGTAAATAATCTAAATTTTAAGGAGATTTATACTTTTTACTATTGGAAATATGAAAATAGTCTAATTTTATAGCACATTTGTAATTTTTCATTTGGAATCTTGAAAATAATTCATATTTTGTTGCCAGTTTGTTTTTATTTTTGAGACGTATATAAAATAATTTAAAATATTTCAGATTTATGTGCTTTTTTCATTTGGTAATATGAAAATGAGTTAGATTATGCAACAATTGAATGTTTTTTTCTTCCAAATTTTGTAAATAATCTAAATTTTAAGGAGATTTATACTTTTTACTATTGGAAATATGAAAATAGTCTAATTTTATAGCACATTTGTAATTTTTCATTTGGAATCTTGAAAATAATTCATATTTTGTTGCCAGTTTGTTTTTATTTTTGAGACGTATATAAAATAATTTAAAATATTTCAGATTTATGTGCTTTTTTCATTTGGTAATATGAAAATGAGTTAGATTATGCAACAATTGAATGTTTTTTTCTTCCAAATTTTGTAAATAATCTAAATTTTAAGGAGATTTATACTTTTTACTATTGGAAATATGAAAATAGCCTAATTTTATAGCACATTTGTAATTTTTCATTTGGAATCTTGAAAATAATTCATATTTTGTTGACAGTTTGTTTTTATTTTTGAGACGTATATAAAATAATTTAAAATATTTCAGATTTATGTGCTTTTTTCATTTGGTAATATGAAAATGAGTTAGATTATGCAACAATTGAATGTTTTTTTCTTCCAAATTTTGTAAATAATCTAAATTTTAAGGAGATTTATACTTTTTACTATTGGAAATATGAAAATAGTCTAATTTTATAGCACATTTGTAATTTTTCATTTGGAATCTTGAAAATAATTCATATTTTGTTGCCAGTTTGTTTTTATTTTGGAGACGTCTATAAAATAATTTAAAATATTTCAGATTTATGTGCTTTTTTCATTTGGTAATATGAAAATGAGTTAGATTATGCAACAATTGAATGTTTTTTTCTTCCAAATTTTGTAAATAATCTAAATTTTAAGGAGATTTATACTTTTTACTATTGGAAATATGAACATAGTCTAATTTTATAGCACATTTATAATTTTTCATTTGGAATCTTGAAAATAATTCATATTTTGTTGCCAGTTTGTTTTTATTTTTGAGACGTATATAAAATAATTTAAAATATTTCAGATTTATGTGCTTTTTTCATTTGGTAATATGAAAATGAGTTAGATTATGCTACAATTGAATGTTTTTTTCTTCCAAATTTTGTAAATAATCTAAATTTTAAGGAGATTTATACTTTTTGCTATTGGAAATGTGAAAATAGTCTAATTTTATAGCACATTTATAATTTTTCATTTGGAATCTTGAAAATAATTCATATTTTGTTGCCAGTTTTTTTTTATTTTTGAGAAGTATATAAAATAATTTAAAATATTGGAAATTAATGTGCTTTTTTCATTTGGTAATATGAAAATGAGTTAGATTATGCAACAATTGAATGTTTTTTTCTTCCAAATTTTGTAAATAATCTAAATTTTAAGGAGATTTATACTTTTTACTATTGGAAATATGAAAATAGTTTTTTTTATAGCACATTTGTAATTTTTCATTTGGAATCTTGAAAATAATTCATATTTTGTTGCCAGTTTGTTTTTATTTTGGAGACGTCTATAAAATAATTGAAAATATTTCAGATTTATGTGCTTTTTTCATTTGGTAATATGAAAATGAGTTAGATTCTGCTACAATTGAATGTTTTTTTCTTCCAAATTTTGTAAATAATCTAAATTTTAAGGAGATTTATACTTTTTACTGTTGGAAATATGAAAATAATCTAATTTTATAGCACATTTATAATTTTTCATTTGGAATCTTGAAAATAATTCATATTTTGTTGCCAGTTTTTTTTTATTTTTGAGAAGTATATAAAATAATTTAATATATTAGAGATTTATGTGCTTTTTTCATTTGGTAATATGAAAATGAGTTAGATTATGGTACAATTGAATGTTTTTTTCCTCCAAATTTTGTAAATAATCTAAATTTTAAGGAGATATATACTTTTTACTATTGAAAATAGGAAAATAGTCTAAATTCATATAACATTTATAATTTTTCATTTGGAATCTTGAAAATAATTTATATTTTGTTGCTAGTTTTTTTTTATTTTTGAGAAGTATATAAAATAATTTAAAATATTCCAGATTTATGTGCTTTTTTCATTTGGTAATATGAAAATGAGTTAGATAATGCTACAATTGAATGTTTTTTCTTCCAAATTTTGTAAATAATCTAAATTTTAAGGAGATTTATACTTTTTACTATTGGAAATATGAAAATAGTCTAATTTTATAGCACATTTGTAATTTTTCATTTGGAATCTTGAAAATAATTCATATTTTGTTGCCAGTTTGTTTTTATTTTTGAGACGTATATAAAATAATTTAAAATATTTCAGATTTATGTGCTTTTTTCATTTGGTAATATGAAAATGAGTTAGATTATGCAACAATTGAATGTTTTTTTCTTCCAAATTTTGTAAATAATCTAAATTTTAAGGAGATTTATACTTTTTACTATTGGAAATATGAAAATAGCCTAATTTTATAGCACATTTGTAATTTTTCATTTGGAATCTTGAAAATAATTCATATTTTGTTGACAGTTTGTTTTTATTTTTGAGACGTATATAAAATAATTTAAAATATTTCAGATTTATGTGCTTTTTTCATTTGGTAATATGAAAATGAGTTAGATTATGCAACAATTGAATGTTTTTTTCTTCCAAATTTTGTAAATAATCTAAATTTTAAGGAGATTTATACTTTTTACTATTGGAAATATGAAAATAGTCTAATTTTATAGCACATTTGTAATTTTTCATTTGGAATCTTGAAAATAATTCATATTTTGTTGCCAGTTTGTTTTTATTTTGGAGACGTCTATAAAATAATTTAAAATATTTCAGATTTATGTGCTTTTTTCATTTGGTAATATGAAAATGAGTTAGATTATGCAACAATTGAATGTTTTTTTCTTCCAAATTTTGTAAATAATCTAAATTTTAAGGAGATTTATACTTTTTACTATTGGAAATATGAACATAGTCTAATTTTATAGCACATTTGTAATTTTTCATTTGGAATCTTGAAAATAATTCATATTTTGTTGCCAGTTTGTTTTTATTTTTGAGACGTATATAAAATAATTTAAAATATTTCAGATTTATGTGCTTTTTTCATTTGGTAATATGAAAATGAGTTAGATTATGCTACAATTGAATGTTTTTTTCTTCCAAATTTTGTAAATAATCTAAATTTTAAGGAGATTTATACTTTTTGCTATTGGAAATGTGAAAATAGTCTAATTTTATAGCACATTTATAATTTTTCATTTGGAATCTTGAAAATAATTCATATTTTGTTGCCAGTTTTTTTTTATTTTTGAGAAGTATATAAAATAATTTAAAATATTGGAAATTAATGTGCTTTTTTCATTTGGTAATATGAAAATGAGTTAGATTATGCAACAATTGAATGTTTTTTTCTTCCAAATTTTGTAAATAATCTAAATTTTAAGGAGATTTATACTTTTTACTATTGGAAATATGAAAATAGTCTAATTTTATAGCACATTTGTAATTTTTCATTTGGAATCTTGAAAATAATTCATATTTTGTTGCCAGTTTGTTTTTATTTTGGAGACGTCTATAAAATAATTGAAAATATTTCAGATTTATGTGCTTTTTTCATTTGGTAATATGAAAATGAGTTAGATTCTGCTACAATTGAATGTTTTTTTCTTCCAAATTTTGTAAATAATCTAAATTTTAAGGAGATTTATACTTTTTACTGTTGGAAATATGAAAATAATCTAATTTTATAGCACATTTATAATTTTTCATTTGGAATCTTGAAAATAATTCATATTTTGTTGCCAGTTTTTTTTTATTTTTGAGAAGTATATAAAATAATTTAATATATTAGAGATTTATGTGCTTTTTTCATTTGGTAATATGAAAATGAGTTAGATTATGGTACAATTGAATGTTTTTTTCCTCCAAATTTTGTAAATAATCTAAATTTTAAGGAGATATATACTTTTTACTATTGAAAATAGGAAAATAGTCTAAATTCATATAACATTTATAATTTTTCATTTGGAATCTTGAAAATAATTTATATTTTGTTGCTAGTTTTTTTTTATTTTTGAGAAGTATATAAAATAATTTAAAATATTCCAGATTTATGTGCTTTTTTCATTTGGTAATATGAAAATGAGTTAGATAATGCTACAATTGAATGTTTTTTCTTCCAAATTTTGTAAATAATCTAAATTTTAAGGAGATTTATACTTTTTACTATTGGAAATATGAAAATAGTCTAATTTTATAGCACATTTGTAATTTTTCATTTGGAATCTTGAAAATAATTCATATTTTGTTGCCGGTTTGTTTTTATTTTTGAGACGTATATAAAATAATTTAAAATATTTCAGATTTATGTGCTTTTTTCATTTGGTAATATGAAAATGAGTTAGATTATGCTACAATTGAATGTTTTTTTCTTCCCAATTTTGTAAATAATCTAAATTTTAAGGAGATTTATACTTTTTACTATTGGAAATATGAAAATAATCTAATTTTATAGCACATTTATAATTTTTCATTTGGAATCTTGAAAATAATTCATATTTTGTTGCCAGTTTTTTTTTATTTTTGAGAAGTATATAAAATAATTTAAAATATTGGAAATTAATGTGCTTTTTTCATTTGGTAATATGAAAATGAGTTAGATTATCGTACAATTGGATGTTTTTTTCTTCCAAATTTTGTAAATAATCTAAATTTTAAGGAGATTTATACTTTTTACTATTGGAAATATGAAAATAATCTAATTTTATAGCACATTTATAATTTTTCATTTGGAATCTTGAAAATAATTCATATTTTGTTGCCAGTTTTTTTGTATTTTTGAGAAGTATATAAAATAATTTAATATATTGGAAATTAATGTGCTTTTTTCATTTGGTAATATGAAAATGAGTTAGATTATGCTACAATTGAATGTTTTTTTCTTCCAAATTTTGTAAATAATCTAAATTTTACGGAGATTTATACTTTTTACTGTTGGAAATATGAAAATAATCTAATTTTATAGCACATTTATAATTTTTCATTTGGAATCTTGAAAATAATTCATATTTTGTTGCCAGTTTTTTTTTATTTTTGAGAAGTATATAAAATAATTTAAAATATTTCAGATTTATGTGCTTTTTTCATTTGGTAATATGAAAATGAGTTAGATTATGCTACAATTGAATGTTTTTTTCTTCCAAATTTTGTAAATAATCTAAATTTTAAGGAGATTTATACTTTTTACTATTGGAAATAGGAAAATAGTCTAAATTCATGTAACATTTACAATTTTTCATTTGGAATCTTGAAAATAATTCATATTTTGTTGCCAGTTTTTTTTTATTTTTGAGAAGTATATAAAATAATTTAAAATATTTCAGATTTATGTGCTTTTTTCATTTGGTAATATGAAAATGAGTTAGATTATGCTACAATTGAATGTTTTTTTCTTCCAAATTTTGTAAATAATCTAAATTTTAAAAAGATTTATACTTTTTACTATTGGAAATATGAAAATAGTCTAATTTTATAGCACATTTATAATTTTTCATTTGGAAACTTGATAATAATTCATATTTTGTTGCCGGTTTTTTTTTATTTTTGTTATGTATATAAAATAATTTAATATATTAGAGATTTATGTGCTTTTTTCATTTGGTAATATGAAAATGAGTTAGATAATGCTACAATTGAATGTTTTTTCTTCCAAATTTTGTAAATAATCTAAATTTTAAGGAGATTTATACTTTTTACTATTGGAAATATGAAAATAATCTAATTTTATAGCACATTTATAATTTTTCATTTGGAATCTTGAAAATAATTCGTATTTTGTTGCCAGTTTTTTTGTATTTTTGAGAAGTATATAAAATAATTTAATATATTGGAAATTAATGTGCTTTTTTCATTTGGTAATATGAAAATGAGTTAGATTATGCTACAATTGAATGTTTTTTTCTTCCAAATTTTGTAAATAATCTAAATTTTACGGAGATTTATACTTTTTACTGTTGGAAATATGAAAATAATCTAATTTTATAGCACATTTATAATTTTTCATTTGGAATCTTGAAAATAATTCATATTTTGTTGCCAGTTTTTTTTTATTTTTGAGAAGTATATAAAATAATTTAAAATATTTCAGATTTATGTGCTTTTTTCATTTGGTAATATGAAAATGAGTTAGATTATGCTACAATTGAATGTTTTTTTCTTCCAAATTTTGTAAATAATCTAAATTTTAAGGAGATTTATACTTTTTACTATTGGAAATAGGAAAATAGTCTAAATTCATGTAACATTTACAATTTTTCATTTGGAATCTTGAAAATAATTCATATTTTGTTGCTAGTTTTTTTTTAATTTTGAGAAGTATATAAAATAATTTAAAATATTTCAGATTTATGTCCTTTTTTCATTTGGTAATATGAAAATGAGTTAGATTATGCTACAATTGAATGTTTTTTTCTTCCAAATTTTGTAAATAATCTAAATTTTAAGGAGATTTATACTTTTTACTATTGGAAATAGGAAAATAGTCTAAATTCATATAACATTTATAATTTTTCATTTGGAATCTTGAAAATAATTCATATTTTGTTGCTAGTTTTTTTTTATTTTTGAGAAGTATATAAAATAATTTAAAATATTTCAGATTTATGTGCTTTTTTCATTTGGTAATATGAAAATGAGTTACATTATGCTACAATTGAATGTTTTTTCTTCCAAATTTAGCAAATAATCTAAATTTTAACGAGATTTATACTTTTTACTATTGGAAATATGAAAATAATCTAATTTTATAGCACATTTATAATTTTTAATTTGGAATCTTGAAAATAATTCATATTTTGTTGCCAGTTTTTTTTTATTTTTGAGAAGTATATAAAATAATTTAAAATATTGGAAATTAAAGTGCTTTTTTCATTTGGTAATATGAAAATGAGTTAGATTATGCAACAATTGAATGTTTTTTTCTTCCAAATTTTGTAAATAATCTAAATTTTAAGGAGATTTATACTTTTTACTATTGGAAATATGAAAATAGTCTAATTTTATAGCACATTTGTAATTTTTCATTCTGAATCTTGAAAATAATTCATATTTTGTTGCCAGTTTGTTTTTATTTTTGAGACGTATATAAAATAATTTAAAATATTTCAGATTTATGTGCTTTTTTCATTTGGTAATATGAAAATGAGTTAGATTATGCAACAATTGAATGTTTTTTTCTTCCAAATTTTGTAAATAATCTAAATTTTAAGGAGATTTATACTTTTTACTATTGGAAATATGAAAATAGTCTAATTTTATAGCACATTTGTAATTTTTCATTTGGAATCTTGAAAATAATTCATATTTTGTTGCCAGTTTGTTTTTATTTTTGAGACGTATATAAAATAATTTAAAATATTTCAGATTTATGTGCTTTTTTCATTTGGTAATATGAAAATGAATTAGATTATGCAACAATTGAATGTTTTTTTCTTCCTAATTTTGTAAATAATCTAAATTTTAAGGAGATTTATACTTTTTACTATTGGAAATATGAAAATAGTCTAATTTTATAGCACATTTGTAATTTTTCATTTGGAATCTTGAAAATAATTCATATTTTGTTGCCGGTTTGTTTTTATTTTTGAGACGTATATAAAATAATTTAAAATATTTCATATTTATGTGCTTTTTTCATTTGGTAATATGAAAATGAGTTAGATTATGGTACAATTGAATGTTTTTTTCCTCCAAATTTTGTAAATAATCTAAATTTTAAGGAGATATATACTTTTTACTATTGAAAATAGGAAAATAGTCTAAATTCATATAACATTTATAATTTTTCATTTGGAATCTTGAAAATAATTTATATTTTGTTGCTAGTTTTTTTTTATTTTTGAGAAGTATATAAAATAATTTAAAATATTCCAGATTTATGTGCTTTTTTCATTTGGTAATATGAAAATGAGTTAGATAATGCTACAATTGAATGTTTTTTCTTCCAAATTTTGTAAATAATCTAAATTTTAAGGAGATTTATACTTTTTACTATTGGAAATATGAAAATAGTCTAATTTTATAGCACATTTATAATTTTTCATTTGGAAACTTGATAATAATTCATATTTTGTTGCCGGTTTTTTTTTATTTTTGTTATGTATATAAAATAATTTAATATATTAGAGATTTATGTGCTTTTTTCATTTGGTAATATGAAAATGAGTTAGATAATGCTACAATTGAATGTTTTTTCTTCCAAATTTTGTAAATAATCTAAATTTTAAGGAGATTTATACTTTTTACTATTGGAAATATGAAAATAATCTAATTTTATAGCACATTTATAATTTTTCATTTGGAATCTTGAAAATAATTCGTATTTTGTTGCCAGTTTTTTTGTATTTTTGAGAAGTATATAAAATAATTTAATATATTGGAAATTAATGTGCTTTTTTCATTTGGTAATATGAAAATGAGTTAGATTATGCTACAATTGAATGTTTTTTTCTTCCAAATTTTGTAAATAATCTAAATTTTACGGAGATTTATACTTTTTACTGTTGGAAATATGAAAATAATCTAATTTTATAGCACATTTATAATTTTTCATTTGGAATCTTGAAAATAATTCATATTTTGTTGCCAGTTTTTTTTTATTTTTGAGAAGTATATAAAATAATTTAAAATATTTCAGATTTATGTGCTTTTTTCATTTGGTAATATGAAAATGAGTTAGATTATGCTACAATTGAATGTTTTTTTCTTCCAAATTTTGTAAATAATCTAAATTTTAAGGAGATTTATACTTTTTACTATTGGAAATAGGAAAATAGTCTAAATTCATGTAACATTTACAATTTTTCATTTGGAATCTTGAAAATAATTCATATTTTGTTGCTAGTTTTTTTTTAATTTTGAGAAGTATATAAAATAATTTAAAATATTTCAGATTTATGTCCTTTTTTCATTTGGTAATATGAAAATGAGTTAGATTATGCTACAATTGAATGTTTTTTTCTTCCAAATTTTGTAAATAATCTAAATTTTAAGGAGATTTATACTTTTTACTATTGGAAATAGGAAAATAGTCTAAATTCATATAACATTTATAATTTTTCATTTGGAATCTTGAAAATAATTCATATTTTGTTGCTAGTTTTTTTTTATTTTTGAGAAGTATATAAAATAATTTAAAATATTTCAGATTTATGTGCTTTTTTCATTTGGTAATATGAAAATGAGTTACATTATGCTACAATTGAATGTTTTTTCTTCCAAATTTAGCAAATAATCTAAATTTTAACGAGATTTATACTTTTTACTATTGGAAATATGAAAATAATCTAATTTTATAGCACATTTATAATTTTTCATTTGGAATCTTGAAAATAATTCATATTTTGTTGCCAGTTTTTTTTTATTTTTGAGAAGTATATAAAATTATTTAAAATATTGGAAATTAATGTGCTTTTTTCATTTGGTAATATGAAAATGAGTTAGATTATGCAACAATTGAATGTTTTTTTCTTCCAAATTTTGTAAATAATCTAAATTTTAAGGAGATTTATACTTTTTACTATTGGAAATATGAAAATAGTCTAATTTTATAGCACATTTGTAATTTTTCATTTGGAATCTTGAAAATAATTCATATTTTGTTGCCAGTTTGTTTTTATTTTGGAGACGTCTATAAAATAATTGAAAATATTTCAGATTTATGTGCTTTTTTCATTTGGTAATATAAAAATGAGTTAGATTCTGCTACAATTGAATGTTTTTTCTTCCAAATTTTGTAAATAATCTAAATTTTAAGGAGATTTATACTTTTTACTGTTGGAAATATGAAAATAATCTAATTTTATAGCACATTTATAATTTTTCATTTGGAATCTTGAAAATAATTCATATTTTGTTGCCAGTTTTTTTTTATTTTTGAGAAGTATATAAAATAATTTAAAATATTTCAGATTTATGTGCTTTTTTCATTTGGTAATATGAAAATGAGTTAGATTATGCTACAATTGAATGTTTTTTTCTTCCAAATTTTGTAAATAATCTAAATTTTAAAAAGATTTATACTTTTTACTATTGGAAATATGAAAATAGTCTAATTTTATAGCACATTTATAATTTTTCATTTGGAAACTTGATAATAATTCATATTTTGTTGCCGTTTTTTTTTTATTTTTGAGAAGTATATAAAATAATTTAATATATTAGAGATTTATGTGCTTTTTTCATTTGGTAATATGAAAATGAGTTAGATTATGGTACAATTGAATGTTTTTTTCCTCCAAATTTTGTAAATAATCTAAATTTTAAGGAGATATATACTTTTTACTATTGAAAATAGGAAAATAGTCTAAATTCATATAACATTTATAATTTTTCATTTGGAATCTTGAAAATAATTTATATTTTGTTGCTAGTTTTTTTTTATTTTTGAGAAGTATATAAAATAATTTAAAATATTCCATATTTATGTGCTTTTTTCTTTTGGTAATATGAAAATGAGTTAGATAATGCTACAATTGAATGTTTTTTCTTCCAAATTTTGTAAATAATCTAAATTTTAAGGAGATTTATACTTTTTACTATTGGAAATATGAAAATAGTCTAATTTTATAGCACATTTGTAATTTTTCATTTGGAATCTTGAAAATAATTCATATTTTGTTGCCGGTTTGTTTTTATTTTTGAGACGTATATAAAATAATTTAAAATATTTCAGATTTATGTGCTTTTTTCATTTGGTAATATGAAAATGAGTTAGATTATGCTACAATTGAATGTTTTTTTCTTCCCAATTTTGTAAATAATCTAAATTTTAAGGAGATTTATACTTTTTACTGTTGGAAATATGAAAATAATCTAATTTTATAGCACATTTATAATTTTTCATTTGGAATCTTGAAAATAATTCATAATTTGTTGCCAGTTTTTTTTTATTTTTGAGAAGTATATAAAATAATTTAAAATATTGGAAATTAATGTGCTTTTTTCATTTGGTAATATGAAAATGAGTTAGATTATGCAACAATTGAATGTTTTTTTCTTCCAAATTTTGTAAATAATCTAAATTTTAAGGAGATTTATACTTTTTACTATTGGAAATATGAAAATAATCTAATTTTATAGCACATTTATAATTTTTCATTTGGAATCTTGAAAATAATTCATATTTTGTTGCCAGTTTTTTTTTATTTTTGAGAAGTATATAAAATAATTTAAAATATTGGAAATTAATGTGCTTTTTTCATTTGGTAATATGAAAATGAGTTAGATTATCGTACAATTGGATGTTTTTTTCTTCCAAATTTTGTAAATAATCTAAATTTTAAGGAGATTTATACTTTTTACTATTGGAAATATGAAAATAATCTAATTTTATAGCACATTTATAATTTTTCATTTGGAATCTTGAAAATAATTCATATTTTGTTGCCAGTTTTTTTGTATTTTTGAGAAGTATATAAAATAATTTAATATATTGGAAATTAATGTGCTTTTTTCATTTGGTAATATGAAAATGAGTTAGATTATGCTACAATTGAATGTTTTTTTCTTCCAAATTTTGTAAATAATCTAAATTTTACGGAGATTTATACTTTTTACTGTTGGAAATATGAAAATAATCTAATTTTATAGCACATTTATAATTTTTCATTTGGAATCTTGAAAATAATTCATATTTTGTTGCCAGTTTTTTTTTATTTTTGAGAAGTATATAAAATAATTTAAAATATTTCAGATTTATGTGCTTTTTTCATTTGGTAATATGAAAATGAGTTAGATTATGCTACAATTGAATGTTTTTTTCTTCCAAATTTTGTAAATAATCTAAATTTTAAGGAGATTTATACTTTTTACTATTGGAAATAGGAAAATAGTCTAAATTCATGTAACATTTACAATTTTTCATTTGGAAACTTGAAAATAATTCATATTTTGTTGCCAGTTTTGTTTTATTTTTGAGAAGTATATAAAACAATTTAAAATATTTGAGATTTATGAGCTTTTTTCATTTGGTAATATGAAAATGAGTTAGATTATGCTACAATATAATCTATTTTCTTCCAAATTTTAAAAATAATCTAAATTTTAAGGAGATTTATATTTTTGCTATTGGAAATATGAAAATATTATAATTTTATAGCACATTTATAATTTTTCATTTGGAAACTTGAAAATAATTCATATTTTGCTGCCAGTTTTGTTTTATTTTTGAGAAGTATATAAAATAATTTAAAATATTTGTGATTTATGAGCTTTTTTCATTTGGCAATATGAAAATGAGTTTGATTATGCTACAATTGAATGTATTTTCTTCCAAATTTTGAAAATAATCTAAATTTTAAGGAGATTTATATTCTTGCTATTGGAAATATGAAAATAGTCTAATTTTATAGCACATTTATAATTTTTCATTTGGAAACTTGAAAATAATTCATATTTTGTTGCCAGTTTTTTTTTTTTGTGTAGTATATAAAATAATTTAAAATATTTGAGATTTATGAACTTTTTTCATTTGGTAATATGAAAATGAGTTAGATTATGCTACAATATAATGTATTTTCTTCCAAATTTAGAAAATAATCTAAATTTTAAGGAGATTTATATTTTTGCTATTGGAAATATGAAAATAGACTAATTTTATAGCATATTTATAATTTTTCATTTGGAAACTTGAAAATAATTTATATTTTGTTGCCAATTTTTTTTTATTTTTGAGAAGTATATAAAATAATTTAAAATATTTGAGATTTATGTGCTTTTTTCATTTGGTAATATGAAAATGAGTTAGATTATGCTACAATTGAATGTTTTTTTCTTCCAAATTTTGAAAATAATCTAAATTTTAAGGATATTTACACTTTTTACTATTGGAAATGTTAAAATAGTCTAAATTCATATCACATTTATAATTTTTCATTTGGAAACTTGAAAATAATTCATATTTTGTTGCCAGTTTTGTTTTATTTTTGAGAAGTATATAAAATAATTTAAAATATTTGAGATTTATGAGCTTTTTTCATTTGGTAATATGAAAATGAGTTAGATTATGCTACAATATAATGTATTTTCTTCCAAATTTTGAAAATAATCTAAATTTTAAGGAGATTTATATTTTTGCTATTGGAAATATGAAAATAGTCTAATTTTATAGCATATTTATAATTTTTCATTTGGAAACTTGAAAATAATTTATATTTTGCTGCCAGTTTTTTTTTATTTTTGAGAAGTATATAAAATAATTTAAAATATTTCAGATTTATGAGCTTTTTTCATTTGGTAATATGAAAATGAGTTAGATTATGCTACAATTGAATGTATTTTCTACCAAATTTTGAAAATAATCTAAATTTTAAGTAGATTTATACTTTTTGCTATTGGAAATATGAAAATAGTCTAATTTTATAGCATATTTATAATTTTTCATTTGGAAACTATAAAATAATTTATATTTTGTTGCCAGTTTTTTTTTATTTTTGAGAAGTATATAAAATAATTTAAAATATTTGAGATTTATGTGTTTTTTTCAGTTGTTAATATGAAAATGAGTTAGATTATTCTACAATTGAATGTTTTTTTCTTCCAAATTTTGAAAATATTCTAAATTTTAAGGAGATTTATACTTTTTACTATTGGAAATAGGAAAATAGTCTAAATTCATATAACATTTATAATTTTTCTTTTGGAATCTTGAAAATAATTCATATTTTGTTGCCAGTTTTTTTTATTTTTGATAAGTATAAATAATAATAATTTAAAATATTTGAGATTAATGTGCTTTTTTCATTTGGTAATATGAAAATGAGTTAGATTATGCTACAATTGAATGTTTTTTTCTTCCAAATTTTGTAAATAATCTAAATTTTAAGGAGATTTATACTTTTTTGTTATTGGAAATATGAAAATAGTCTAATTTTATAGCACATTTATAATTTTTCATTTGGAAACTTGAAAATAATTCATATTTTGTTGCCAGTTTGTTTTTATTTTTGAGACGTATATAAAATAATTTAAAATATTTCCGATTTATGTGCTTTTTTCATTTGGTAATATGAAAATGAGTTAGATTATGCTACAATTGAAGGTTTCTTTCTTCCCAATTTTGTAAATAATCTAAATTTTAAGGAGATTTATATTTTTTGCTATTGGAAATATGAAAATAGTCTAAATTTATAGCACATTTATAATTTTTCATTTGGAAACTTGAAAATAATTCATATTTTGCTGCCAGTCTTTTTTTTATTTTTGAGATTATATAAAATAATTTAAAATATTTCAGATTTATGTCCTTTTTTCATTTGGTAATATGAAAATTAGGTAGATTATGCTACAATTGAATGTTTTTTTCTTCCAAATTTTGTAAATAATCTAAATTTTCAGGAGATTTATACATTTTGCTATTGAAAATATGAAAATAGTCTGAATTTATAGCACATTTATAATTTTTCATTTGGAATCTTGAAAATAATTCATATTTTGTTGCCAGTTTTTTTTATTTTTGAGAAGTATATAAAATAATTTAAAATATTTGAGATTTATGTGCTTTTTTCATTTGGTAATATGAAAATGAGTTAGATTATGCTATAATTGAATGTTTTTTTCTTCCAAATTTTGTAAATAATCTAAATTTTAAGTAGATTTATACTTTTTACTATTGAAAATATGAAAATAGTCTAATTTTATAGCACATTTATAATTTTTCATTTGGAATCTTGAAAATAATTCATATTTTGTTGCCAGTTTTTTTTATTTTTGATAAGTATGAATAATAATAATTTAAAATATTTGAGATTAATGTGCTTTTTTCATTTGGTAATATGAAAATTAGTTAGATTATGCTACAATTGAAGGTTTTTTTCTTCCAAATTTTGTAAATAATCTAAATTTTAAGAAGATTTATACTTTTTACTATTGGAAATATGAAAATAGTCTAATTTTATAGCACATTTATAATTTTTCATTTGGAATCTTGAAAATAATTCATATTTTGTCGTGAGTTTTTTCTTATTTTTGAGAAGTATATAAAATAATTTAAAATATATCAGATTTATGTGCTTTTTTCATTCGGTAATATGAAAATGAGTTAGATTATGCTACAATTGAATGTTTTTTTCTTCCAAATTTTGTAAATAATCTAAATTTTAAGGAGATTTATACTTTTTCCTATTGGAAATATGAAAATAGTGTAATTTTATAGCACATTTATAATTTTTCATTTGGAATCTTGAAAGTAATTCATATTTTGTTGCCAGTTTTTTTTTATTTTTGAGGAGTATATAAAATAATTTAAAATATTTCAGGTTTATGTGCTTTTTTCATTTGGTAATATGAAAATGAGTTAGATTATGCTACAATTGAATGTTTTTTTCTTCCAATTTTGTAAATACTGTAAATTTTAAGGAGATTTATACTTTTTACTATTGGAAATATGAAAATAGTCTAATTTCATAGCACATTTGTAATTTTTCATCTGGAAACGTTAAAATAATTCATATTTTGTTGCCAGTTTGTTTTTATTTTTGAGACGTATATAAAATAATTTAAAATATTTGAGATTTATGAGCTTTTTTCATTTGGTAATATTAAAATGAGTTATATTATGGTAAAATTGAATGTTTTTTTTTTCCAAATTTTGCAAATAATGTAAATTTTAAGTAGTTTTATAATTTTTTATTATTGGAAATATGAAAATAGTCTAATTTTATAGCACATTTATAATTTTTCATATCGAAACTTGAAAATAATTCATATTTTGTTGCCAGTTTTTTTTATTTTTGAGAAGTATATAAAATAATTTAAAATATTTTCTGATTTATGTGCTTTTTTCATTTGGTAATATGAAAATGAGTTATATTATGCTACAATTGAATGTTTTTTTCTTCCAAATTTTGTAAAGAATGTAAATTTTAAGGAGATTTATACATTTTACTATTGGAAATATGAAAATAGTCTAATTTTATAGCACATTTATAATTTTTCATTTGGAATCTTGAAAATAATTCATATTTTGTTGCCAGTTTTTTTTTATTTTTGAGAAGTATATAAAATAATTTAAAATATTTCAGATTTATGTGCTTTTTTCATTTGGTAATATGAAAATGAGTTAGATTATGGTACAATTGAATGTTTTTTTCTTCCAAATTTTGTAAATAATCTAAATTTTAAGGAGATTTATACTTTTTACTATTGGAAATATGAAAATAGACTAATTTTATAGCACTTTTATAATTTTTCATTTGGAATCTTGAAAATAATTCATATTTTGTTGCCAGTTTTTTTTTATTTTTGAGAAGTATATAAAATAATTTAAAATATTTGAGATTTATGTGCTTTTTTCATTTGGTAATATGAAAATTAGTTAGATTATGCTACAATTGAATGTTTTTTTCTTCCCAATTTTGTAAATAATCTAAATTTTAAGGAGATTTATACTTTTTGCTATTGGAAATATGAAAATAGTCTAAATTTATAGCACATTTATAATTTTTCATTTGGAAACTTGAAAATAATTCATATTTTGTTGCCAGTTTTTTTTATTTTTGATAAGTATAAATAATAATAATTTAAAATATTTGAGATTAATTTGCTTTTTTCATTTGGTAATATGAAAATTAGTTAGATTATGCTACAATTGAAGGTTTTTTTCTTCCAAATTTTGTAAATAATCTAAATTTTAAGAAGATTTATACTTTTTACTATTGGAAATATGAAAATAGTGTAATTTTATAGCACATTTATAATTTTTCATTTGGAAACTTGAAAGTAATTCATATTTTGTTGCCAGTTTTTTTTTATTTTTGAGGAGTATATAAAATAATTTAAAATATTTCAGGTTTATGTGCTTTTTTTCATTTGGTAATATGAAAATGAGTTAGATTATGCTACAATTGAATGTTTTTTTCTTCCAAATTTTGTAAATACTGTAAATTTTAAGGAGATTTATACTTTTTACTATTGGAAATATGAAAATAGTCTAATTTCATAGCACATTTGTAATTTTTCATCTGGAAATGTTAAAATAATTCATATTTTGTTGCCAGTTTGTTTTTATTTTTGAGACGTATATAAAATAATTTAAAATATTTGAGATTTATGAGCTTTTTTCATTTGGTAATATTAAAATGAGTTATATTATGGTAAAATTGAATGTTTTTTTCTTCCAAATTTTGCAAATAATCTAAATTTTAAGTAGTTTTATAATTTTTTATTATTGGAAATATGAAAATAGTCTAATTTTATAGCACATTTATAATTTTTCATATTGAAACTTGAAAATAATTCATATTTTGTTGCCAGTTTTATTTATTTTTGAGAAGTATATAAAATAATTTAAAATATTTTCAGATTTATGTGCTTTTTTCATTGGGTAATATGAAAATGAGTTAGATTATGCTACAATTGAATGTTTTTTTCTGCCAAATTTTGTAAATAATATAAATTTTAAGGAGATTTATACATTTTACTATTGGAAATATGAAAATAGTCTAATTTTATAGCACATTTATAATTTTTCATTTGGAATCTTGAAAATAATTCATATTTTGTTGCCATTTTTTTTTATTTTTGAGAAGTATATAAAATAATTTAAAATATTTCAGATTTATGTCCTTTTTTCATTTGGTAATATGAAAATTAGGTAGATTATGCTACAATTGAATGTTTTTTTCTTCCAAATTTTGTAAATAATCTAAATTTTCAGGAGATTTATACATTTTGCTATTGGAAATATGAAAATAGTCTGAATTTATAGAACATTTATAATTTTTCATTTGGAATCTTGAAAATAATTCATATTTTGTTGCCAGTTTTTTTTTATTTTTGAGAAGTATATAAAATAATTTAAAATATTTGAGATTTATGTGCTTTTTTCATTTGGTAATATGAAAATGATTTAGATTATGCTACCATTGAATGTTTTTTTCTTCCAAATTTTGTAAATAATCTAAATTTTAAGGAGATTTATAATTTTGCTATTGGAAATATGAAAATAGTCTAATTTTATAGCACATTTATAATTTTTCATTTGGAATCTTGAAAATAATTCATATTTTGTTGCCAGTTTTTTTTTTTTGTGTAGTATGTAAAATAATTTAAAAAAATTCTAGATTTATGTGCTTTTTTCATTTGGTAATATGAAAATGAGTTAGATTATGCTACAATTGAATGTTTTTTTCTCCGAAATTTTGTAAATAATCTAAATTTTAAGGAGGTTTATACTTTTTACTATAGGAAATATGAAAATAGTCTAATTTTATAGCACATTTATAATTTTTCATTTGGAATCTTGAAAATAATTCATATTTTGTTGCCAGTTTTTTTTTATTTTTGAGAAGTATATAAAATAATTTGAAATATTTGAGATTTATGTGCTTTTTTCATTTGGTAATATGAAAATGAGTTAGATTATGCTACACTTGAATGTTTTTTTCTTCCAAATTTTGTAAATAATCTACATTTTAAGGAGATTTATACTTTTTGCTATTGGAAATATGAAAATAATCTAATTTTATAGCACATTTATAATTTTTCATATCGAAACTTGGAAATAATTCATATTTTGTTGCCAGTTTTTTTTATTTTTGAGAAGTATATAAAATAATATAAAAAAATTCTAGATTTATGTGCTTTTTTCATTTGGTAATATGAAAATGAGTTAGATTATGCTACAATTGAATGGTTTTTTCTTCCAAATTTTGTAAATAATCTAAATTTTAAGGAGATTTATACTTTTTGCTATTGGAAATATGAAAATAGTCTAATTTTATAGCACAATTATAAATTTTCATTTGGAAACTTGAAAATAATTCATATTTTGCTGCCAGTTTTTTTTTATTTTTGAGAAGTATATAAAATAATTTAAAATATTTGAGATTTATGTGCTTTTTTCATTTGGTAATATGAAAATGAGTTAGATTATGCTACAATTGAATGTTTTTTTCTTCCAAATTTTGCAAATAATCTAAATTTTAAGGAGATTTATACTTTTTACTATTGGAAATATTTAAATACTCTAAGTTTATAGCACATTTATAATTTTTCATTTTGAAACTTGAAAATAATTCATATTTTGTTGCCAGTTTTTTTTATTTTTGAGAAGTATGTGAAATAATTTAAAATATTTGAGATTTATGTGCTTTTTGCATTTGGTAATATGAAAATGAGTTAGATTATGCTACAATTGAATGGTTTTTTCTTCCAAATGTTGCAAATAATGTAAATTTTAAGGAGATTTATTCTTTTTGCTATTGGAAATATGAAAATAGTCTAATTTTATAGCACATTTATAAGTTTTCATATAGAAACTTGAAAATAATTCATATTTATTTTCATTTTTTTTATTTTTGAGATGTATATAAAATAATTTAAAATATTTCAGATTTATGTGCTTTTTTCATTTGGTAATATCAAAATGAGTTAGATTATGCTACAAATGAATGTTTTTTCTTCAGAATTTTGTAAATATTCTACATTTTGACGAGATTTATACTTTTTACTATTGGAAATATGAAAATATTCTAATTTTATAGCACATTTATAATTTTTCATTTGGAATCTTGAAAATAATTCATATTTTGTTGCCAGTTTTTTTTTATTTTTGAGAAGTATATAAAATAATTTAAAATATTACAGATTTATGTGCTTTTTTCCTTTGGTAATATGAAAATGAGTTAGATTATGCTACAATTGAATGTTTTTTTCTTCCAAATTTTGTAAATAATCTAAATTTTAAGGAGATTTATACTTTTTACTATTGGAAATATGAAAATAGTCTAATTTTATAGCACATTTCTAATTTTTCATATCGAAACTTTAAAATAATTCATATATTGTTGCCAGTTTATTTTTATTTTTGAGACGTATATAAAATAATTAAAAAAATTATAGAATTATGTGCTTTTTTCATTTGGTAATATGAAAATGAGTTAGATTATGCTACAATTGAATGTTTTTTTCACCGAAATTTTGTAAATAATCTAAATTTTAAGGAGATTTATACTTTTTACTATTGGAAATATGAAAATACTCTAATTTTATAGCACATTTCTAGTTTTTCATATCGAAACTTGAAAATAATTCATATATTGTTGCCAGTTTGTTTTTATTTTTGAGACGTATATAAAATAATTCAAAAAATATTTGAGATTAATGTGCTTTTTTCATTTGGTAATATGAAAATGAGTTAGATTATGCTACAATTGAATGTTTTTTTCACCGAAATTTTGTAAATAATCTAAATTTTAAGGAGATTTATACTTTTTACTATTGGAAATATGAAAATACTCTAATTTTGTAGCACATTTCTAATTTTTCATATCGAAACTTGAAAATAATTCATATATTGTTGCCAGTTTGTTTTTATTTTTGAGACGTATATAAAATAATTTAAAATATTTGAGATTAATGTGCTTTTTTCATTTGGTAATATGAAAATGAGTTAGATTATGCTACAATTGAATGTGTTTTTCTTCCAAATTTTGTAAATAATCTAAATTTTAAGGAGATTTATACTTTTTGCTATTGGAAATATGAAAATAGTCTAATTTTATAGCACATTTATAATTTTTCATTTGGAATCTTGAAAATAATTCATATTTTGTTGCCAGTTTTTTTTTTTTGTGAAGTATGTAAAATAATTTTAAAAAATTCTAGATTTATGTGCTTTTTTCATTTGGTAATATGAAAATGAGTTAGATTATGCTACAATTGAATGTTTTTTTCTCCGAAATTTTGTAAATATTCTAAATTTTAAGGAGGTTTATACTTTTTACTATAGGAAATATGAAAATAGTCTAATTTTATAGCACATTTATAATTTTTCATTTGGAATCTTGAAAATAATTCATATTTTGTTGCCAGTTTTTTTTTATTTTTGAGAAGTATATAAAATAATTTGAAATATTTGAGATTTATGTGCTTTTTTCATTTGGTAATATGAAAATGAGTTAGATTATGCTACACTTGAATGTTTTTTTCTTCCAAATTTTGTAAATAATCTACATTTTAAGGAGATTTATACTTTTTGCTATTGGAAATATGAAAATAATCTAATTTTATAGCACATTTATAATTTTTCATATCGAAACTTGGAAATAATTCATATTTTGTTGCCAGTTTTTTTTATTTTTGAGAAGTATATAAAATAATTTAAAAAATTCTAGATTTATGAGCTTTTTTCATTTGGTAATATGAAAATGAGTTAGATTATGCTACAATTGAATGGTTTTTTCTTCCAAATTTTGTAAATAATCTAAATTTTAAGGAGATTTATACTTTTTGCTATTGGAAATATGAAAATAGTCTAATTTTATAGCACAATTATAAATTTTCATTTGGAAACTTGAAAATAATTCATATTTTGCTGCCAGTTTTTTTTTATTTTTGAGAAGTATATAAAATAATTTAAAATATTTGAGATTTATGTGCTTTTTTCATTTGGTAATATGAAAATGAGTTAGATTATGCTACAATTGAATGTTTTTTTCTTCCAAATTTTGCAAATAATCTAAATTTTAAGGAGATTTATACTTTTTACTATTGGAAATATTTAAATACTCTAAGTTTATAGCACATTTATAATTTTTCATTTTGAAACTTGAAAATAATTCATATTTTGTTGCCAGTTTTTTTTATTTTTGAGAAGTATGTGAAATAATTTAAAATATTTGAGATTTATGTGCTTTTTGCATTTGGTAATATGAAAATGAGTTAGATTATGCTACAATTGAATGGTTTTTTCTTCCAAATTTTGCAAATAATGTAAATTTTAAGGAGATTTATTCTTTTTGCTATTGGAAATATGAAAATAGTCTAATTTTATAGCACATTTATAAGTTTTCATATAGAAACTTGAAAATAATTCATATTTATTTTCATTTTTTTTATTTTTGAGATGTATATAAAATAATTTAAAATATTTCAGATTTATGTGCTTTTTTCATTTGGTAATATCAAAATGAGTTAGATTATGCTACAAATGAATGTTTTTTCTTCAGAATTTTGTAAATATTCTACATTTTGACGAGATTTATACTTTTTACTATTGGAAATATGAAAATATTCTAATTTTATAGCACATTTATAATTTTTCATTTGGAATCTTGAAAATAATTCATATTTTGTTGCCAGTTTTTTTTTATTTTTGAGAAGTATATAAAATAATTTGAAATATTTGAGATTTATATGCTTTATTCATTTGTTAATATGAAAATGAGTTAGATTATGCTACAATTGAATGTTTTTTTCACCGAAATTTTGTAAATAATCTAAATTTTAAGGAGATTTATACTTTTTACTATTGGAAATATGAAAATACTCTAATTTTGTAGCACATTTCTAATTTTTCATATCGAAACTTGAAAATAATTCATATATTGTTGCCAGTTTGTTTTTATTTTTGAGACGTATATAAAATAATTTAAAATATTTGAGATTAATGTGCTTTTTTCATTTGGTAATATGAAAATGAGTTAGATTATGCTACAATTGAATGTGTTTTTCTTCCAAATTTTGTAAATAATCTAAATTTTAAGGAGATTTATACTTTTTGCTATTGGAAATATGAAAATAGTCTAATTTTATAGCACATTTATAATTTTTCATTTGGAATCTTGAAAATAATTCATATTTTGTTGCCAGTTTTTTCTTATTTTTGAGAAGCATATAAAATAATTTAAAATATTTGAGATTTATCTGCTTTTTTCATTTGGTAATATGAAAATGAGTTAGATTATGCTACAATTGAATGTTTTTTTCTTCCAAATTTTGTAAATAATCTAAATTTTAAGGAGATTTATAATTTTGCTATTGGAAATATGAAAATAGTCTAATTTTATAGCACATTTATAATTTTTCATTTGGAATCTTGAAAATAATTCATATTTTGTTGCCAGTTTTTTTTTTTTGTGAAGTATGTAAAATAATTTTAAAAAATTCTAGATTTATGTGCTTTTTTCATTTGGTAATATGAAAATGAGTTAGATTATGCTACAATTGAATGTTTTTTTCTCCGAAATTTTGTAAATAATCTAAATTTTAAGGAGGTTTATACTTTTTACTATAGGAAATATGAAAATAGTCTAATTTTATAGCACATTTATAATTTTTCATTTGGAATCTTGAAAATAATTCATATTTTGTTGCCAGTTTTTTTTTATTTTTGAGAAGTATATAAAATAATTTCTAATATTTGAGATTTATGTGCTTTTTTCATTTGGTAATATGAAAATGAGTTAGATTATGCTACACTTGAATGTTTTTTTCTTCCAAATTTTGTAAATAATCTACATTTTAAGGAGATTTATACTTTTTGCTATTGGAAATATGAAAATAATCTAATTTTATAGCACATTTATAATTTTTCATATCGAAACTTGGAAATAATTCATATTTTGTTGCCAGTTTTTTTTATTTTTGAGAAGTATATAAAATAATTTAAAAAATTCTAGATTTATGTGCTTTTTTCATTTGGTAATATGAAAATGAGTTAGATTATGCTACAATTGAATGGTTTTTTCTTCCAAATTTTGTAAATAATCTAAATTTTAAGGAGATTTATACTTTTTGCTATTGGAAATATGAAAATAGTCTAATTTTATAGCACAATTATAAATTTTCATTTGGAAACTTGAAAATAATTCATATTTTGCTGCCAGTTTTTTTTTATTTTTGAGAAGTATATAAAATAATTTAAAATATTTGAGATTTATGTGCTTTTTTCATTTGGTAATATGAAAATGAGTTAGATTATGCTACAATTGAATGTTTTTTTCTTCCAAATTTTGCAAATAATCTAAATTTTAAGGAGATTTATACTTTTTACTATTGGAAATATTTAAATACTCTAAGTTTATAGCACATTTATAATTTTTCATTTTGAAACTTGAAAATAATTCATATTTTGTTGCCAGTTTTTTTTATTTTTGAGAAGTATGTGAAATAATTTAAAATATTTGAGATTTATGTGCTTTTTGCATTTGGTAATATGAAAATGAGTTAGATTATGCTACAATTGAATGGTTTTTTCTTCCAAATTTTGCAAATAATGTAAATTTTAAGGAGATTTATTCTTTTTGCTATTGGAAATATGAAAATAGTCTAATTTTATAGCACATTTATAAGTTTTCATATAGAAACTTGAAAATAATTCATATTTATTTTCATTTTTTTTATTTTTGAGATGTATATAAAATAATTTAAAATATTTCAGATTTATGTGCTTTTTTCATTTGGTAATATCAAAATGAGTTAGATTATGCTACAAATGAATGTTTTTTCTTCAGAATTTTGTAAATATTCTACATTTTGACGAGATTTATACTTTTTACTATTGGAAATATGAAAATATTCTAATTTTATAGCACATTTATAATTTTTCATTTGGAATCTTGAAAATAATTCATATTTTGTTGCCAGTTTTTTTTTATTTTTGAGAAGTATATAAAATAATTTAAAATATTACAGATTTATGTGCTTTTTTCCTTTGGTAATATGAAAATGAGTTAGATTATGCTACAATTGAATGTTTTTTTCTTCCAAATTTTGTAAATAATCTAAATTTTAAGGAGATTTATACTTTTTACTATTGATAATATGAAAATAGTCTAATTTTATAGCACATTTCTAATTTTTCATATCGAAACTTTAAAATAATTCATATATTGTTGCCAGTTTATTTTTATTTTTGAGACGTATATAAAATAATTAAAAAAATATTTGAGATTAATGTGCTTTTTTCATTTGGTAATATGAAAATGAGTTAGATTATGCTACAATTGAATGTTTTTTTCACCGAAATTTTGTAAATAATCTAAATTTTAAGGAGATTTATACTTTTTACTATTGGAAATATGAAAATACTCTAATTTTGTAGCACATTTCTAATTTTTCATATCGAAACTTGAAAATAATTCATATATTGTTGCCAGTTTGTTTTTATTTTTGAGACGTATATAAAATAATTTAAAATATTTGAGATTAATGTGCTTTTTTCATTTGGTAATATGAAAATGAGTTAGATTATGCTACAATTGAATGTGTTTTTCTTCCAAATTTTGTAAATAATCTAAATTTTAAGGAGATTTATACTTTTTGCTATTGGAAATATGAAAATAGTCTAATTTTATAGCACATTTATAATTTTTCATTTGGAATCTTGAAAATAATTCATATTTTGTTGCCAGTTCTTTCTTATTTTTGAGAAGCATATGAAATAATTTAAAATATTTGAGATTTATCTGCTTTTTTCATTTGGTAATATGAAAATGAGTTAGATTATGCTACAATTGAATGTTTTTTTCTTCCAAATTTTGTAAATAATCTAAATTTTAAGGAGATTTATAATTTTGCTATTGGAAATATGAAAATAGTCTAATTTTATAGCACATTTATAATTTTTCATTTGGAATCTTGAAAATAATTCATATTTTGTTGCCAGTTTTTTTTTTTTGTGAAGTATGTAAAATAATTTTAAAAAATTCTAGATTTATGTGCTTTTTTCATTTGGTAATATGAAAATGAGTTAGATTATGCTACAATTGAATGTTTTTTTCTCCGAAATTTTGTAAATAATCTAAATTTTAAGGAGGTTTATACTTTTTACTATAGGAAATATGAAAATAGTCTAATTTTATAGCACATTTATAATTTTTCATTTGGAATCTTGAAAATAATTCATATTTTGTTGCCAGTTTTTTTTTATTTTTGAGAAGTATATAAAATAATTTGAAATATTTGAGATTTATGTGCTTTTTTCATTTGGTAATATGAAAATGAGTTAGATTATGCTACACTTGAATGTTTTTTTCTTCCAAATTTTGTAAATAATCTACATTTTAAGGAGATTTATACTTTTTGCTATTGGAAATATGAAAATAATCTAATTTTATAGCACATTTATAATTTTTCATATCGAAACTTGGAAATAATTCATATTTTGTTGCCAGTTTTTTTTATTTTTGAGAAGTATATAAAATAATTTAAAAAATTCTAGATTTATGTGCTTTTTTCATTTGGTAATATGAAAATGAGTTAGATTATGCTACAACTGAATGGTTTTTTCTTCCAAATTTTGTAAATAATCTAAATTTTAAGGAGATTTATACTTTTTGCTATTGGAAATATGAAAATAGTCTAATTTTATAGCACAATTATAAATTTTCATTTGGAAACTTGAAAATAATTCATATTTTGCTGCCAGTTTTTTTTTATTTTTGAGAAGTATATAAAATAATTTAAAATATTTGAGATTTATGTGCTTTTTTCATTTGGTAATATGAAAATGAGTTAGATTATGCTACAATTGAATGTTTTTTTCTTCCAAATTTTGCAAATAATCTAAATTTTAAGGAGATTTATACTTTTTACTATTGGAAATATTTAAATACTCTAAGTTTATAGCACATTTATAATTTTTCATTTTGAAACTTGAAAATAATTCATATTTTGTTGCCAGTTTTTTTTATTTTTGAGAAGTATGTGAAATAATTTAAAATATTTGAGATTTATGTGCTTTTTGCATTTGGTAATATGAAAATGAGTTAGATTATGCTACAATTGAATGTTTTCTTCTCCGAAATTTTGTAAATAATCTAAATTTTAAAAAGATTTATACTTTTTACTATTGGAAATATGAAAATACTCTAATTTTATAGCACATTTAAAATTTTTCATTTGCAATCTTGAAAATAATTCATATTTTCTTGCCAGTTTTTTTTTATTTTTGAGAAGTATATAAAATAATTTGAAATTTTTGAGATTTATGTGCTTTTTTTCATTTGGTAATATGAAAATGAGTTAGATTATGCTACACTTGAATGTTTTTTTCTTCCAAATTTTGCAAATAATGTAAATTTTAAGGAGATTTATTCTTTTTGCTATTGGAAATATGAAAATAGTCTAATTTTATAGCACATTTATAAGTTTTCATATAGAAACTTGAAAATAATTCATATTTATTTTCATTTTTTTTATTTTTGAGATGTATATAAAATAATTTAAAATATTTCAGATTTATGTGCTTTTTTCATTTGGTAATATCAAAATGAGTTAGATTATGCTACAAATGAATGTTTTTTCTTCAGAATTTTGTAAATATTCTACATTTTGACGAGATTTATACTTTTTACTATTGGAAATATGAAAATATTCTAATTTTATAGCACATTTATAATTTTTCATTTGGAATCTTGAAAATAATTCATATTTTGTTGCCAGTTTTTTTTTATTTTTGAGAAGTATATAAAATAATTTAAAATATTACAGATTTATGTGCTTTTTTCCTTTGGTAATATGAAAATGAGTTAGATTATGCTACAATTGAATGTTTTTTTCTTCCAAATTTTGTAAATAATCTAAATTTTAAGGAGATTTATACTTTTTACTATTGATAATATGAAAATAGTCTAATTGTATAGCACATTTCTAATTTTTCATATCGAAACATTAAAATAATTCATATATTGTTGCCAGTTTATTTTTATTTTTGAGACGTATATAAAATAATTAAAAAAATTATAGAATTATGTGCTTTTTTCATTTGGTAATATGAAAATGAGTTAGATTATGCTACAATTGAATGTTTTTTTCACCGAAATTTTGTAAATAATCTAAATTTTAAGGAGATTTATACTTTTTACTATTGGAAATATGAAAATACTCTAATTTTATAGCACATTTCTAGTTTTTCATATCGAAACTTGAAAATAATTCATATATTGTTGCCAGTTTGTTTTTATTTTTGAGACGTATATAAAATAATTTAAAATATTTGAGATTAATGTGCTTTTTTCATTTGGTAATATGAAAATGAGTTAGATTATGCTACAATTGAATGTGTTTTTCTTCCAAATTTTGTAAATAATCTAAATTTTAAGGAGATTTATACTTTTTGCTATTGGAAATATGAAAATAGTCTAATTTTATAGCACATTTATAATTTTTCATTTGGAATCTTGAAAATAATTCATATTTTGTTGCCAGTTTTTTCTTATTTTTGAGAAGCATATAAAATAATTTAAAATATTTGAGATTTATCTGCTTTTTTCATTTGGTAATATGAAAATGAGTTAGATTATGCTACAATTGAATGTTTTTTTCTTCCAAATTTTGTAAATAATCTAAATTTTAAGGAGATTTATAATTTTGCTATTGGAAATATGAAAATAGTCTAATTTTATAGCACATTTATAATTTTTCATTTGGAATCTTGAAAATAATTCATATTTTGTTGCCAGTTTTTTTTTTTTGTGAAGTATGTAAAATAATTTTAAAAAATTCTAGATTTATGTGCTTTTTTCATTTGGTAATATGAAAATGAGTTAGATTATGCTACAATTGAATGTTTTTTTCTCCGAAATTTTGTAAATAATCTAAATTTTAAGGAGGTTTATACTTTTTACTATAGGAAATATGAAAATAGTCTAATTTTATAGCACATTTATAATTTTTCATTTGGAATCTTGAAAATAATTCATATTTTGTTGCCAGTTTTTTTTTATTTTTGAGAAGTATATAAAATAATTTGAAATATTTGAGATTTATGTGCTTTTTTCATTTGGTAATATGAAAATGAGTTAGATTATGCTACACTTGAATGTTTTTTTCTTCCAAATTTTGTAAATAATCTACATTTTAAGGAGATTTATACTTTTTGCTGTTGGAAATATGAAAATAATCTAATTTTATAGCACATTTATAATTTTTCATATCGAAACTTGGAAATAATTCATATTTTGTTGCCAGTTTTTTTTATTTTTGAGAAGTATATAAAATAATTTAAAAAATTCTAGATTTATGTGCTTTTTTCATTTGGTAATATGAAAATGAGTTAGATTATGCTACAACTGAATGGTTTTTTCTTCCAAATATTGTAAATAATCTAAATTTTAAGGAGATTTATACTTTTTGCTATTGGAAATATGAAAATAGTCTAATTTTATAGCACAATTATAAATTTTCATTTGGAAACTTGAAAATAATTCATATTTTGCTGCCAGTTTTTTTTTATTTTTGAGAAGTATATAAAATAATTTAAAATATTTGAGATTTATGTGCTTTTTTCATTTGGTAATATGAAAATGAGTTAGATTATGCTACAATTGAATGTTTTTTTCTTCCAAATTTTGCAAATAATCTAAATTTTAAGGAGATTTATACTTTTTACTATTGGAAATATTTAAATACTCTAAGTTTATAGCACATTTATAATTTTTCATTTTGAAACTTGAAAATAATTCATATTTTGTTGCCAGTTTTTTTTATTTTTGAGAAGTATGTGAAATAATTTAAAATATTTGAGATTTATGTGCTTTTTGCATTTGGTAATATGAAAATGAGTTAGATTATGCTACAATTGAATGTTTTCTTCTCCGAAATTTTGTAAATAATCTAAATTTTAAAAAGATTTATACTTTTTACTATTGGAAATATGAAAATACTCTAATTTTATAGCACATTTAAAATTTTTCATTTGCAATCTTGAAAATAATTCATATTTTCTTGCCAGTTTTTTTTTATTTTTGAGAAGTATATAAAATAATTTGAAATTTTTGAGATTTATGTGCTTTTTTTCATTTGGTAATATGAAGATGAGTTAGATTATGCTACACTTGAATGTTTTTTTCTTCCAAATTTTGCAAATAATGTAAATTTTAAGGAGATTTATTCTTTTTGCTATTGGAAATATGAAAATAGTCTAATTTTATAGCACATTTATAAGTTTTCATATAGAAACTTGAAAATAATTCATATTTATTTTCATTTTTTTTATTTTTGAGATGTATATAAAATAATTTAAAATATTTCAGATTTATGTGCTTTTTTCATTTGGTAATATCAAAATGAGTTAGATTATGCTACAAATGAATGTTTTTTCTTCAGAATTTTGTAAATATTCTACATTTTGACGAGATTTATACTTTTTACTATTGGAAATATGAAAATATTCTAATTTTATAGCACATTTATAATTTTTCATTTGGAATCTTGAAAATAATTCATATTTTGTTGCCAGTTTTTTTTTATTTTTGAGAAGTATATAAAATAATTTAAAATATTACAGATTTATGTGCTTTTTTCCTTTGGTAATATGAAAATGAGTTAGATTATGCTACAATTGAATGTTTTTTTCTTCCAAATTTTGTAAATAATCTAAATTTTAAGGAGATTTATACTTTTTACTATTGGAAATATGAAAATAGTCTAATTTCATAGCACATTTGTAATTTTTCATCTGGAAACGTTAAAATAATTCATATTTTGTTGCCAGTTTGTTTTTATTTTTGAGACGTATATAAAATAATTTAAAATATTTGAGATTTATGAGCTTTTTTCATTTGGTAATATTAAAATGAGTAATATTATGGTAAAATTGAATGTTTTTTTCTTCCAAATTTTGCAAATAATCTAAATTTTAAGTAGTTTTATAATTTTTTATTATTGGAAATATGAAAATAGTCTAATTTTATAGCACATTTATAATTTTTCATATCGAAACTTGAAAATAATTCATATTTTGTTGCCAGTTTTTTTTTATTTTTGAGAAGTATATAAAATAATTTAAAATATTTTCAGATTTATGTGCTTTTTTCATTTGGTAATATGAAAATGAGTTATATTATGCTACAATTGAATGTTTTTTTCTTCCAAATTTTGTAAAGAATGTAAATTTTAAGGAGATTTATACATTTTACTATTGGAATATGAAAATAGTCTAATTTTATAGCACATTTATAATTTTTCATTTGCAATCTTGAAAATAATTCATATTTTGTTGCCAGTTTTTTTTTTTTTTTGAGAAGTATAAAAAATAATTTAAAATATTTGAGATTTATATGCTTTTTTCATTTGGTAATATGATAATGACTTAGATTATGCGACAATTGAATGTTTTTTTCTTCCAAATTTTGTAAATAATCTAAATTTTAAGGAGATTTATACTTTTTGCTATTGGAAAAATGAAAATAGTCTAATTTTATAGCACATTTATAATTTTTCATTTGGAAACTTGAAAATAATTCATATTTTGTTGCCAGTTTATTTTATCTTTTAAAAGGATAAATAATAATAATTTAAAATATTTCAGATTAATGTGCTTTTTTCATTTGGTAATATGAAAATGAGTTAGATTATGCTAAAAATGAATGTTTTTTCTTCCAAATTTTGTGAATAATCTAAATTTTAAAGAGATTTATACTTTTTTGTTATTGGAAATATGAAAATAGTCTAATTTTATAGGACATTTTAAATTTGGAAACTTGAAAATAATTTATATTTTGCGGCCAGTTTTTTTATTTTTGAGAAGTATATGAAATAATTTAAAATATTTGAGATTTATGTGCTTTTTTCATTTGGTAATATGAAAATGAGTTAGATTATGATACAATTGAATGTTTTTTTCTCCCAAATTTTGTAAATAATCTAAATTTTAAGGAGATATATACTTTTTGCTATTGGAAATATGAAAATTGTCTAATTTTATAGCACATTTGTAATTTTTCATTTGGAAACTTCAAAATAATTCATATTTTGTTGCCAGTTTTCTATTATTTTTGAGAAGTATATAAAATAATTTAAAATATTTGAGATTTATGTGCTTTTTTCATTTGGTAATATGAAAATGAGTTAGATTATACTACAATTGAATGTTTTTTTCTTCCAAATTTTGTAAATAATTTAAGTTTTAACGAGATTTATACTTTTTACTATTGGAAATATGAAAATAGTCTAATTTTATAGCACATTTATAATTTTTCATTTGGAAACTTGAAAATAATTCATATTTTGTTGCCAGTTGTTTTTTTATTTTTTAGAAGTATATAAAAAAATTTAAAATATTTTTGATTTATGTGCTTTTTTCATTTGGTAATATGAAAATGCGTTGGATTATGCTACAATTCAATATTTTTTTCTTCCAAATTTTGTAAATAATCTAAATTTTAAAGAGATTTATACTTTTTTGTTATTGGAAATATGAAAATAGTCTAATTTTATAGCACATTTTAAATTTTTAATTTGGAAACTTGAAAATAATTTATATTTTGTGGCCAGTTTTTTTATTTTTGAGAAGTATATGAAATAATTTAAAATATTTGAGATTTATGTGCTTTTTTCATTTGGTAATATGAAAATGAGTTAGATTATGCTACAATTGAATGTTTTTTTCTTTCAAATTTTGTAAATAATCTAAATTTGAAGGAGATTTATACATTTTACTATTAGAAATATGAAAATAGTCTAATTTTATAGCACTTTTGTAATTTTTCATTTGGAAACTTGAAAATAATTCATATTTTGTTGCCAGTTTTCTTTTATTTTTGAAAAGTATATAACATAGTTTAAAATATTTGAGATTTATGTGCTTTTTTCATTTGGTAATATGAAAATGAGTTAGATTATACTACAATTGAATGTTTCTTTCTTCCAAATTTTGTAAATAATTTAAGTTTTAACGAGATTTATACTTTTTACTATTTGAAATACGAAATTAGTCTAAATTCATATCACATTTATAATTTTTCATTTGGAAACTTGAAAATAATTCATATTTTTCTGCCAGTTTTTTTTATTTTTGAGAAGTATATAAAATAATTTAAAATATTTTTGATTTTTGTGCTTAATTAATTTGGTAATATGTAAATGAGTTAGATTATCCTACAATTCAATATTTTTTTCATCCAAATTTTGTAAATAATCTAAATTTTAAGGAGATTTATACTTTTTTGTTATTGGAAATATGAAAATAGTCTAATTTTATAGCACATTTTTAATTTTTATTTTGGAAACTTGAAAATAATTTATATTTTGTTGCCAGTTTTTTTCTTTTTGAGAAGTATATGAAATAATTTAAAATATTTGAGATTTATGTGCTTTTTTCATTTGGTAATATGAAAATGAGTTAGATTATGCTACAATTGAATGTTTTTTTCTTCCAAATTTTGTAAATAATCTAAATTTTAAGGAGATTTATACTTTTTGTTATTGAAAATATGAAAATAGTCTAATTTTGTAGCACATTTATAATTTTTCATTTGGAAACTTGAAAATAATTCATATTTTGTTGCCAGTTTTTTTGTATTTTTGAGAAGTATATAAAAAAATTTAAAATATTTGAGATTTATGGTCTTTTTTCATTTGGTAATAAGAAAATGAGTTAGATTATGCTACAATTGAATGTTTTTTTCTTCCAAATTTTGTAAATAATCTAAATTTTAAGGAGATTTATACTTTTTGCTATTGGAAATATGAAAATAGTCTAATTTTATAGCACATTTATAATTTTTCATTTGGAAACTTGAAAATAATTCATATTTTGTTGCCAGTTTTCTTTTATTTTTGAGAAGTATATAAAACAATATAAAATATTTGAGATTTATATGCTTTTTTCATTTGGTAATATGAAAATGAGTTAGATTATACTACAATTGAATGTTTTTTTCTTCCAAATTTTGTAAATAATTTAAATTTTAGGGAGATTTATACTTTTTACTATTTGAAATATGAAAATAGTCTAAATTCATAGCACATTTATAATTTTTCATTTGGAAACTTGAAAATAATTCATATTTTGTTGCCAGTTTTTTTTTATTTTTGAGAAGTATATAAAATAATTTAAAATATTTTTGATTTATGTGCTTTTTTCGTTTGGTAATTCGATAATGCGTTAGATTATGCTACAATTCAATATTTTTTTCTTCCAAATTTTGTAAATAATCTAAATTTTAAAGAGATTTATACTTTTTTGTTATTGGAAATATGAAAATAGTCTAATTTTATAGCACATTTGAAATTTTTAATTTGGAAACTTGAAAATAATTTATATTTTGGGGCCAGTTTTTTTATTTTTGAGAAATATATGAAATAATTTAAAATATTTGAGATTTATGTGCTTTTTTCATTTGGTAATATGAAAATGAGTTAGATTATGCTACAATTGAATGTTTTTTTCTTCCAAATTTTGTAAATAATCTAAATTTGAAGGAGATTTATACATTTTACTATTAGAAATATGAAAATAGTCTAATTTTATAGCACTTTTGTAATTTTTCATTTGGAAACTTGAAAATAATTCATATTTTGTTGCCAGTTTTCTTTTATGTTTGAGAAGTATATAAAATATCTTAAAATATTTGAGATTTATGTGCTTTTTTCATTTGGTAATATGAAAATGAGTTAGATTATACTACAATTGAATGTTTTTTTTCTTCCAAATTTTGTAAATAATTTAAGTTTTAACGAGATTTATACTTTTTACTATTTGAAATATGAAAATAGTCTAAATTCATATCACATTTATAATTTTTCATTTGGAAACTTGAAAATAATTCATATTTTTCTGCCAGTTTTTTTTTTATTTTTGAGAAGTATATAAAATAATTATAAATATTTTTGATTTTTGTGCTTAATTAATTTGGTAATATGAAAATGAGTTAGATTTTTCTACAATTCAATATTTTTTTCTTCCAAAGTTTGTAAATAATCTAAATTTTAAGGAGATTTATACTTTTTTGTTATTGGAAATATGAAAATAGTCTAATTTTATAGCACATTTTTAATTTTTAATTTGGAAACTTGAAAATAATTTATATTTTGTTGCCAGTTTTTTTATTTTTGAGAAGTATATGAAATAATTTAAAAAATTATAGATTTATGTGCTTTTTTTATTTGGTATTATGAAAATGAGTTAGATTATGCAACAATTGAATTTTTTTTCTTCCAAATTTTGTAAATAATCTAAATTTTAAGGAGATTTATACTTTTTGCTATTGGAAATATGAAAATAGTCTAATTTTATAGCACATTTTAAATTTTTAATTTGGAAACTTGAAAATAATTCATATTTTGTGGCCAGTTTTTTTTTATTTTTGAGAAGTATATGAAATAATTTAAAATATTTGAGATTTATGTGCTTTTTTCATTTGGTAATATGAAAATGAGTTAGATTATGCTACAATTGAATGTTTTTTTCTTCCAAATTTTGTAAATAATCTAAATTTGAAGGAGATTTATACATTTTACTATTAGAAATATGAAAATAGTCTAATTTTATAGCACTTTTGTAATTTTTCATTTGGAAACTTGAAAATAATTCATATTTTGTTGCCAGTTTTCTTTTATTTTTGAGAAGTATATAAAATAGTTTAAAATATTTGAGATTTATGTGCTTTTTTCATTTGGTAATATGAAAATGAGTTAGATTATACTACAATTGAATGTTTTTTTCTTCCAAATTTTGTAAATAATTTAAGTTTTAACGAGATTTATACTTTTTACTATTTGAAATACGAAAATAGTCTAAATTCAAATCACATTTATAATTTTTCATTTGGAAACTTGAAAATAATTCATATTTTTCTGCCAGTTTTTTTTTTTTTTTTGAGAAGTATATAAAATAATTCAAAATATTTTTGATTTTTGTGCTTAATTAATTTGGTAATATGAAAATGAGTTAGATTATGCTACAATTCAATATTTTTTTCTTCCAAATTTTGTAAATAATCTTAATTTTTAAAAGATTTATACTTTTTGCTGTTGGAAATATGAAAATAGTCTAATTTTATAGCACATTTATAATTTTTCATTTGGAAACTTGAAAATAATTTATATTTTGTTGCCAGTGTTTTTTATTTTTGAGAAGTATATAAAATAATTATGAATATTTTTGATTTTTGTGCTTAATTAATTTGGTAATATTAAAATGAGTTAGATTTTTCTACAATTCAATATTTTTTTCTTCCAAATTTTGTAAATAATCTAAATTTTAAGGAGATTTATACTTTTTTGTTGTTGGAAATATGAAAATAGTCTAATTTTATAGCACATTTTTAATTTTTAATTTGGAAACTTGAAAATAATTTATATTTTGTTGCCAGTTTTTTTATTTTTGAGAAGTATATGAAATAATTTAAAATATTTGAGATTTATGTGCTTTTTTCATTTGGTAATATGAAAATGAGTTAGATTATGCTACAATTGAATGTTTTTTTCTTCCAAATTTTGTAAATAATCTAAATTTGAAGGAGATTTATACATTTTACTATTAGAATTATGAAAATAGTCTAATTTTATAGCACTTTTGTAATTTTTCATTTGGAAACTTGAAAATAATTCATATTTTGTTGCCAGTTTTCTTTTATTTTTGAGAAGTATATAAAATAGTTTAAAATATTTGAGATTTATGTGCTTTTTTCATTTGGTAATATGAAAATGAGTTAGATTATACTACAATTGAATGTTTTTTTCTTCCAAATTTTGTAAATAATTTAAGTTTTAACGAGATTTATACTTTTTACTATTTGAAATACGAAAATAGTCTAAATTCAAATCACATTTATAATTTTTCATTTGGAAACTCGAAAATAATTCATATTTTTCTGCCAGTTTTTTTTTTTTTTTGAGAAGTATATAAAATAATTTAAAATATTTTTGATTTTTGTGCTTAATTAATTTGGTAATATGAAAATGAGTTAGATTATGCTACAATTCAATATTTTTTTCTTCCAAATTTTGTAAATAATCTTAATTTTTAAAAGATTTATACTTTTTGCTGTTGGAAATATGAAAATAGTCTAATTTTATAGCACATTTATAATTTTTCATTTGGAAACTTGAAAATAATTTATATTTTGTTGCCAGTTTTTTTCTTTTTGAGAAGTATATGAAATAATTTAAAATATTTGAGATTTATGTGCTTTTTTCATTTGGTAATATGAAAATGAGTTAGATTATGCTACAATTGAATGTTTTTTTCTTCCAAATTTTGTAAATAATCTAAATTTTAAGGAGATTTATACTTTTTGTTATTGAAAATATGAAAATAGTCTAATTTTGTAGCACATTTATAATTTTTCATTTGGAAACTTGAAAATAATTCATATTTTGTTGCCAGTTTTTTTGTATTTTTGAGAAGTATATAAAAAAATTTAAAATATTTGAGATTTATGTGCTTTTTTCATTTGGTAATAAGAAAATGAGTTAGATTATGCTACAATTGAATGTTTTTTTCTTCCAAATTTTGTAAATAATCTAAATTTTAAGGAGATTTATACTTTTTGCTATTGGAAATATGAAAATAGTCTAATTTTATAGCACATTTATAATTTTTCATTTGGAAACTTGAAAATAATTCATATTTTGTTGCCAGTTTTCTTTTATTTTTGAGAAGTATATAAAACAATATAAAATATTTGAGATTTATATGCTTTTTTCATTTGGTAATATGAAAATGAGTTAGATTATACTACAATTGAATGTTTTTTTCTTCCAAATTTTGTAAATAATTTAAATTTTAGGGAGATTTATACTTTTTACTATTTGAAATATGAAAATAGTCTAAATTCATATCACATTTATAATTTTTCATTTGGAAACTTGAAAATAATTCATATTTTGTTGCCAGTTTTTTTTTATTTTTGAGAAGTATATAAAATAATTTAAAATATTTTTGATTTATGGGCTTTTTTCGTTTGGTAATTCGATAATGCGTTAGATTATGCTACAATTCAATATTTTTTTCTTCCAAATTTTGTAAATAATCTAAATTTTAAAGAGATTTATACTTTTTTGTTATTGGAAATATGAAAATAGTCTAATTTTATAGCACATTTGAAATTTTTAATTTGGAAACTTGAAAATAATTTATATTTTGGGGCCAGTTTTTTTATTTTTGAGAAATATATGAAATAATTTAAAATATTTGAGATTTATGTGCTTTTTTCATTTGGTAATATGAAAATGAGTTAGATTATGCTACAATTGAATGTTTTTTTCTTCCAAATTTTGTAAATAATCTAAATTTGAAGGAGATTTATACATTTTACTATTAGAAATATGAAAATAGTCTAATTTTATAGCACTTTTGTAATTTTTCATTTGGAAACTTGAAAATAATTCATATTTTGTTGCCAGTTTTCTTTTATGTTTGAGAAGTATATAAAATATCTTAAAATATTTGAGATTTATGTGCTTTTTTCATTTGGTAATATGAAAATGAGTTAGATTATACTACAATTGAATGTTTTTTTTCTTCCAAATTTTGTAAATAATTTAAGTTTTAACGAGATTTATACTTTTTACTATTTGAAATATGAAAATAGTCTAAATTCATATCACATTTATAATTTTTCATTTGGAAACTTGAAAATAATTCATATTTTTCTGCCAGTTTTTTTTTTATTTTTGAGAAGTATATAAAATAATTATAAATATTTTTGATTTTTGTGCTTAATTAATTTGGTAATATGAAAATGAGTTAGATTTTTCTACAATTCAATATTTTTTTCTTCCAAAGTTTGTAAATAATCTAAATTTTAAGGAGATTTATACTTTTTTATTATTGGAAATATGAAAATAGTCTAATTTTATAGCACATTTTTAATTTTTAATTTGGAAACTTGAAAATAATTTATATTTTGTTGCCAGTTTTTTTATTTTTGAGAAGTATATGAAATAATTTAAAAAATTATAGATTTATGTGCTTTTTTTATTTGGTATTATGAAAATGAGTTAGATTATGCAACAATTGAATTTTTTTTCTTCCAAATTTTGTAAATAATCTAAATTTTAAGGAGATTTATACTTTTTGCTATTGGAAATATGAAAATAGTCTAATTTTATAGCACATTTTAAATTTTTAATTTGGAAACTTGAAAATAATTCATATTTTGTGGCCAGTTTTTTTTTATTTTTGAGAAGTATATGAAATAATTTAAAATATTTGAGATTTATGTGCTTTTTTCATTTGGTAATATGAAAATGAGTTAGATTATGCTACAATTGAATGTTTTTTTCTTCCAAATTTTGTAAATAATCTAAATTTGAAGGAGATTTATACATTTTACTATTAGAAATATGAAAATAGTCTAATTTTATAGCACTTTTGTAATTTTTCATTTGGAAACTTGAAAATAATTCATATTTTGTTGCCAGTTTTTTTTTATTTTTGAGAAGTATATGAAATAATTTAAAATATTTGAGATTTATATGCTTTTTTCATTTGGTAATATGAAAATGAGTTAGATTATACTACAACTGAATGTTTTTTTCTTCCAAATTTTGTAAATAATTTAAATTTTAGGGAGATTTATACTTTTTACTATTTGAAATATGAAAATAGTCTAAATTCATATCACATTTATAATTTTTCATTTGGAAACTTGAAAATAATTCATATTTTGTTGCCAGTTTTTTTTTATTTTTGAGAAGTATATAAAATAATTTAAAATATTTTTGATTTATGGGCTTTTTTCGTTTGGTAATTCGATAATGCGTTAGATTATGCTACAATTCAATATTTTTTTCTTCCAAATTTTGTAAATAATCTAAATTTTAAAGAGATTTATACTTTTTTGTTATTGGAAATATGAAAATAGTCTAATTTTATAGCACATTTGAAATTTTTAATTTGGAAACTTGAAAATAATTTATATTTTGGGGCCAGTTTTTTTATTTTTGAGAAATATATGAAATAATTTAAAATATTTGAGATTTATGTGCTTTTTTCATTTGGTAATATGAAAATGAGTTAGATTATGCTACAATTGAATGTTTTTTTCTTCCAAATTTTGTAAATAATCTAAATTTGAAGGAGATTTATACATTTTACTATTAGAAATATGAAAATAGTCTAATTTTATAGCACTTTTGTAATTTTTCATTTGGAAACTTGAAAATAATTCATATTTTGTTGCCAGTTTTCTTTTATGTTTGAGAAGTATATAAAATATCTTAAAATATTTGAGATTTATGTGCTTTTTTCATTTGGTAATATGAAAATGAGTTAGATTATACTACAATTGAATGTTTTTTTTCTTCCAAATTTTGTAAATAATTTAAGTTTTAACGAGATTTATACTTTTTACTATTTGAAATATGAAAATAGTCTAAATTCATATCACATTTATAATTTTTCATTTGGAAACTTGAAAATAATTCATATTTTTCTGCCAGTTTTTTTTTATTTTTGAGAAGTATATAAAATAATTATAAATATTTTTGATTTTTGTGCTTAATTAATTTGGTAATATGAAAATGAGTTAGATTTTTCTACAATTCAATATTTTTTTCTTCCAAAGTTTGTAAATAATCTAAATTTTAAGGAGATTTATACTTTTTTGTTATTGGAAATATGAAAATAGTCTAATTTTATAGCACATTTTTAATTTTTAATTTGGAAACTTGAAAATAATTTATATTTTGTTGCCAGTTTTTTTATTTTTGAGAAGTATATGAAATAATTTAAAAAATTATAGATTTATGTGCTTTTTTTATTTGGTATTATGAAAATGAGTTAGATTATGCAACAATTGAATTTTTTTTCTTCCAAATTTTGTAAATAATCTAAATTTTAAGGAGATTTATACTTTTTGCTATTGGAAATATGAAAATAGTCTAATTTTATAGCACATTTTAAATTTTTAATTTGGAAACTTGAAAATAATTCATATTTTGTGGCCAGTTTTTTTTTATTTTTGAGAAGTATATGAAATAATTTAAAATATTTGAGATTTATGTGCTTTTTTCATTTGGTAATATGAAAATGATTTAGATTATGCTACAATTGAATGTTTTTTTCTTCCAAATTTTGTAAATAATCTAAATTTGAAGGAGATTTATACATTTTACTATTAGAAATATGAAAATAGTCTAATTTTATAGCACTTTTGTAATTTTTCATTTGGAAACTTGAAAATAATTCATATTTTGTTGCCAGTTTTCTTTTATTTTTGAGAAGTATATAAAATAGTTTAAAATATTTGAGATTTATGTGCTTTTTTCATTTGGTAATATGAAAATGAGTTAGATTATACTACAATTGAATGTTTTTTTCTTCCAAATTTTGTAAATAATTTAAGTTTTAACGAGATTTATACTTTTTACTATTTGAAATACGAAAATAGTCTAAATTCAAATCACATTTATAATTTTTCATTTGGAAACTTGAAAATAATTCATATTTTTCTGCCAGTTTTTTTTTTTTTTTTGAGAAGTATATAAAATAATTCAAAATATTTTTGATTTTTGTGCTTAATTAATTTGGTAATATGAAAATGAGTTAGATTATGCTACAATTCAATATTTTTTTCTTCCAAATTTTGTAAATAATCTTAATTTTTAAAAGATTTATACTTTTTGCTGTTGGAAATATGAAAATAGTCTAATTTTATAGCACATTTATAATTTTTCATTTGGAAACTTGAAAATAATTTATATTTTGTTGCCAGTGTTTTTTATTTTTGAGAAGTATATAAAATAATTATGAATATTTTTGATTTTTGTGCTTAATTAATTTGGTAATATTAAAATGAGTTAGATTTTTCTACAATTCAATATTTTTTTCTTCCAAATTTTGTAAATAATCTAAATTTTAAGGAGATTTATACTTTTTTGTTGTTGGAAATATGAAAATAGTCTAATTTTATAGCACATTTTTAATTTTTAATTTGGAAACTTGAAAATAATTTATATTTTGTTGCCAGTTTTTTTATTTTTGAGAAGTATATGAAATAATTTAAAATATTTGAGATTTATGTGCTTTTTTCATTTGGTAATATGAAAATGAGTTAGATTATGCTACAATTGAATGTTTTTTTCTTCCAAATTTTGTAAATAATCTAAATTTGAAGGAGATTTATACATTTTACTATTAGAAATATGAAAATAGTCTAATTTTATAGCACTTTTGTAATTTTTCATTTGGAAACTTGAAAATAATTCATATTTTGTTGCCAGTTTTCTTTTATTTTTGAGAAGTATATAAAATAGTTTAAAATATTTGAGATTTATGTGCTTTTTTCATTTGGTAATATGAAAATGAGTTAGATTATACTACAATTGAATGTTTTTTTCTTCCAAATTTTGTAAATAATTTAAGTTTTAACGAGATTTATACTTTTTACTATTTGAAATACGAAAATAGTCTAAATTCAAATCACATTTATAATTTTTCATTTGGAAACTTGAAAATAATTCATATTTTTCTGCCAGTTTTTTTTTTTTTTTGAGAAGTATATAAAATAATTTAAAATATTTTTGATTTTTGTGCTTAATTAATTTGGTAATATGAAAATGAGTTAGATTATGCTACAATTCAATATTTTTTTCTTCCAAATTTTGTAAATAATCTTAATTTTTAAAAGATTTATACTTTTTGCTGTTGGAAATATGAAAATAGTCTAATTTTATAGCACATTTATAATTTTTCATTTGGAAACTTGAAAATAATTTATATTTTGTTGCCAGTGTTTTTTATTTTTGAGAAGTATATAAAATAATTATAAATATTTTTGATTTTTGTGCTTAATTAATTTGGTAATATTAAAATGAGTTAGATTTTTCTACAATTCAATATTTTTTTCTTCCAAATTTTGTAAATAATCTAAATTTTAAGGAGATTTATACGTTTTTGTTGTTGGAAATATGAAAATAGTCTAATTTTATAGCACATTTTTAATTTTTAATTTGGAAACTTGAAAATAATTTATATTTTGTTGCCAGTTTTTTTATTTTTGAGAAGTATATGAAATAATTTAAAAAATTATAGATTTATGTGCTTTTTTTATTTGGTAATATGAAAATGAGTTAGATTATGCAACAATTGAATGTTTTTTTCTTGCAAATTTTGTAAATAATCTAAATTTTAAGGAGATTTATCCTTTTTGCTATTGGAAATATGAAAATAGTCTAATTTTATAGCACATTTATAATTTTTCATTTGGAAACTTGAAAATAATTCATATTTTGTTGACAGTTTTTTTTTATTTTTGAGAAGTATATAAAATAATTTAAAATATTTGAGATTTATATGCTTTTTTCATTTGGTAATATGAAAATGAGTTAGATTATGCTACAATTGAATGTTTTTTCTTCCAAATTTTGTAAATAATCTAAATTTTGAAAATATTTATACTTTTAACTATTGGAAATATGAAAATAGTCTAATTTTATAGCACAATTATAATTTTTCATTTGGAAACTTGAAAATAATTTATATTTTGTTGCCAGTTTTTTTCTTTTTGAGAAGTATATGAAATAATTTAAAATATTTGAGATTTATGTGCTTTTTTCATTTGGTAATATGAAAATGAGTTAGATTATGCTACAATTGAATGTTTTTTTCTTCCAAATTTTGTAAATAATCTAAATTTGAAGGAGATTTATACTTTTACTATTAGAAATATGAAAATAGTCTAATTTTATAGCACATTTATAATTTTTGATTTGGAAACTTGAAAATAATTCATATTTTGTTGCCAGTTTTTTTGTATTTTTGAGAAGTATATAAAAAAATTTAAAATATTTGAGATTTATGTGCTTTTTTCATTTGGTAATAAGAAAATGAGTTAGATTATGCTACAATTCAATATTTTTTTCTTCCAAATTTTGTAAATAATCTAAATTTTAAAGAGATTTATACTTTTTTGTTATTGGAAATATGAAAATAGTCTAATTTTATAGCACATTTGAAATTTTTAATTTGGAATCTTGAAAATAATTTATATTTTGGGGCCAGTTTTTTTATTTTTGAGAAATATATGAAATAATTTAAAATATTTGAGATTTATGTGCTTTTTTCATTTGGTAATATGAAAATGAGTTAGATTATGCTACAATTGAATGTTTTTTTCTTCCAAATTTTGTAAATAATCTAAATTTGAAGGAGATTTATACATTTTACTATTAGAAATATGAAAATAGTCTAATTTGATAGCACTTTTGTAATTTTTCATTTGGAAACTTGAAAATAATTCATATTTTGTTGCCAGTTTTCTTTTATGTTTGAGAAGTATATAAAATATCTTAAAATATTTGAGATTTATGTGGTTTTTTCATTTGGTAATATGAAAATGAGTTAGATTATACTACAATTGAATGTTTTTTTCTTCCAAATTTTGTAAATAATTTAAGTTTTAACGAGATTTATACTTTTTACTATTTGAAATATGAAAATAGTCTAAATTCATATCATATTTATAATTTTTCATTTGGAAACTTGAAAATAATTCATATTTTTCTGCCAGTTTTTTTTTATTTTGGAGAAGTATATAAAATAATTTAAAATATTTTTGATTTTTGTGCTTAATTAATTTGGTAATATGAAAATGAGTTAGATTATGCTACAATTCAATATTTTTTTCTTCCAAATTTTGTAAATAATCTTAATTTTTAGGAGATTTATACTTTTTGCTGTTGGAAATATGAAAATAGTCTAATTTTATAGCACATTTATAATTTTTCATTTGGAAACTTGAAAATAATTTATATTTTGTTGCCAGTGTTTTTTATTTTTGAGAAGTATATAAAATAATTTAAAATATTTTTGATTTATGTGCTTTTTTCATTTGGTAATATGAAAATGAGTTAGATTATGCTACAATTCAATATTTTTTTCTTCCAAATTTTGTAAATAACCTAAATTTTAAGGAAATTTATACTTTTTTGTTATTGGAAATATGAAAATAGTCTAATTTTATAGCACATTTTTAATTTTTAATTTGGAAACTTGAAAATAATTCATATTTTGTTGCCAGTTTTTTTTTATTTTTGAGAAGTATATAAAATAATTTAAAATATTTGAGATTTACGTGCTTTTTTCATTTGGTAATATGAAAATGAGTTAGATTATGCTACAATTGAATGTTTTTTTCTTCCTAATTTTGTAAATAATCTCAATTTTTAGAGATTTATACTTTTTGCTCCTGGAAATATGAAAATAGTCTAATTTTATAGCACATTTTTAATTTTGAATTTGGAAACTTGAAAATAATTTATATTTTGTTGCCAGTTTTTTTTTTATTTTTGAGAAGTATATGAAATAGATTTATGAGCTTTTTTTATTTGGTAATATGAAAATGAGTTAGATTATGCAACAATTGAATGTTTTTTTCTTCCAAATTTTGTAAATAATCTAAATTTTAAGGAGATTTATACTTTTTCTATTTGAAATATGAAAATAGTCTAAATTCATATCACATTTATAATATTTCATTTGGAAACTTGAAAATAATTCATATTTTTCTGCCAGTTTTTTTTTTATTTTGGAGAAGTATATAAAATAATTTAAAATATTTTTGATTTTTGTGCTCAATTAATTTGGTAATATGAAAATGAGTTAGATTATGCTACAATTCAATATTTTTTTCTTCCAAATTTTGTAAATAATCTAAATTTTAAGGAGATTTATACTTTTTTTGTTATTGGAAATATGAAAATAGTCTAATTTTATAGCACATTTTTAATTTTTAATTTGGAAACTTGAAAATAATTTATATTTTGTTGCCAGTTTTTTTCTTTTTGAGAAGTATATGAAATAATTTAAAAAATTATAGATTTATGTGCTTTTTTTATTTGGTAATATGAAAATGAGTTAGATTATGTTACAATTGAATGTTTTTTTCTTCCAAATTTTGTAAATAATCTAAATTTTAAGGAGATTTATACTTTTTGCTATTGGAAATATGAAAATAGTCTAATTTTATAGCACCTTTATAATTTTTCATTTGGAAACTTGAAAATAATTCATATTTTGTTGACAATTTTTTTTTATTTTTGAGAAGTATATAAAATAATTTAAAATATTTGAGATTTACGTGCTTTTTTCATTTGGTAATATGAAAATGAGTTAGATTATGCTACAATTGAATGTTTTTTTCTTCCAAATTTTGTAAATAATCTAAATTTTAAGGAGATTTATACTTTTTCTATTTGAAATATGAAAATAGTCTAAATTCATATCACATTTATAATTTTTCATTTGGAAACTTGAAAATAATTCATATTTTTCTGCTAGTTTTTTTTTATTTTTGAGAAGTATATAAAATAATTTAAAATATTTGAGATTTACGTGCTTTTTTCAATTGGTAATATGAAAATGAGTTAGATTATGCTACAATTGAATGTTTTTTTCTTCCAAATTTTGTAAATAATCTAAATTTTAAGGAGATTTATACTTTTTCTATTTGAAATATGAAAATAGTCTAAATTCATATCACATTTATAATATTTCATTTGGAAACTTGAAAATAATTCATATTTTTCTGACAGTTTTTTTTTTATTTTTGAGAAGTATATAAAATAATTTAAAATATTTGAGATTTACGTGCTTTTTTCATTTGGTAATATGAAAATGAGTTAGATTATGCTACAATTGAATGTTTTTTTCTTCCCAATTTTGTAAATAATCTCAATTTTTGGAGATTTATACTTTTTGCTCCTGGAAATATGAAAATAGTCTAATTTTATAGCACATTTATAATTTTTCATTTGGAAACTTTAAAATAATTCATATTTTGTTGCTAGTTTTTTTTTATTTTTGAGAAGTATATAAAATAATTTAAAATTTTCAAGATTTATGCGCTTTTTTCATTTGGTAATATGAAAATGAGTTAGATTATGGTACAATTGAATGTTTTTTCTTCCAAATTTTGTAAATAATGTAAATTTTAAGGAGCTTCATACTTTTTACTATTGGAAATATGAAAATAGTCTAATTTTATAGCACATTTATAATTTTTCATTTGGAAACTTTAAAATAGTTCATATTTTGTTGCCAGTTTGTTTTTATTTTTGAGAAGTATATAAAATAATTTAAAATATTTGAGATTTATGTGCTTTTTTAATTTGGTAATATGAAAATGAGTTAGATTATGCTACGATTGAATGTTTTTTTCTTCCAAATTTTGTAAATAATTTGAATTTTTAAGAAGATTTATAGTTTTTACTATTTGAAATATGAAATGAGTCTAAATTCATATCACATTTATAATTTTTCATTTGGAAACTTGAAAATAATTCATATTTTGTTGCCAGTTGGTTTTTATTTTTGAGAAGTATCTAAAATAATTTAAAATATTTAAGATTTATGTGCTTTTTTCATTTGGTAATATGAAAATGAGTTAGATTTTGCTACAATTGAATGTTTTTTCTTTCAAATTTTGGAAATAATCTCAATTTTTAGGAGATTTATACTTTTTTGTTATTGGAAATATGAAAATAGTCTAATTTTATAGCACATTTTTAATTTTTCATTTGGAAACTTGTAAATAATTCATATTTTGTTGCCAGTTTTTTTCTTTTTGAGAAGTATATGAAATAATTTAAAAAATTATAGATTTATGTGCTTTTTTTATTTGGTAATATGAAAATGAGTTAGATTATGTTACAATTGAATGTTTTTTTCTTCCAAATTTTGTAAATAATCTAAATTTTAAGGAGATTTATACTTTTTGCTATTGGAAATATGAAAATAGTCTAATTTTATAGCACCTTTATAATTTTTCATTTGGAAACTTGAAAATAATTCATATTTTGTTGACAGTTTTTTTTTATTTTTGAGAAGTATATAAAATAATTTAAAATATTTGAGATTTACGTGCTTTTTTCATTTGGTAATATGAAAATGAGTTAGATTATGTTACAATTGAATGTTTTTTTCTTCCAAATTTTGTAAATAATCTAAATTTTAAGGAGATTTATACTTTGTTGTTATTGGAAATATGAAAATAGTCTAATTTTATAGCACATTTATAATTTTTCATTTGGAATCTTGAAAATAATTCATATTTTGTTGCCAGTTTTTTTCTTTTTGAGAAGTATATGAAATAATTTAAAAAATTATAGATTTATGTGCTTTTTTTATTTGGTAATATGAAAATGAGTTAGATTATGTTACAATTGAATGTTTTTTTCTTCCAAATTTTGTAAATAATCTAAATTTTAAGGAGATTTATACTTTTTGCTATTGGAAATATGAAAATAGTCTAATTTTATAGCACCTTTATAATTTTTCATTTGGAAACTTTAAAATAATTCATATTTTTTGTACTTTTTTTTTTATTTTTGAGAAGTATATAAAATAATTTAAAATTTTCAAGATTTATGCGCTTTTTTCATTTGGTAATATGAAAATGAGTTAGATTATGGTACAATTGAATGTTTTTTCTTCCAAATTTTGTAAATAATGTAAATTTTAAGGAGATTTATACTTTTTACTATTGGAAATATGAAAATAGTCTAATTTTATAGCACATTTATAATTTTTCATTTGGAAACTTTAAAATAGTTCATATTTTGTTGCCAGTTTGTTTTTATTTTTGAGAAGTATATAAAATAATTTAAAATATTTGAGATTTATGTGCTTTTTTAATTTGGTAATATGAAAATGAGTTAGATTATGCTACAATTGAATGTTTTTTTCTTCCAAATTTTGTAAATAATTTGAATTTTTAAGAAGATTTATAGTTTTTACTATTTGAAATATGAAATGAGTCTAAATTCATATCACATTTATAATTTTTCATTTGGAAACTTGAAAATAATTCATATTTTGTTGCCAGTTGGTTTTTATTTTTGAGAAGTATCTAAAATAATTTAAAATATTTCAGATTTATGTGCTTTTTTCATTTGGTAATATGAAAATGAGTTAGATTTTGCTACAATTGAATGTTTTTTCTTTCAAATTTTGGAAATAATCTCAATTTTTAGGAGATTTATACTTTTTGCTATTGGAAATATGAAAATAGTCTAATTTTATAGCACATTTATAATTTTTCATTTGGAAACTTGAAAATAATTCATATTTTGTTGCCAGTTTTCTTTTATTTTTGAGTAGTATATAAAATAATTTAAAATATTTGAGATTTATATGCTTTTTTCATTTGGTAATATGAAAATGAGTCAGATTATACTACAATTGAATGTTTTTTTCTTCCAAATTTTGTAAATAATTTAAATTTTAGGGAGATTTATACTTTTTACTATTTGAAATATGAAAATAGTCTAAATTCATATCACATTTATAATTTTTCATTTGGAAACTTGAAAATAATTCATATTTTGTTGCCAGTTTTTTTTTATTTTTGAGAAGTATATAAAATAATTTAAAATATTTTTGATTTATGTGCTTTTTTCATTTGGTAATATGAAAATGCGTTAGATTATGCTACAATTCAATATTTTTTTCTTCCAAATTTTGTAAATAATCTAAATTTTAAAGAGATTTATACTTTTTTGTTATTGGTAATATGAAAATAGTCTAATTTTATAGCACATTTTAAATTTTTAATTTGGAAACTTGAAAACAATTTATATTTTGTGGCCAGTTTTTTTATTTTTGAGAAGTATATGAAATAATTTAAAATATTTGAGATTTTTGTGCTTTTTTCATTTGGTAATATGAAAATGAGTTAGATTATGCTACAATTGAATGTTTTTTTCTTCCAAATTTTGTAAATAATCTAAATTTTAAGGAGATTTATACTTTTTACTATTGGAAATATGAAAATAGTCTCATTTTATAGCACATTTGTAATTTTTCATTTGGAAACTTGAAAATAATTCATATTTTGTTGCCAGTTTTTTTTTATTTTTGAGAAGTATATAAAATAATTTAAAATATTTTTGATTTATGTGCTTTTTTCATTTGGTAATATGAAAATGAGTTAGATTATGCTACAATTGAAGGTTTTTTTCATCCAAATTTTGCAAATAATCTAAATTTTAAGGAGATTTATACTTTTTGCTATTGGAAATATGCAAATAGTCTAAATTAATATCACACTTATAATTTTTCATTTGGAAACTTTAAAATAATTCATATTTTTTGTACGTTTTTTTTTATTTTTGAGAAGTATATAAAATAATTTAAAATATTCAAGATTTATGTGCTTTTTTCATTTGGTAATATGAAAATGAGTTAGATTATGGTACAATTGAATGTTTTTTCTTCCAAATTTTGTAAGTAATCTAAATTTTAAGGAGATTTATAATTTTTACTATTGGAAATACGAAAATAGTCTAATTTTATAGCACAATTATAATTTTTCATTTGGAAACTTTAAAATAGTTCATATTTTGTTGCCAGTTTGTTTTTATTTTTGAGAATTATATAAAATAATTTAAAATATTTGAGATTTATGTGCTTTTTTAATTTGGTAATATGAAAATGAGTTAGATTATGCTACAATTGAATGTTTTTTTCTTCCCAATTTTGTAAATAATTTGAATTTTTAAGAAGATTTATAGTTTTTACTATTTGAAATATGAAATGAGTCTAAATTCATATCACATTTATAATTTTTCATTTGGAAACTTGAAAATAATTCATATTTTGTTGCTAGTTTTTTTTCTATATTTGAGAAGTATATAAAATAATTTAAAATATTTGAGATTTATGTGCTTTTTTCATATGGTGATATGAAAATGAGTTAGATTATGCTACAATTGTATGTTTTTTTCTTCCAAATTTTGTAAATAATCTAAATTTTAAGGAGATTTATACTTTTTGCTATTGGAAATATGAAAATAGTCTAATTTTATAGCACATTTATAATTTTTCATTTGGAAACTTGAAAATAATTCATATTTTGTTGCCAGTTTTTTTTTATTTTTGAGATTATGTAAAATAATTTAAAATATTTCAGATTTATGTGCTCTTTTCATTTGGTAATATAAAAATGAGTTAGATTATGCTACAATTGAATGTTTTTTCTTCCAAATTTTGTAAATAATCTAAATTTTAAGGAGATTTAAACTTTTTACTATTGGAAATATGAAAATAGTCTAATTTTATGGCACATTTATAATTTTTCATTTGGAAACTTGAAAATAATTCATATTTTTTTACCAGTTTTTTTTTATTTTTGAGAAGTATATAAAATAATTTAAAATATTTGAGATTTATGTGCTTTTTTCATTTGGTAATATGAAATTGAGTTAGATTATACTACAATTCAATATTTTTTTCTTCCAAATTATGCAAATAATGTCAATTTTAAGGATATTTATACTTTTTGCTATTGGAAATATGTAAATAGTCTAATTTTATAGCAAATTTATAATTTTTCATTTGGAAACTTGAAAATAATTTCTATTGTGTTGCCAGTTTTTTTTATTTTTGAGAAGTATATAAAATAATTTAAAATATTTGAGATTTATGTGCTTTTTTCATTTGGTAATATGAAAATGAGTTAGATTATGGTACAATTGAATGGTGTTTTCTTCCAAATTTTGTAAATAATCTAAATTTTAAGGAGATTTAAAGTTTTTACTATTGGAAATATGAAAATAGTCTAATTTTATAGCACATTTATAATTTTTCATTTGGAAACTTGAAAATAGTTTATATTTTGTTGCCAGTTTTTTTATTTTTGAGAAGTATATAAATTAATTTAAAAAATTCTAGATTTATGTGCTTTTTTCATTTGGTAATATGAAAATGAGATAGATTATGCTACAATTGTATGGTTTTTTCTTCCAAATTTTGTGAATAATCTAAATTTTAAGGAGATTTATACTTTTTTCTATTTGAAATATGAAAATAGTCTATATTTATAGCACATTTATAATTTTTCATTTGGAAACTTGAAAATAATTCATATTTTGTTGCCAGTTTTTTTTTATTTTTGAGAATTATATGAAATAATTTAAAATATTTGAGATTTATGTGCTTTTTTCATTTGGTAATATGAAAATGAGTTAGATTATGCTACAATTGAATGTTTTTTTCTTCCAAATTTTGTAAATAATCTAAATTTTAAGGAGATTTATACTTTTTACTATTGGAAATATGAAAATACTCTAATTTTATAGCACATTTATAATTTTTTATTTGGAAACTTGAAAATAATTTATATTTTGTTGCCAGTTTTTTTTATTTTTCAGAAGTATATAAAATAATTTAAAATATTTAAGATTTATGTGCTTTTTTCATTTGATAATATGAAAATGAGTTAGATTATGCTACAATTGAAGGTTTTTTTCTTCCAAATTTTGTAAATAATCTCAATTTTTAGGAGACTTATACTTTTTGCTATTGGAAATATGAAAATAGTCTAATTTTATAGCACGTTTATAATTTTTTATTTGGAAACTTGAAAATAATTTATATTTTGTTGCCAGTTTTTTTTATTTTTGAGAAGTATATAAAATAATTTAAAATATTTTTGATTTATGTGCTTTTTTCATTTGGTAATATGAAAATCAGTTAGATTATGCTATAATTCAATATTTCTTTCTTCCAAATTATGCAAATAATCTAAATTTTAAGGAGATTTATACTGTTTGCTATTGGAAATATGAAAATAGTCTAATTTTATAGCAAATTTATAGTTTTTCATTTGGAAACTAGAAAATAATTTGTATTGTGTTGCCAGTTTTTTTTATTTTTGAGAAGTATATAAAATAATTTAAAATATTTCAGATTTATGTGCTTTTTTCATTTGGTAATATGAAAATGAGTTAGATTATGGTACAATTGAATGTTTTTTTCTTCCAAATTTTGTAAATAATCTAAATTTTAAGGAGATTTATACTTTTTGCTATTGGAAATATGAAAATAGTCTAATTTTATAGCAAATTTATAATTTTTCATTTGGAAACTAGAAAATAATTTGTATTGTGTTGCCAGTTTTTTTTATTTTTGAGAAGTATATAAAATAATTTAAAATATTTGAGATTTATGTGATTTTTCATTTGGTAATATGAAAACGAGTTAGATTATGGTACAATTTAATGTTGTTTTCTTCCAAATTTTGTAAATAATCTAAATTTTAAGGAGATTAATAGTTTTTACTTTTGGAAATATGAAAATAGTCTTATTTTATAATTTTTCATTTGGAAACTTGAAAATAGTTTATATTTTGTTGCCAGTTTTTTTATTTTTGAGAAGTATATAAAATAATTTAAAAAATTCTAGATTTATGTGCTTTTTTCATTTGGTAATATGAAAATGAGATAGATTATGCTACAATTGACTGGTTTTTTCTTCCAAATTTTTTGAATAATCTAAATTTTAAGGAGATTTATACTTTTTTCTATTTGAAATATGAAAATAGTCTAATTTTATAGCACATTTATAATTTTTCATTTGGAAACTTGAAAATAATTCATATTTTGTTGCCAGTTTTTTTTTTTTTTTTGAGAATTATATGAAATAATTTAAAATATTTGAGATTTACGTGCTTTTTTCATTGTGTAATATGATAATGAGTTAGATTATCCTACAATTGAATGTTTTTTTTATCCAAATTTTGTAAATGATCTAAATTTTAAGCAGATTTATACTTTTTACTAATTGAAATATGAAAATAGTCTAATTTTATAGCACATTTGTAATTTTTCATTTGGAAACTTGAAAATAATTCTTATTTTGTGCCCAATTTTTTCTTATTTTTGAGAAGTATATAAAATAATTTAAATATTTGAGATTTATGTGCTTTTTTCATTTGGTAATATGAAAATGAGTTTGATTATGCTACAATTCAATGTTTTTTTCTTCCAAATTTTGTAAATAATTTAAATTTTAAGGAGATTTATACTTTTTTGTCATTGGAAATATGAAAATTGTCTAATTTTATAGCAACTTTTTAATTTTTAATTTGGAAACTTGAAAATAATTTATATTTTGTTGCCAGTTTTTTTATTTTTGAGAAGTATATAAAATAATTTAAAAAATTATAGATTTATGTGCTTTTTTCATTTGGTAATATGAAAATGAGTTAGATTATTCTACAATTGAATGTTTTTTTCTTCCAAATTTTGTAAATAATCTAAATTTTAAGGAGATTTATACTTTTTGCTATTGGAAATATGAAAATAGTCTAATTTTATAGCACATTTATAATTTTTCATTTGGAAACTTGAAAATAATTCATATTTTGTTGCCAGTTTTTTTTTATTTTTGAGAATTATATGAAATAATTTAAAATATTTGAGATTTATGTGCTTTTTTCATTTGGTAATATGATAATGAGTTAGATTATGGTACAATTGAATGTTTTTTTCTTCCAAATTTTGTAAATAATCTAAATTTTAAGGAGATTTATTGTTTTTACTATTGGAAATATGAAAATAGTCTAATTTTATAGCACATTTATTATTTTTCATTTGGAAACTTGAAAATAATTCGTATTTTGTTTCCAGTTTTTTTTATTTTTGAGAATTATATAAAATAATTTAAAATATTTTTGTTTTATGTGCTTTTTTCATTTGGTAATATGAAAATGAGTTAGATTATGGTACAATTGAATGTTTTTTTCTTCCAAATTTTGTAAATAATCTAAATTTTAAGGAGATTTATTGTTTTTACTATTGGAAATATGAAAATAGTCTAATTTTATAGCACATTTATTATTTTGCATTTGGAAACTTGAAAATAATTCTTATTTTGTGCCCAATTTTTTCTTATTTTTGAGAAGTATATAAAATAATTTAAATATTTGAGATTTATGTGCTTTTTTCATTTGGTAATATGAAAATGAATTTGATTATGCTACAATTCAATGTTTTTTTCTTCCAAATTTTGTAAATAATTTAAATTTTAAGGAGATTTATACTTTTTTGTTATTGGAAATATGAAAATAGTCTAATTTTATAGCAACTTTTTAATTTTTAATTTGGAAACTTGAAAATAATTTATATTTTGTTGCCAGTTTTTTTATTTTTGAGAAGTATATAAAATAATTTAAAAAATTATAGATTTATGTGCTTTTTTCATTTGGTAATATGAAAATGAGTTAGATTATTCTACAATTGAATGTTTTTTTCTTCCAAATTTTGTAAATAATCTAAATTTTAAGGAGATTTATACTTTTTGCTATTGGAAATATGAAAATAGTCTAATTTTATAGCACATTTATAATTTTTCATTTGGAAACTTGAAAATAATTCATAATTTTTTGCCAGTTTTTTTTTATTATTGCGAAGAATATAAAATAATTTAAAATATTTGAGATTTATGTGCTTTTTTAATTTGGTAATATGAAAATGAGTTAGATCATGCTACAATTGAATGTTTTTTTCTTCCAAATTTTGTAAATAATCTTAATTTTTAGGAGACTTATACTTTTTGCTATTGGAAATATTAAAATAGTCTAATTTTATAGCACATTTATAATTTTTCATTTGGAAACTTGAAAATAATTTATATTTTGTTGCCAGTTTTTTTTATTTTTGTGAAGTATATAAAATAATTTAAAATATTTTTGATTTATGTGCTTTTTTCATTTGGTAATATGAAAATGATTTAGATTATGCTATAATTTAATATTTTTTTCTTCCAAATTATGCAAATAATCTAAATTTTAAGGAGATTTATACTTTTTGCTATTGGAAATATGAAAATAGTCTAATTTTATAGCACATTTATAATTTTTCATTTGGAAACTTGAAAATAATTCGTATTTTGTTGCCAGTTTTTTTTTATTTTTGAGAAGTATATAAAATAATTTAAAATATTTGAGATTTATGTGCATTTTTCATTTGGTAATATGAAAATGAGTTAGATTATGCTACAATTGTATGTTTTTTTCTTCCAAATTTTGTAAATAATCTAAATTTTAAGGAGATTTATTGTTTTTACTATTGGAAATATGAAAATAGTCTAATTTTATAGCACATTTATTATTTTTCATTTGGAAACTTGAAAATAATTCGTATTTTGTTTCCAGTTTTTTTTATTTTTGAGAATTATATAAAATAATTTAAAATATTTTTGTTTTATGTGCTTTTTTCATTTGGTAATATGAAAATGAGTTAGATTATGGTACAATTGAATGTTTTTTTCTTCCAAATTTTGTAAATAATCTAAATTTTAAGGAGATTTATAGTTTTTACTATTGGAAATATGAAAATAGTCTAATTTTATAGCACATTTATAATTTTTCATTTGGAAACTTGAAAATAATTCATATTTTTTTGCCAGTTTTTTTTTATTTTTGAGAAGTATATAAAATAATTTAAAATATTTTTGTTTTATGTGCTTTTTTCATTTGGTAATATGAAAATGAGTTAGATTATGGTACAATTCAATATTTTTTTCTTCCAAATTATGCAAATAATCTCAATTTTAAGGATATTTATACTTTTTGCTATTGGAAATATGAAAATAGTCTAATTTTATAGCAAATTTATAATTTTTCATTTGGAAACTAGAAAATAATTTGTATTGTGTTGCCAGTTTTATTTATTTTTGAGAAGTATATAAAATAATTTAAAATATTTGAGATTTATGTGCTTTTTTCATTTGATAATATGAAAATGACTTAGATTATGCTACAATTGAATGGTTTTTTCTTCCAAATTTTGCAAATAATCTAAATTTTAAGGAGATTAATAGTTTTTACTTTTGGAAATATGAAAATAGTCTAATTTTATAGCACATTTATAATTTTTCATTTGGAACCTTGAAAATAGTTTATATTTTGTTGCCAGTTTTTTTATTTTTGAGAAGTATATAAAATAATTAAAAAAATTCTAGATTTATGTGCTTTTTTCATTTGGTAATATGATAATGAGTTAAATTATCCTACAATTGAATGTTTTTTTCTTCCAAATTTTGTAAATAATCTAAATTTTAAGCAGATTTATATTTTTACTATTGGAAATATGAAAATAGTCTAATTTTATAGCACATTTGTAATTTTTCATTTGGAAACTTGAAAATAATTCATATTTATTTGCCAGTTTTTTTTTATTTTTGAGAAGTATATAAAATAATTTAAAATATTTGAGATTTATGTGCTTTTTTCATTTGGTAATATGAAATTGAGTTAGATTATACTACAATTCAATATTTTTTTCTTCCAAATTATGCAAATAATCTCAAATTTTAGGACACTTATACTTTTTGCTATCGGAAATATGAAAATAGTCTAATTTTATAGCACATTTATAATTTTTCATTTGGAAACTTGAAAATAATTTATATTTTGTTGCCGGTTTTTTTTATTTTTGAGAAGTATATAAAATAATTTAAAATATTTTTGATTTATGTGCTTTTTTCATTAGGTAATATGAAAATGATTTAGATTATGCAACAATTCAACATTTTTTTTTATCCAAATTATGCAAATAATCTAAATTTTAAGGAGATTTATACTTTGTGCTATTGGAAATATGAAAATAGTCTAATTTTATAGCACATTTATAATTTTTCATTTGGAAACTTGAAAATAATTCGTATTTTGTTGTCAGTTTTATTTATTTTTGAGAAGTATATAAAATAATTTAAAAAATTATAGATTTATGTGCTTTTTTCATTTGGTAATATGAAAATGAGTTAGATTATGCTACAATTGAATGTTTTTTTCTTCCAAATTTTGTAAATAATCTAAATTTTAAGGAGATTTATACTTTTTCCTATTGGAAATATGAAAATAGTCTAATTTTATAGCAAATTTATAATTTTTCATTTGGAAACTAGAAAATAATTTGCATTGTGTAGCCAGTTTTTTTTATTTTTGAGAAGTATATAAAATAATTTAAAATATTTGAGATTTATGTGCTTTTTTCATTTGGTAATATGAAAATGAGTTAGATTATACTACAATTGAATGTTTTTGTTCTTCCAAATTTTGTAAATAATCTAAATATTAAGGAGATTTATAGTTTTTACTATTGGAAATATGAAAAAAGTCTAATTGTACAGCACATTTATAATTTTTAATTTGGAAACTTGAAAATAATTTGTATTGTGTAGCCAGTTTTTTTTATTTTTGAGAAGTATATAAAATAATTTAAAATATTTTAGATTTATGTGCTTTTTGAATTTGGTAATATGAAAATGAGTTAGATTATGCTACAATTGAATGTTTTTTTCTTCCAAATTTTGTAAATAATCTCAATTTTTAGGAGATTTATACTTTTTGCTATTGGAAATATGAAAATAGTCTAATTTTATAGCACATTTATAATTTTTCATTTGGAACCTTGAAAATAATTTATATTTTGTTGCCGGTTTTTTTTATTTTTGAGAAGTATATAAAATAATTTAAAATATTTTTGATTTATGTGCTTTTTTCATTAGGTAATATGAAAATGATTTAGATTATGCAACAATTCAATATTTTTTTTTATCCAAATTATGCAAATAATCTAAATTTTAAGGAGATTTATACTTTGTGCTATTGGAAATATGAAAATAGTCTAATTTTATAGCACATTTATAATTTTTCATTTGGAAACTTGAAAATAATTCGTATTTTCTTGTCAGTTTTATTTATTTTTGAGAAGTATATAAAATAATTTAAAAAATTATAGATTTATGTGCTTTTTTCATTTGGTAATATGAAAATGAGTTAGATTATGCTACAATTGAATGTTTTTTTCTTCCAAATTTTGTAAATAATCTAAATTTTAAGGAGATTTATACTTTTTCCTATTGGAAATATGAAAATAGTCTAATTTTATAGCAAATTTATAATTTTTCATTTGGAAACTAGAAAATAATTTGCATTGTGTAGCCAGTTTTTTTTATTTTTGAGAAGTATATAAAATAATTTAAAATATTTGAGATTTATGTGCTTTTTTCATTTGGTAATATGAAAATGAGTTAGATTATACTACAATTGAATGTTTTTGTTCTTCCAAATTTTGTAAATAATCTAAATATTAAGGAGATTTATAGTTTTTACTATTGGAAATATGAAAAAAGTCTAATTGTACAGCACATTTATAATTTTTAATTTGGAAACTTGAAAATAATTTGTATTGTGTAGCCAGTTTTTTTTATTTTTGAGAAGTATATAAAATAATTTAAAATATTTTAGATTTATGTGCTTTTTGAATTTGGTAATATGAAAATGAGTTAGATTATGCTACAATTGAATGTTTTTTTCTTCCAAATTTTGTAAATAATCTCAATTTTTAGGAGATTTATACTTTTTGCTATTGGAAATATGAAAATAGTCTAATTTTATAGCACATTTATAATTTTTCATTTGGAACCTTGAAAATAATTTATATTTTGTTGCCAGTTTTTTTTATTTGTGAGAAGTATATAAAATAATTTAAAATATTTTTGATGTATGTGCTTTTTTCATTTGGTAATATGAAAATGACTTAGATTATGCTACAATTCAATATTTTTCTCTTCCAAATTTTGTAAATAATCTAAATTTTAAGGAGATTTATACTTTTTTGTTATTGGAAATATGAAAATAGTCCAATTTCATAGCACATTTTTAATTTTTAATTTGGAAAATTGAAAATAATTTATATTTTGTTGCCAGTTTTTTTATTTTTGAGAAGTATATAAAATAATTTAAAAAATTATAGATTTATGTGCTTTTTTCATTTGGTAATATGAAAATGAGTTAGATTATGCTACAATTGAATGTTTTTTCTTCCAAATTTTGTAAATAATCTAAATTTTAAGGAGATTTATACTTTTTCCTATTGGAAATATGAAAATAGTCTAATTTTATAGCACATTTATAATTTTTCATTTGGAAACTTGAAAATAATTCATAATTTTTTGCCAGTTTTTTTTTATTTTTGAGAAGAATATAAAATAATTTAAAATATTTGAGATTTATGTGCTTTATTCATTTGGTAATATTAAAATGAGTTATATTATGTTACAATTCAATTTTTTTTCATTGCAAATTTTGTAAATAATCTCAATTTTTAGGAGATTTATACTTTTTGCTATTGGAAATATGAAAATAGTCTAATTTTATAGCACATTTATAATTTTTCATTTGGAACCTTGAAAATAATTTATATTTTGTTGCCAGTTTTTTTATTTTTGAGAAGTATATAAAATAATTTAAAAAATTATAGATTTATGTGCTTTTTTCATTTGGTAATATGAAAATGAGTTAGATTATGCTACAATTGAATGTTTTTTTCTTCCAAATTTTGTAAATAATCTCAATTTTTAGGAGATTTATACTTTTTGCTATTGGAAATATGAAAATAGTCTAATTTTATAGCACATTTATAATTTTTCATTTGGAACCTTGAAAATAATTTATATTTTGTTGCCAGTTTTTTTTATTTGTGAGAAGTATATAAAATAATTTAAAATATTTTTGATGTATGTGCTTTTTTCATTTGGTAATATGAAAATGACTTAGATTATGCTACAATTCAATATTTTTCTCTTCCAAATTTTGTAAATAATCTAAATTTTAAGGAGATTTATACTTTTTTGTTATTGGAAATATGAAAATAGTCTAATTTCATAGCACATTTTTAATTTTTAATTTGGAAAATTGAAAATAATTTATATTTTGTTGCCAGTTTTTTTATTTTTGAGAAGTATATAAAATAATTTAAAAAATTATAGATTTATGTGCTTTTTTCATTTGGTAATATGAAAATGAGTTAGATTATGCTACAATTGAATGTTTTTTCTTCCAAATTTTGTAAATAATCTAAATTTTAAGGAGATTTATACTTTTTCCTATTGGAAATATGAAAATAGTCTAATTTTATAGCACATTTATAATTTTTCATTTGGAAACTTGAAAATAATTCATAATTTTTTGCCAGTTTTTTTTTATTTTTGAGAAGAATATAAAATAATTTAAAATATTTGAGATTTATGTGCTTTATTCATTTGGTAATATTAAAATGAGTTATATTATGTTACAATTCAATTTTTTTTCATTGCAAATTTTGTAAATAATCTCAATTTTTAGGAGATTTATACTTTTTGCTATTGGAAATATGAAAATAGTCTAATTTTATAGCACATTTATAATTTTTCATTTGGAACCTTGAAAATAATTTATATTTTGTTGCCAGTTTTTTTATTTTTGAGAAGTATATAAAATAATTTAAAAAATTATAGATTTATGTGCTTTTTTCATTTGGTAATATGAAAATGAGTTAGATTATGCTACAATTGAATGTTTTTTTCTTCCAAATTTTGTAAATAATCTAAATTTTAAGGAGATTTATACTTTTTCCTATTGGAATTATGAAAATAGTCTAATTTTATAGCAAATTTATAATTTTTCATTTGGAAACTTGAAAATAATTCGTATTTTGTTTCCAGTTTTTTTTATTTTTGAGAAGTATATAAAATAATTTAAAATATTTTTGTTTTATGTGCTTTTTTCATTTGGTAATATGAAAATGAGTTAGATTATGCTACAATTGAATGTTTTTTTCGTCCAAATTTTGTAAATAATCTAAATTTTAAGGAGATTCATAGTTTTTACTATTGGAAATATGAAAATAGTCTAATTTTATAGCACATTTATAATTTTTCATTTGGAAACTTGAAAATAATTCATATTTTGTTGCCAGTTTTTTTTTATTTGTGAGAAGTATATAAAATAATTTAAAATATTTGAGATTTATGTGCTTTTTTCATTTGGTAATATGAAATTGAGTTAGATTATACTACAATTCAATATTTTTTTCTTCCAAATTATGCAAATAATCTCAATTGTAAGGATATTTATACTTTTTGCTATTGGAAATATGAAAATAGTCTAAAATCATATCACATTTATAATTTTTCATTTGGAAACTAGAAAATAATTTGTATTGTGTTGCCAGTTTTTTTTATTTTTGAGAAGTATATAAAATAATTTAAAATATTTGAGATTTATGTACTTTTTTCATTTGGTAATATGAAAATGAGTTAGATTATACTGCAATTGAATGTTTTTTTCTTCCAAATTTTGTAAATAATCTAAATTTTAAGGAGATTTATACTTTTTCCAATTGGAATTATGAAAATAGTCTAATTTTATAGCACATTTATAATTTTTCATTTGGAAACTTGAAAATAATTTATATTTTGTTGACAGTTTTTTTTCATTTTTGAGAAGTATATAAAATAATTTAAAATATTTGAGATTTATGTGCTTTTTTCATTTGGTAATATGAAAATGAGTTAGATTATGCTACAATTGAATGTTTTTTTCTCCAAATTTTGTAAATAATCTAAATTTTAAGGAGATTTATACTTTTTGCAATTTGAATTATGAAAATAGTCTAATTTTATAGCATATTTATAATTTTTCATTTGGAAACTTGAAAATAATTTATATTTTGTTGCCCGTTTTGTTTTGTTTTTGAGCAGTATATAAAATAATTTAAAATATTTGAGATTTATGTGCTTTTTTCATTTGGTAATATGAAAATGACTTAGATTATATTACAAGTGAATGTTTTTCCTACCAAATTTTGTAAATAAGATAAATTTAAGGAGATTTATACTTTTTGCTGTTGTAAATATTAAAATAGTCTAATTTTATAGCACATTTATCATTTTTCATTTGGAAAGTTGAAAATAATTCGTATTTTGTTGCCAGTTTTTTTTTATTTTTGAGAAGTATATAAAATAATTTAAAATATTTGAGATTTATGTGCAGTTTTCATTTGGTAATATGAAAATGAGTTAGATTATGCTACAATTGAATGTTTTTTTCTTCCAAATTTTGTAAATAATCTAAATTTTAAGGAGATTTATACTTTTTGCAATTTGAATTATGAAAATAATCTAATTTTATAGCATATTTATAATTTTTAATTTGGAAACTTGAAAATAATTTATATTTTGTTGCCCGTTTTGTTTTGTTTTTGAGAAGTATATAAAATAATTTAAAATATTTGAGATTTATGTGCTTTTTTCATTTGGTAATATGAAAATGACTTATATTATGTTACAATTGAATGTTTTTTTCTTCCAAATTTTGTAAATAAGCTAAATTTAAGGAGATTTATACTTTTTGCTATTGGAAATATGAAAATAGTCTAATTTTATAGCACATTTTTAATTTTTCATTTGGAAACTTGAAAATAATTTATATTTTGTTGCCAGTTATTTTTTTATTTTTGAGAAGTATATAAAATAATTTAAAATATTTCAGATTTATGTGTTTTTTTATTTGGTAATATGAAAATGAGTTAGATTATGCTACAATTGAATGTTTTTTTCTTCCAAATTTTGTATATAATCTAAATTTGTAAGGAGATTTATACTTTTTGTTATTGGAAATATGAAAATAGTCTAATTTTACAGCACATTTATAATTTTTCATTTGGAAACTTGAAAATAATTTACGTTTTGTTGCCAGTTTTGTTTTATTTTTGAGAAGTATATAAAATAATTTAAAATATTTGAGATTTATGTTCTTTTTTCATTTGGTAATATGAAAATGAGTTAGATTATGCTACAATTGAATGTTTTTTTGTTCCAAATTTTGTAAATAATCTAAATTTTAAGGAGATTTATACTTTGTGCTATTGGAAATATGAAAATAGTCTAATTTTATAGCAAATTTAAAATTTTTCATTTGGAACCTTGAAAATAATTTATATTTTGTTGCCAGTTTTGTTTTATTTTTGAGAAGTATATAAAATAATTTAAAATATTTGAGATTTATGTGCTTTTTTCATTTGGTAATATGAAAATGACTTAGATTATATTACAATTGAATGTTTTTTTCTACCAAATTTTGTAAATAATCTAAATTTAAGGAGATTTATACTTTTTGCTATTGTAAATATTAAAATAGTCTAATTTTATAGCACATTTATAATTTTTCATTTGGAAACTTGAAAATAATTTATATTTCTTTGCCAGTTTTGTTTTATTTTTGAGAAGTATATAAAATAATTTAAAATATTTCAGATTTATGTGCTTTTTTTATTTGGTAATATGAAAATGAGTGAGATTATGCTACAATTGAATGTTTTTTTCTACCAAATTTTGTATATAATCTAAATTTGTAAGGAGATTTATACTTTTTGCTATTGGAAATATGAAAATAGTCTAATTTTACTTCACATTTATAATTTTTCATTTGGAAACTTTAAAATAATTTATGTTTTGTTGCCAGTTTTGTTTTATTTTTGAGAAGTATATAAAATAATTTAAAATATTTCAGATTTATGTGCTTTTTTCATTTGGTAATATGAAAATGAGTTAGATTATACTACAATTGAATGTTTTTTTCTTCCAAATTTTGTAAATAATCTAAATTTTAAGGAGATTTATACTTTTTGCAATTTGAATTATGAAAATAGTCTAATTTTATAGCATATTTATAATTTTTCATTTGGAAACTTGAAAATAATTTATATTTTGTTGCCAGTATTTTTTTATTTTTGAGAAGTATATAAAATAATTTAAAATATTTTCAGATTTATGTGCTTTTTTTATTTGGTAATATGAAAATGAGTTAGTTTATGCTACAATTGAATGTTTTTTTCTTCCAAATTTTGTAAATAATCTAAATTTGTAAGGAGATTTATACTCTTTGCTATTGGAAATATGAAAATAGTCTAATTTTATAGCACATTTATAATTTTTCATTTGGAAACTTGAAAATAATTTATATTTTGTTGCCAATTTTGTTTTATTTTTGAGAAGCATATAAAATAATTGAAAATATTTCAGATTTATGTGCTTTTTTCATTTGGTAATATGAAAATAAGTTAGATTTTGCTACAATTGAATGTTTTTTTCTTCCAAATTTTGTAAATAATCTAAATTTTAAGGAGATTTATACTTTTTGCTATTGGAAATATGAAAATAGTCTAAATTTATAATTTTTCATTTGGAAACTTGAAAATAATTTATATTTTGTTTTATTTTTGAGAAGTATGAAAAATAATTTAAAATATTTCAGATTCATTTTGCTTTTTTCAATTGGTAATATGAAAATGAGTTAGATTATGCTACAATTGAATGTTTTCTTCAGAATTTTGAATATAATCTAAATTTTAAGGAGATTTATACTTTTTGCTATTGGAAATATGAAAATAGTCTAATTTTATAGAACATTTATAATTTTTCCTTTGGAAACTTGAAAATAATTTATATTTTGTTGACACTTTTGATTTATTTTTGAGAACTATCAAGAATAATTTAAAATATTTGATATTTATGGGCTTGTTTCATTTGGTAAAATGAAAATGAGTTAGATTATGCTATAATTATTCCTATTTCAATGTTATAATTTAAGCGTTTTTCTTCCGAAGTATAAAAATTTAGTGAATTTTCCAGTTATTTATACCTTTAGAAATTGGAAATAGTTTGTGTGGATCGAAGTTGCCAACGATCAAGCAGCTTTGATCAGCATCAGTATTAACCAGTGCAGAGTTACGGCAACTTTTTCCTTAGGCCCAAAGTGGTGGTGTGTAGGCAGTGTCTGAATGGTATAATTAATACTTTTTCTCAATTTATGCTTTTTTATTTAGAAATATTAAAATAAGCTAAATTTTCTTATTATTTCTATATAAAAAAAGCCTAAAGCTGTATGAAATTTATCTTATTACTAAAAGAAAAAAATATAAATCCTTATAAAATTTATCTTATTGTTTCTATATAAAAAAAAACTAGACATGCATCTTATTTTCATATTTCTAAATAATAAATCAATTGAAAATTTATCTTATAATATAAAACAGTATAAATCTGAATAAAATGCAACCTATTTTCACATTTCGTGGAACAAAATGGCAAATGTGAATATATGCAAATACAAATTAAATATTGTTTTTGATATTCACTTAAAAAAAAAAACAAAAAAATCTATGAACTGTTGTTCCAATCCAATATGTTTATCACTAGATTTAAGTCTTGTTAATTAAATCCACATGTTTGAATAATGAAATCAAATTGGTCAAGTCACAAAATATATCAGAATTTGCTTTTAAATTTCTTCTGACTACCTGCAACAAAGAAATAATGAAACAAATTTGAAGGTTGAAATTTTAACCATTTATCAACTTGCATGTACATTTCCTTCATGTTTCCTGATCAAAAGAGAAATTGACATTTCCAAGTAGAAAAAGTCAGTCGCAATGATTGAAGATAATTCCAGAGATTCAAAGAATTATTTTCATTTTATCCTTCAATCTAATTTCTTTTTTGTTATGCTTATTAGGTTTTCTGATACCAGGGTGCATTTTCATAACTTAGAAATGTTTATTTCTTTATTAAAAAAAGTCAAAAATTATTATTATTTTTTTTTTTTTTCTCTAATATTGAATAGTGACTTATTTTTAGAAATAAAAATAGTAAAGATATTGGGCAAACTTGTTCCTTTGTGACTGCAAAAAAAAAAAAAAACAACAAACCACAAATATAGTTGTGTAATAGTTTTGTAAAAAGAATTGGCTTTTAGTTTTTCATTTTTCTCCATTCTTTCAGATTAGTTTCAGTCTTTAGTGATGCAATTGACTTTATGCAAGGTAAAACGAAAAATAATTGGCACAGAGTGAACCTGAAAAAAGCCCATCACTTCCACCATCCCTTTAATAATATCGATAAATGGATTTGCACCTGGCCTTTCATCACTTGCTTAAATTGCCAAAATTGAGAGAACAATACAAAATATTTTGGTTTCAGACAAAGGGTATCTTTTGAAAGCAATGTTTTGTAGATTAGTGTTTAATAACCAGCCAAATTCAGAGAGATGTTCAGTTTTTCACGTGTATGTGTTTTTGGATATTTAATTGATTTAAGGAATTTGTAAAGTTCAAAACTCTTGTAATCCACTTCTCTTTTACAAGACACATTGGACTTGATAGAGAAAGTAGAAATATGTGGCTGGCAAGAAAAAAAAAAAAAAAAAAAGATTAAATAGGAAAAAGTACCCCATAGCATTCATAGAATCTTTTATTTCATCCATTGGGCTGGGTTTCATTTTGTTAACAATCTGTTCTTATAAAACACAGAGGTGGAGAATATAATATTGATTGTAAATATTTGTTTTTATTCTAATACAATATTCATCCAAAATATATCATGACAATCAAATCAAGATTAGAAAACTTTCTATACATACTTGCACAAAGGTATTCAATACCTAATCAGTCACAAAATAAAACTAATGAAAATTTCTATTTTAAGAATGTAGAAACTATTTTTGTGTTAACTTAAAAGCATCACAGTTGTGTTTTTCAGCTCATTTAAAGAAATCAAGTGTTTTGAACAGTGTTGGGTAAGAAAATGGTACCTGTGAGACAAGTGATGAATTGGCAGCTATCAATTTTGGTTTATTAAAATATAAAAAAAATATATATATAAAAAGTTACTCTTTGAAAAACCCAAACTTAGGTAACATCATCGTGAATTATGGAAAAAAAGAATTTTTTTGTTTTAATTTAAAATTAAAACCATTTCTATTTTTGATTTTGAGAAAAAGAAATCCAAGAACAAAACAACAACAAATCAATTGAAAAATACACATTTTTGTTTATTCAATCATACATTTTGTTTTTATTTGTTTGTTTTCAACCACTTTGAGATGAGGAAAGGGATTTGATAGGGGAGGGGGATGATAACAAAATGAATTTCTCCATTAACCCATTTCCAGAAGTTACTCTTTCAATAGAAAGTGTTTGCTAAGAATTTGTCAGATTTGCTCTGCTTTGAAAATGAGTGCATCACAAATCATTTCCTAAATCAGCAGATTTAACAAAAGCACTTTGAATTTTCATTTAGGAGGAACAGGACTTACCAATAATTTCAGTGGAAAAATATATGACTATGTGGGAGCAAAGAAAAAAATCCTTGGCCACACTTTAAACATTTAAACTGGAAATAAATTGTCAGTTTGTTTTAGATAGCAATTCTCAAAATAGTTTTTCCATTTTTAAGAATTGCAGACATTAATAGCATAAGCAAAATAAAACCAGTTAGAAAACCAAATTAAGTGTTGATGCATTGGCTAAAAAGATGAGTTTCATTAATGATGTTATGGTTTTGATTTTGGAAGCATTTTCTATTAATACAGGGTGCAGCAGAAATACCCCTCCCGCATACACTTCCCACACAATGGTAAGACAGCTCTATGAAGACACCAAAATGTCTTACCATTATGTAGGGGGTATTTCTGCCACACCCTGTACTTTTTAAAAACATACAATTATCGAATCTTAGAAATAATGCTGTTTACACTTTGCCACTTAACAAAAAAGTGATTTTGGATTTGTCATGTTATTACAAGATAGAGAATATACTCTTTCAGTTCAAGGCAAATATTATTCAAACTTTATCTTATTTAAAAATAAAACAAACTTTTTATAAAATGGGTCAGTTGGTGATGCCATTCTAAATTTCAGTAAGTCTTGGCCAACACCTCTGAGGTAGTCAGGTGGTGGAAGAGAAGGAGGAAAGAAAATAAAGTTTAATTATAAGCTATGGGATTTTGCTAACAATTGCATTTGCAATGAAAAAAAAAACAAAAAACTCTTTAATGCAGTTATGGGCAACAAGAGTTTTTAAAATGGCTCTTAAAGTAAAAAAGTTCCCATTATTCATTTTTTCTAAGTAAACATTTTTATATATGATTTGCAAAACAGAATTAAAGCTGGAGTTAGTAATAAAACTGAAGAGTGATACAAACATAATTGGACACAGTTACTATTAAAACATTTGTATTCTAAAGTAATCTTAAAAATTGGTTTCATGTGAGATTTAAATCATCCTTTATTTGGGAAAGAATACAAAACTAGTTTTTGAATCTAAGTGTTGTATCTTTCTGTCAAATGCAATGAAGTTAAAGCTGTTGGGTGTATGAATCACATTGTCTGTCTGTAAACAGTAGTTACAGACAGGCAGACAAAGTCAGATGAGTGAGTAGCACCAATCTCGATTTGTTTAAAAATGGAGATTGAAATATAGAAAATTAATATAAGAAAATCAAGGAAAATGTTTTATTGGATATTAATTTTAAAAAACTTTCCTGAATTAAGTCTAAGATATATATAAAAAAAAAAATTCTCGTGAACTTTTATCTTCCAACTTGTGCATCAATCCTAAAAGATTCTATTAAAATTAAAGCTGAATGATGTCCTTTCTTCACTGGTGTCTCTATTGCAGTTTAATGACACAAACGGATTAAATGCTGCTTTAAAAAAAAACAAAAAAACTTCCAGACAAAAAGAACCTCCCCTCCTACTTTTGTGTGAAATGAATAAAAACAATAAAACTTGTTTAGGTCCAATCACATGCTTAGATTTTGATTTGTCTTTTTTTGTTGCAAACCTTAAAAATGGACTTCTATAACTACAAATATATCTACATCAACAAAATGGAGGACCACTTCATTTATTTATTTTTAATAATCTGATCCTTTTGTAGTTTTTTTTTTTTTTTTTTTTTAAATGGGAAAGACAAATATATTTCTGTTGAACCTAAATATTTAATGAACTTTAACCCAGGATCCAAACATTACATGAAGTGGGAGGGGAGGGCTGTTTTAAAGTAGATAATCTCAAAAAATCTACCTGCCTACAAACAAAAAAAAAGTACTGCTGGTAATAATTTCAAATGCAAGCAGCTTATATAAGTAAATCATGCAAATTTATTTCCAAGTGAAAATATTTCAACTCCCTTCATTTTAAAGATGAATATACAATTTGTTTATAGTATAAGTCAGTTTGTCAGTTTAATTAGAAAAATGAAAATTGAATATGTTCACTTCTTCATGAAAGTGAATAGATTTAACTTTCATACCTTATTAAAAACCCACATTGAACTGTGGGAATTTTATTAAAACCTGTGCAGTTTTAACATTAATAAGTGGGAGGGGGGGAGTTATAAAGGAGTGCTGAAAAAAAAAAAAGTTTGAAGCAGAAACAGAGATCAATCAACCAATATTGATTTTTAATATTAAGAATTGTCAGATCCATAATTGATAATAAAATCACCATGGAAATTCCCAGGCTCTCAAGTCTGTTTGGATTGAGTCCAATTTTAACCAACAATTTATGGCATTAAAAAAAAAAAAAAAAAATGAAAAAAAAAAAAAAAAGACTTTCGCTTTTGTTGATTTCATTTTTGTTTTCAAAGTGCTTGTAAGTCAAATAAACTGAAGTTTGAATAATGTGGTAGAGAGAGAGAAGAGGAGAAGAGTTGCAGAGTGTGGTTGGGACAGAGAGAGAGTAGAAGAGGAAGGTGAAGGTGAATGGTAGTGGGGGGGGGGAAATCATACGTGTCCCTTGGTTGGATTTGTGCATGCTTATTTCTCAAGAAGGTGGGGAGGGGGAAGGAAAGGAGAGAGGGTGATGAAAACGCCCACACAGACACACCAGCACATTCTCTCACAGTTGGTGGGATGAAAGATTCCCTCAGAAGTCTATTCATTATCTGCTGAGTAAACCTGTTCCTTTAAAGCCTTCCTCACCATAATCAGAAACTGAAAAAAAAAAAAAATAATATATATATATATCTCAATCACTTATCACCTATCAACAGCTGGTCAAAATTAAGTTCATTAGTTTTAAGCTAGCAGATGAAAACTCTATTCAGAAGAAATCAAAACCAATGTTTGTTTTCCTGAAATTATTTCAAAGTCAATAAAACATTAAATTGTTCGGAAAATAATGTCAGATTTTAGAATTCAATGTTTATTCCTAATTAATGTACTTCAGCAGTGTTTAAATCAGTCAAAATAGGAACCGTGAACATCTACACATTTCTGCCACTGAGTTAGGTATGCCTTTATGATAAAGCTCTAAAATTTCAGACACCTAGAAATCTTTGAATGTAATTTCTGCATCTTCTTTGGAATGGGATGTTTTTGGCCTAAAAAAGTAAGTGAGGAATCAGGGCAATATAGTGGGTGTGGCAAAGTCTTGTATCTCAAGTCATTAAGCTTCTCCAGTGTCATCCTGTCAACATGGGACCGAGCATGAAGCAGAACTGGACCTCTCACCGATTAACCAGTGATGGTTGCATTTTGCTTAACTGAATGCATTTCATCCAGATGCTGGCAGTAAAGTTCTGGTTAGATTCCAGAAAGCTGTAATGGATGATGCAAACATTTACCAGAATTTTCTATTGGTGCAATTTTGATTTGGGAATGTGTGTGTCCTTTGTCATGATGAAACCATTTATGATTGCCATAATGGATTCATTTCTTATCACAAGTCAATATTTGATCAAGAAATGGATTATTTGAATTTTACAGATGCGGCATCAAACACACATCAAAAGGTCAAATTCTTTGACCATCACTGAGTTCATGTGGAACCATTTACTGAATTTCTCCACTTTGCCCATTTTTTTTAGATGGTTCGATATTATTGAAATGCTGACACCCATCATCTAATACATTTCTCAGTCACTTTGATGTGGGTTTTATTCGAGTAGTGTTTTCAGATGTTCATTGTCAATTGCAGATGGGATGTTGTTCTCTATCATCTTGATCTTCAACACTAGTCATCCTGACTGCAAAAACTTCAGAAACCAGCTCTGTACTGTCCGGTCACCAGTGGATACTTCATCCCATGCTCTGCTAATGTTGGAAGCAGTCTGAGAAGCATAATGACTAGGCTTGAACTCGTGCAAAATTAGTAAATGCATCTTTTTTTGTTCGTATTCAAGATGAAGGGTATATAATGTTTTAAGTTCAATTCTGAAAGTGATTAACATAAAATTAACAAAGAGGAAACTTTAATCATTAGAAATGCGTAACATTTTTGTGCAAGTGTTATAATAATATATTCAAACACAAAAGGTTTGTTCTAAAGTCAGACATTATTTTCTGAATAATCTAATAAAAAGCAAGACATTTACAATTTTGATGGAGTAAAAATAAAATAAACTTTGAACATATAACAAAAAAATAGAGAATAAGATGTATGTAAATTAAGGTTCAATCTTTAATATTTTTGAACACAGTGTTTCAGATAGTTAATTCAGCAAACCTTCATAATATTTATTTGCTTCATTTAATGTGACGCTGCAGTGTTGAAGTGTATATCTGTTTTGCATCTCTGATTACCAAACCAGCAAATTGAATTCTCAAGAAATTATTAAAACTGAGAAAGATTTTAAGTTTTAAACATTTCAAAGAGGTGCCTTAAAAAAAAAATATTTTTAGCGTATTAGCATTATCATTATTCCAAAATTTGAGTGTTTATTTGGTGTTGATGAGAATATCAACCATAGATGATTTCGGGTTTTACTGAAATGACAAATGAAATAAATGACAACAATGAAATACTGGAGTAATTGTGATAATAAAGAAACCAGATACAAATGAATGCAAACTTCCATTGAACAATCAACTTGATGAGCCACAGAAATAATCATTAAGATTCTAATTCCAAGTAGAATGAGACCAGAAACAGCAAAAATAGTATGAGTTTGTTCAAGATAACAGGACAAGAAAAGTTATTATGATCAGAATGTTATCAGAGCAAAGAATCCAAATGCAAAACAACATCTGCATAGATTAAACAAAGGCACTTGATTTAGTAGGATATGAAGAGCTGCTTGAACACTAGAAAAGTTTGATTTACATGGGAAGGATAGAGTAACCCACGAGAACAAAGAGCTAGCATGCAGATAGAGAACAGGTTTAGTGAATGCACAAAAATAAAAATCAGGAGTAAGATAAGAATGGGTCTTCTCAACAGATTTTTTTAAACCTATAAAATAAGATAACCGTAAGAAAAGTAAAAGACTGAGCAGGATTTATTATCAGTGAACATAATCTTAACATCATGAGATATGTGGAGAAAACTGAAATACTCATTAACTATTAAATGTAAGAAGACAGAATGCATTGGTCATTAGCAAAACAGACAAACTATATATTGGGGACATCAATATCAAGGAGATGCAGAAATTTAAATATCTGGGTCGTGTGTGATGGAAACCTGAAGATATACAAGAATAGGTAAAGATGTCTTTCAGAAACTAAAAGTATTAAGAGATAAGCAAATGTTATTAGAAACAAAGAAAATACTGTTGGACTAATAAATGTAATATCTATTCTTCTATATAGTAGTAATGAATGTGAGACAATTTCTTAACAGATGAAGATGGGGGGTCTATTGACAAATGCTGAGAATACACCCCCCCCCTCCCAGAAATGGACATTTCAAAAACAAAAATGTAAAACTGAAGTTTTCTACTAAGGAAAAAGAATCAGTGATTCAGTTATCTGCAGATTTATCCAAATCTCAAAAGGAAAATGAGAAAAAAATTGGAAACAGGAAAACTAAAAACCGAAAGCAGCAATTTTTATATTCATAAATGAATGCCTTCATTGTGCAGACAAATTCCTTGGAAACTTCTTCATTTAATAATTTAAAGCGGAAAGACCAGCTTAACAAATCAGGAGAATTTACTTGAAATTCACAGAAATGTCAAGAGAATCACATTTTTTTGATTGATTCATCTGTAAAAGAGAAATGCATTAAGAAGCTTAAAGATTTGTGAAAACGTCTCCAAACGTTTGGCAAGCAAAACTGAAAAGCAACAATGAAACTCACCACTGAGCATATCCTCTACAACCATTGCATCTTGTGGAGGTTCATCAGCCTGAATTGAATTAGATATTGGAAAGAAAAACAAAAAAACATTATTTTTACACTGTTGAGCATTTAGAGTGTGCAAAGAAAGTAATTGCTAATTTGGGTTGTTGTCTTTAGACTTAATCTATAAATTGGAAATCCCAATACCATTCAACTGCAATGGTTTAATGAAATAGTTTAAGTTTGAAGAATAAAGAGAAGTACAAATACTATAGTTACTGGGTCAGGTGTGAAATTTACAAGAGATAAATGGGATGAACATAATAGCTAATCCATATAAAAAAAATCTTTACAAGTTTTTGTAAGGACAGAAAGACAAATCAAGTTTTATCAGCCAATACAGAACTGACCAGGAAATTATAAGCATTTTGTAGAAAGGCCCCTGTCTTTTAACATCTGTCAATCTGAGATGAGGTATTGTAACTATTTACATTCAGACTGTTGTCCTCTTCTCAAGGACACATGGCCCAGTGGATAAAAGTGTTGGTTGAAGTAACCCAAAGACTTGTGAGTTACCACAGCAAAGGTGAACAAAAACTTAATTCAAGTTTTTGTTTACTAAAGAGAATTAACTGAAAATGAGATATCCAGAAAAGGCATGGTATGTGGAACTAGACCATTCTACCTTGGTGGAGGGAATAAAGGGTTTGAAATTCCAACGCATATCACTTGAAGAAAGCTGGAACATACAATGGCCCAAACAATGTGAATATGACAATAAAGATGAGGACAATGGTCTGAATAGTGCAGATAGCCTGTCTTCCTTCCTATGGCCCAATTTGCTTACTTGACTTAAATTTGATTCACTTTTAAAACTGATGAAATTTGCATAAGTTCTTTGCTAGATTTAATGTTTCCCAAATTTGTTTTTGTGTGTGTGTGAGCACACACACACACATTAAATCTCTAACTTTTTAGTGCCCTATTATGTATATATGAACATATACAAAATATCACATAATATTTCTCAAATGTTACAACAGAAAATATTTTGTATATTTATAAAAGATGAGATTCTGTTTTTAAAATAAAGACATTGTACATTTTTGTCAACATTAAAAACATAAGTGTATGCATCTTATATGAACATTAAGTGGTAACTGAATTTCTTTTTATATTATGTGTGTATGTGTGCAAAAAGAGTAAATTTTAAAATTCCAATAACCAAGATTATTTTTGCTTCAAATTCATCAAGTATGACAATTGTGTTTAGTGCTTTCTTGATGAGAAAAAGATGCAGCCAGAGTGTCAACTGGTCATACCCACCTTGAGGAAGATAATACATCCAGGAAAGATCTTCAACTGGCCAAGGGTGGCTGTCTCATCTACAAGACAACTGCCATTGAAATGGAGATTTTGGTCAAATGGCGGCACAGAAAATATCTTCATGATCTGAAATGAGAAGAACTGCTTTCAGGTGTGGGTGGAAGGACAATACACCATTTAGGCATTTATGACATTGGGAAAGAATGTTTGTCCATCAATACTTAATTGAAATATCTGTAATCCATTTTAGTTTCTTCAAATTACTGAACTTTCAAATAATTTCTAAATGAAAGCAGATAGACCATCACAAACACAATGGCCTTTCGAGATCCCTGACAATTATTTTAATGGCTCAGATTACATTGAACAAGAAAATAAAATTGTATGGACGCCAAATAAAGGTTAAAGTCAGTTGTGCAGATTCCAAATCATAATTGTCCTTGTATGTCAGGGTTTTTTTTTAAATATGTGCATAACATATTTGTGATGAAGGTAAATGTTATACAAGTAAATAATAGATTTATGTTCAGATTGTGACACTTTACATCTTCTTGGGTTAATGTTTTCTGCTGACATGAAACCGAAAGTTTATATCAAATCAATTGCTCAGTCTGCTGCTAAGAAAATTGGTTCAATGTATGATGCTAAACAATTTTTCTCTCCAAAATCTATCTTACACATTGTTAAGTCCACCATTCATCCTTGCATTGAATATTGCTGTCACATCTAGTCTAATCCTTCTACTATGTATTTAGAACTTCTTGATGAAATATAAGACTCTGCAATGTTATTGGTTATGACCTGGCATCTTTGCTTCAGTCAATTTCCCACTGTTTTAACGTAGCTTTCCTGTGTTTTTTCTATAAATACTTTCATGGTAATTGTTCTGATAAACTTTCCTTTATGGTTCCTATACTTTATGAATTTAAACGCACTACTAGATTGGCAGCAAGGTCTCAGCATTTTACAGTTGAAATGGCTAGATGTAACCATAAGTTCTATGCTAAGAGTTTCTTCTCTCAAACTTACTCGTGGAACTCTCTTCCAGCTTCTTGTGTTTG